>OY856411.1:1351865549-1352278049 GCA_963693085.1 Alisma plantago-aquatica
ACCTAAACATTGGCGTTATCTAAATGGAAGAAGCTACACGGCTAGTGAAGTGACCCTAAATTTTGGAACTTCAACATTTGTTATCGATGTTAACTATGATGTTGATGAAAATCTTGTATCCACATCCATTTGGTGTGAGTGGGTTGGGAAGATGCTATTGGGCCATAGTGACAAGCTTTTTCTTCGATCGGTTGTCCATAATACCATCAAGGTTTGGATAACCAACATCAACAATGATATGCCCGATCATCTGGTCCGATTTGAGTACTCGACAGGGGATAGCACATACTTGGACTCATTCGATGAGGAGAGCACATCTGATTTCCCTTCTATTCCTACTATTGGTAACGTCCATTTACCTATTACCGTCGTTTCAGATTGTTCTAACAACGACGAGCTCCGTGACACAACAACATCAACAAAGTAGCTAGCAACAAATTACTTTCACGTATATGCACATGTTTAGGGGTACAACAAGCCCCCCTTGTTTAATTAGTTATTGTGTCATGCTATTATCTAAACTTTGTTGTCATAATTAGTATTTTGATAACATGTTCAACTTTGAAAGACAATGTCTGAATGAATTTTTTGAATTGTCTTATCTATATACATGTGTTTGTGAAGATGGAATGATTGAAATGTTTCTGTGTGTGTGAATGTCAAAAGAAAAATAAAGGGATCTAACTGCATGTGGTTTCTAAGTGTGTGTGAATATGAATGAAGGAATGAAATGGAGCTACAGGTCTCTACATGCATGTGTGTGATGAATCCTATTTGAAAATTAAATGTGCTTATTATACATATATGTGTGAATCACATGATCCATATAAAATATATAATTTGTATCTTGTCAATATTTGCAGGTTTGTGGCCTGTTGTTGGTTGAAATCAAAGGAATGTTGTAAACCTACAGTTCAAAAATAAACTATAGGTTTTGCATCCTGTTGACCAGCCGGACTGCAGGCCTGGAACTGATAAGAAAAAAAAACAAAACATCGACATCGGTTAATTACCAAAAACCGACAATGAATGCTTAATCGTGTCAGTAGTTTGCTATTAATCGACGCCTATGGTTCGACTGCTGGCACTTTTGGGTTAAATTGTAATCGGGAATGACTTTCTATTATCGGTTATGTAACCGACGCTGAAGGAGTCTACTTTTAGTGTCACCCACTTGGGTGTCACTTAGAAACCGACGAAAAAAGTCTTACTTAACCGACACTAAAGGTGTTATATGTACTAGTGTTTTATTTGTGTCATATACTATGTTGTGGATATCCAAATAATATTGTATAATTTGTGCACATGTTTACCAACTTAGGTGTGTAGATATCTTTTCTCATGCCAACTATGGTTTATCGTGTAATTTTTGTTGTGTATCCAACTATTGAAGACCTAGATCACTAATATTAACTATAATATCCTATTAAAATCAAGCGTATAATCTATATTTCTATCTATCTGAGTCATAATATATTCATTGAGTAACATGAACGGTGTTAAGGAAACAAAGCTATATTCATTATAGCAGTTGTTATGTTTGCATTTAACTATTCACTATGCGTTCATCAAGGTATATTTTACACCAAGCTTAGATTTGTTCTATTAAATATTCTCATCAACACCTAATTCAAAGAATTATTGTTTCTATAATATGGCAGTTAAGTTTTGATATGTCACACATTCATATCTAACTTAGAAGAGACAAAATCTATTTCAATTGTTGTCACTTGTAGTTGCCATGATTTTTTTGAAGGGTTCCAACCACAATACATGAAACAACCGCCTTTTACTTACTGGCCTTCATCGTACATAGAGCAAGAACTTTGTAAGAAATAGTGTATTTATTAGGACCATTCATTATGTAGGAAAATCACTTTGTAAGAAACAATGTCTTTATTAGGACCATATATTATGTAGAGAAATTTCAATAAGCGTATTAGTTGTTCACATGTTCAAGCTCTAGTGAGGATACATGGTGTGATGGATAGAAAACCTTGATAACATGTGATTTTATATTCAGAATCTTGACAAAGTTCATGCAATAGATTCTAGAGCATAATGATTAGGCACTTGGGAGATATGATCCAATAGATATAATGAACGTAGCCTATATGACTCCAGAAAATCCTATAGCTTCCAACCAATACCTGGATCCACCATAACATGTAGCTTATAGTCCACCCTATACATTACAACACATATGTATGGTCAATTTCCTTACTATCTAGGGTCATATTCTTATGTACTCCAACAACACACTTCACTAGCACCACTACTATTTATAGGTTCATATTTTAGTTCAGTCTCAACCCCCTATGTAGTTCCACCACACACCTCACAAGCACAACCATCATACACTATCCCACTCATGACCAGTCTCACCCACTACTCAGTTCCACCCCATACTCATAATCATTGCATGTTGAAAATTTCTTCTTATTCAACCTTACTGGTAAGAACCTATCATGCTAAATGAGATTACTGAGAACTGAAAAGACGATCAGTCCCTAATCAACCACATAGTAGAAAAAGGAGATAACTAAAATTGATTAAACATTCCAAACATATCTAAGAGAATTTACATAAAATCCCAACATCTTGCATATAATCATATTCTGCCAAGTATCTTTTACAACAACTTTGTGGCTTCAACTACAACATGTACATAGAGAAGACCATTATCTACATGTGCAACCACCAAAATAATACTAAAATCTCGAGTCAAAAACTATCATCATTATCCTAACTATTATGATATACATTGCTAACAATATAAGTAGTCTAGTAGGATAATCATAACAAATAATCATAAGCAAGTCTAGAAGCATAGGCATTGCTAACAATATAAGCATACTTACAACATAATCATGTCTACAATATGTGAATATCTACAAGATGAGCCTATCTACAATATGAGCCTATGTACAACATAAGTATATCTACTTCCTCTTATTACACTATACATCGTCTATGTGATAAAAGAGAAACAAGGGGTATCACCAATGTGGAGTGTTGTGAATAACCATAACATATATACTACACGGCTGGATTACATCTTTTATTTAGCCATGGGGAATTTGAGGTATACCACTCAAATCCCAACTGACCACCACTTGGTCGCAATCAGTTTTGTACAAGATCTAGGAGTACTGGTGTCCTAAGATCTCAACCCCTCAGTCAGTATAAGTGAAAAGAAGGTGACATAACAGTAAAGCTGTCTGTAGTGACATATAGTCAAGCTACTAAACATTGACCCATCCTTGGTATAAAGGTCATGACACCCAAAACCAAGGTATATACCACCCTATCATCCAAGGTACAACCACATCTATCCTCAATCACATATGCACAAGTATCAAATGTTCTCAAACCGAGGCATGACTATAGCCATCCTCCAAAATTTTGGAATCTGGATGTCAAGGATGTACACTCCTTGCACCCCACATACTCAACACTATGCACTCTGAGTTCCCTATAGGAATACTTGCTTCCCCATTCAGCAAGTCCTGACACTGAATGGTTCTATGACACATGATACCACATGATTAGGGTTTCACTTGATTAGTTATTGCCAATTAGGCAAATTAAGGTTGCATCTAACAAGTGGACATACAAACCCTAATTCATTTCTAGTAAGCATTTATATAGAACAACTTTCGATGATATAGATTGTATGAGACATATTTCTGGTCACAATACAACATGGTACTATTTCATTGTTATCCATGAGACTATACACGTAACCATATCACCATAGGATACAAATCCTTATCACATTATCCCAAGGTACTAACCCCTATCAACATAGAGACGATTACACCTCCATAAGGATCAAGACATGCCCAAAGGTCATTAAGACCATCACATCATTTCTTGCATGTTCATCATTATCTTTAACACTTTGATGAAGGTTCAACATACCATCAACATACTTCTGATACACATGCTCAACATGATATTGCATTAAAGAGCTATAAGATGTTCTTAGGATAACATAGTAGGTTACCTCAACATTAAGAGCATTCCTTCATAATATGAACATGCATGATGCTATCACTAGTACAAATAACACCTTTAGCGTCAGTTAAGTTAGACTTCTCTCATCGATTTTGAAGTGACACCCAAGTGGGTGACACTAAATGTAGACACCTTCAACACCAATTACATAACCGACGACACAAAGCCATCCTCAATTACAACCCAAAATTACAGCAGTCAGACTATAGGCGTCGGTTTCTAGCAAACAATCGACACAATTATGTATAAAGTCATCGGTTATCTGTTAACCACCGATGAGTTAAGCATTTGTTGTCAGTTTTTGGTTTTTAACCGACGCCGATGTTTTTTTTTTCTTATCATCTCCCAGGCTTATTGTCTGTCTGGTCAGCAGGATGCAGAACCTGTAGTTCAGTTTTGGGTTTACAACATCCTTTGATTTCAGCCAACAACAGGCCACAAACCTACAATATTAACAATATGTACAATATTATATATATATATTTATATATGGAACATGATTCACACACATGTATAAGCACATTTAATTCTTCATATGATTCATCACACACATGTAGAAACCTGTAGTTCCATTTCATTCCTCCATTTCATATTTACACACATTTAGCTACCTACAATTCCATTCATTAATCTCTTTTCACATTCACACATGTAGAAACATTCATTCATTCGATCTTCACAAACACATGTATATAGATAAGATAATTAAAAAAAATCATTCAAACATTATATATAAGTGTGTCTTTCAAAGATTAACATGTCATCAAATACTAGTTCATGACAACAAAGTTTAGAAAATAACATGACAATAACTAAACAAGGGGCTTGATGTACCCCTAAACATGTGCATAAGTAAACAACAACAACATGATCCTTCATCAACAATTGTGAGGGCCTTTTCATTGTCATGGCCATCTTTCCCTGAAGTTTTAACAACAAAAAAATAGATATGAAGTTTGATTACTTTAAGACAAAAATGGAAACACAAAATAAGACGGGAAAGTAAATTTGTTGCTTGGAGCTACCTTGTTGATGTTATTGTGTCGCGGAGCTCGTCGTTGTTAGACGAATCTAAACTGATGGTGATAGGGAAATAGATACCAATAGGAATAGAAGGAAAATCAGGTGTGCTATCCATGTTGAATGAGTCCAAGTATGTGCTATCCCATGTTGAGTACTCAAATCGGACCAGATGATCGGCGTATCATTGTTGATGTTGGTTATCCAAACCTTGATGGTATTATGGCCAACCGGACAAATAAAAAGCTTGTCACTACGGCCCAATAGGATCTTCCCAACCCACTCACACCAACTAGATGTGGATACAAGATTTCGGTCAACATCATACTTAACCTCAATAATAGATGTTGAAGTTCCAAAATTTAGGGTCACTTCACCAGATGTGTAGCGTCTTCCATTTAGATAACGCCAATGTTTAGGTATAGTGAGTTGTACTATTGAACAATTGTCTAGAATGATGTCCAATTGTTCTTCAATAGGGAATAGTAACATTGGGGTAGAGGACCAGTCCATTATGCCTACAACAATGTAAAATAATGTTGAGAAAAAGTAATATAAATGTAAGTACTAACAACAAACAACAACATGGGTTATTTCATATTCATGAAGGAGAAATAATTGTTTCATATGAATACATAAAATATTTTAATCATCGTCATCATCATCATCATCATCATCATCATCATCATCATCATCATCATCATCATCATCATCATCATCATCATCATCATCATCATCATCATCATCATCATCATCATCATCATCGTCATCATCATCATCTTCCTCATAATCATCATCATCCTCATCATCTTCATCCTCATCCTCATCATCATCCTCGTCATCATCATCATCATCCTCATCATCCTCATCCTCATCATCCTCATCCTCCTCCTCTTCCTCATCATCATCATCATCATTCATGTGAAGATGACGATGAAGATGATGATGGTGATGATGAGGATGATGATGATGATGATGATGATGATGATGATGATGATGATGATGATGATGATGATGATGATGATGATGATGATGATGATGATGATGATGATGATGATGATGAGGACGATGATGATGATGCTGATGAGGATGATGATGATGAGGGTCATGAGGATGAGGATAATTGATGATGATGATGATGATGAGGATGAGGATGATGAGGATGAGGATGATGATGATGATGATGATAACTCATTATCATCATCATCATCCTCATCATCCTCATCCTCGTCCTCATCGTTATCATCCTCATCATCATAATCATCATCCTCATCCTCATCATCAACATCCTCATCATCATCATTATCCTTAATATCATCATCATCATCATCATCACATGAGGATGATGATGACGATGATTGATGATGATGATGAGGATGATGATGATGATGATGATGATGATGATGATGATGATGATGATGATGATGATGATGATGATGATGATGATGATGATGATGATGATGATGATGATGATGATGATGATGAATGATGATGATGATGATGATGACGATGACGACGACGACGACGACGATGATGATGATGATGATGATGATGATGATGATGATGATGATGATGATGATGATGATGATGATGATGATGATGATGATGATGATGATGATGATGATGATGATGATGATGATGATGATGATGATGATGATGATGATGATGATGATGATGATGATGATGATGATGATGATGATGATGATGATGATGATGATGATGATGGTGATGGTGATGGTGATGATGATGTTGATGTTGATGTTGATAATGCGGATGATGATGATGATGACGAAGATGAGGATGAGGATGTTGAGGATGATGATGATGATAATGATGATCCTCCTCCTCCTCAGCATCATCATCATCCTCATCCTCATCCTCATCCTCACCATCATCCTCATCATTATCATTATCATCATCATCATCATCCTCATCATCCTCATCCTTGTCCTCATCATCCTCATCCTCATCATCCCCATCATCCTCATCATCAACATCATCATCATTATCATCATCCTCATCATCATCATCATCATCTCATCATCATCATCATCATCATCATCATCATCATCATCATCATCATCATCATCATCATCATCATCATCATCATCATCATCATCATCATCATCATCATCATCATCATCATCATCATCATCATCATCATCATCATCATCATCATCATCATCATCATCATCATCATCATCATCATCATCATCATCATCATCATCATCATCATCATCATCTAATTAATTCAAATCATTCTTCCATTTTGTGTTTATTCATTCATTATTAAGCCCTAATTCAATATTAATCAACTACACAATCTTAGATAAACTAAGTGCAAATCTAATTAATTAAGTTCATTAATGCATCTTTAACCCTAATCAATAGTAATCAACTATATGGAGGAATTATTAACCCTAAGTTCAAATATATACTGATTAAACCACTCACCACATTGGTGGATCGAGCAGGTTGTGGTGGCGGTGCTCGAAGGTGGAGATGGCCGGGCTGGAGGTGAAGGTGGCCGGTGTTGGAGGTGAAGCAGAGGTGGTGCAGGCGGTGGCCGATGGCGGTGACTAGAGAAGATGAAGGAATCTAGAGGAAGGCTCCTCACTCTACCTAGAGAAGGAGGTGGTGGCCATGGGAGCAGGTGGTGGCAGCCGATGACTGGCGGTGACTGGACAACAAAAACAGCTTCGACTTGAGTAGCTTCAAGCTCATCGTGACGGCGCACGGAGGTCGTGGGTAGCTTCAAACTCATCGTGGTGGCACACGGAGGTGGTGAACAGAGAAAGGGAGGCAGTGCGGATATTTTGAGGTAGTAGAAAAATCGCGAAACCTATATAGGGGAGAAGTTCGGGAACTAAACAGTGAAGGGGAAGAGTCTGGCTCACACAGGTTCTATTAAGTTAACTATCAACGTCAATTTTTAATATAATCCGACGTCAATTAAGCAAATTGGGGGAATTTTTTTCATGTGGACAACACATGAACACACTTCTGCGTCAGTTATTATTCCAAAACTGACGATAAATAAGGGAATTGATTTTGTCTCGAAAAGGATATTTAGTCGTCAGTTCTTTAGAGAAAAAATGACGACAAATGAGGGGCTAAAACTTTTGCGGGGCTTGGTGCGGAATATGTGTCATCGGATTTTTGCACAACTGACGCCAAATTTAAAATTTTTGGAGGCAATTTTTTTACTGAAAAATTGTATTTCGCGGGTGATTTTGGACATTGGTTTTATTTATTAAAAATTGACGTAAAAAAAAAGTGATACCTGTGTCTTTTTTAAATCGGTCGGTCTTCACATATAGGTGTCAACTGTCTTTATAAGCTGACGTCTTAGACTATTGGCGTCAGTTTTGGTGCACCAATTGATGACATCAAATGTGACGTTATATATCATTTCTGTACTAGGTAGGTATGATTGACCACCATCATACTTATATTGTACAAGTTTAGCATGAGAAAGCATCAAATCATAAGGCTATAATAACATTAGTTAACACATTATGGTTAAAACAAACATTAGAGAGGATGTTACTTCATCATACTAATCATAAAAAGAAGCTAATCATGATTATCCACCATCATCTATCTGCATTAGGATTAGGTTTAATAAGATAAGTTACATTGAAGCTACAAATTCATACTCAAACATAAACCGTAGGACATGGCATCCCCATCGGATCATGGATGCATAAGGTAAAGCTTTACCATCCAATCCCATACTATCTTCAAGTAAGGATCCATACATAACACAAGGTTTGACCATCAAATATGGGATAGACAAAACCATCCATTTCTATACAAGTAAAACCTTGAACCACATATCTAATAAAGCCATCGCGCTGTAACCTAAAAAGAATCACTAACTAAATCTAGTCAAGACATCATTTGTTACTCAATGAACACCATTGCTAGCTGACCCCAGAGAAATAATCGATTGTGAGCATATGACCCACTGTCAGTTGTGACACATTGGACCATCATCGATTATGGTGTTCAGTTCCACCATCAGTTGTAGTACATAGAACCACCATCAGATCATGTGGTCAGAAGGACCATCGATCGACACCATCTAGTGTTGAACCAAGTTAACCATCCTTTGATGACCATTGGTAAGAAAAACCATCAAATCTTGCGAGTCAGAGCAACCATTGTTTGAAGAACTTAAAACCAGATAAGCCATTGGTTGTTGGCTCAGAAGAGCCATCAGTTTTGGAACCCAGTACGACCATCGAGTTTGGTCAATAAGTGGTGAAACAAGCTTCAAAAACAATCATATGAGTAGGGAAAGAAGACCATTGAGTTTACCACTTCAAGGGGTACCGAGACCATCATTTCTTTGAGCACAAGAGACCCCAAAATAGAAACAATGTCATGACCATCGTTTGGCACAAGAAAGACAACCAAAATAGAACCAAACACAAAACCACTGAGTTCCAAAATCAAGAAGATATGTCAACACACAACCCTAAAATAAGACCATAATTTGTGAGACAAAAATTGTAGCATCCAACTTACAAAACACAACATTTAACCAATGTGGAAGCGTATCATTTGCAGTGGATTACTAAAAATCACTAAAAATTAAAACTTTGTGCAAAGAGACCCAATCATAGGAAACTCTTATAACAAGAACCATAGTATAACAATTACATCCTGGTTCAAAAGTACATAACTTGTTCCATCTCTTCTCGAGGAATTACAACATCAGCTGTCCTATCAACATTATGTACAGACAACATAAAACCTCGAGGGATCAAGCCAAAATCTCAAGTCGATGATAAAAGCACTATCTATAAATCCCGAGGACCTGAGAGTACAGAGACGACACATAGGACTACTATCTATATGACTTGATAGTCAGTGCCTCCACTTGAGATCTCACTGCTATCCAAGCTGTTTCTTTCCTTTTCCTACAAAAGAGTATCTGCCTCTTTGTCCACGTCCACCTAAAAATGTTGGATCCCACGGGGGTGAGACAAATGTAAATTGCCCCAGCGAGAGATATAACTCTCCGCCAAAACATTATTATTGCAATTAAGGATATAAAACTGGGCAGATGATAAGCAGTTTAAAGCATTCTCTTAATAAGGTAAGAAGAAGATGTATATCATTTATCCTCCATATTATACCATCATATCAAACTTCTCTTGTAACACTCATAATCTTGATATGTCACCCATGAGACATTCTTGTTTCAACTTTTTGGCCTTAGCCAATCTACTAAACATATTTTGGTTATAATGGACATGAGAGTGTACATCATCATGTCTTATTCAGGCATTGGTCTATACAAATCCTATATAAGTATTCCAGGCATTGGATTACACCAATCCTGTGCAATTAGTACAAGCATTAGATTTATATTATTCCTGTGTATCCATTCCAGGTATTGATCTATGTCAATCCTGTGCAACAATTCTAGGTATTGATCTATGTCAATCATGTGCAACTATTCCAGGTATTGATCTATGTCAATCCTATGCAACTATTCCAGGTATTGATCTATGTCAATCATGTGCAACTATTCCAGGTATTGATCTATGTCAATCCTGTGCAGCTATTTCAGGTATTGGGTTATTACCAATCCTGTGTTATTATTCTAGGTATTCATCTATGTCAATCATGTGCATTCCAGGTATTGGGAGTTAGCCAATCCTGTGTTATTATTCCAGGTATTGAACTATGTCAATCCTGTACATTCCAGGTATTGGGAGTTAGCCAATCCTGTGTTATTATTACAGGTATTGAACTATGTCAATCCTGTGCATTCCAGGTATTGGGAGTTAGCCAATCTTGTGTTATTATTCCAGGTATTGATCTATGTCAATCATGTTCATTCCAGGTATTGGGAGTTAGCCAATCATGTGTTATTATTCCAAGTATTGATCTATGTCAATCCTGTGCATTCCAGGTATTGGGAGTTAGCCAATCCTGTGTTATTATTCCAGGTATTAGGATTTAACCAATTCTGTGCATTCCAGGTATTGGGAGTTAGCCAATCCTGTGTTATTATTCCAGGTATTGAACTATGTCAATCCTGTGCATTCCAGGTATTGGGAGTTAGCCAATCCTGTGTTATTATTCCAGGTATTGATCTATGTCAATCCTGTGCATTCCAGGTATTGGGAGTTAGCCAATCCTGTGTTATTATTCCAGGTATTGATCTATGTCAATCCTGTGCATTGCAGGTATTGGGAGTTAGCCAATCCTATGTTATTATTCCAGGTATTGGGATTTAACCAATCCTGTGCATTCCAGGTATTGGGAGTTAGCCAATCCTGTGTTATTATTCTAGGTATTGAACTATGTCAATCCTGTGCATTCCAGGTATTGGGAGTTAGCCAATCCTGTATTATTATTCCAGGTATTGGGAGTTAGCCAATCATGTGTTATTATTACATGCATTGAGCCTCTTCCAGGTATTGGACTCTTCCAAACCTGATTACACTGCCAGGCATTGGACTTTAACCAATCCTGATTACATGCATTACACCTCTGCCAGGTATTGGATTTCTCCAAACCTGATTACACAGCCAGACATTGGACTCTAACCAATCCTGATTACATGGATCATGGAATATAAATTTTCCTTTGACCCAACATTATTCATCTTGGTGCCTCTTACTATACTACAATTATTCTCATGGCTCATAAAGCCCATAAAGCATATTGTCACCTCTCATTAGGCAACATCTAATCATATGGCTCACAGGGCCATTCAACATCTTGTCACCTATCACTAGGCAACATCTAATCATATGGCTCACAAGGCCATTCAACATCTTGTCACCTATCACTAGGCAACATCTAATCATTTTATCTCTTGTAATATAATAGTAACACCACTATTCCCTTAATAGGGTTAGGGCTTACTATTCACATCACTTTGTGGTTTCTCATGTCCCATTACCCAATATTAGGGTTTCTCATGGAATCAATCTCAATTAGGGATTCACATGGAGTCAACCTCATTTAGGGTTCACATTGAATCAACCTCAATTAGGGATTCACATTTTATCATCTTGGTTTAGAGTCATGACATTACCCTGGGTTTGGGTTACATTTGATATTGCTCTAAATTTAGGTTAGGGCTCAACAACCTTCTTGATTAGGGTTTCATGACTCCTTTATTAAGTATCATACCCTATCCATCACATGATAAATACTCATGTATGAATTCCTTTTCATCATTCTCTCAATTTGATTAGGTTACATCAACCCTTCAATCAAGTACATACAACTATGGTTAACATAGTGTATCAAGTCATTGGTCCTATAAGCAATTAGGGATTCATCCTTTAATTGACACTTAAGCACTTAGGTACTATTAGGGTTTCAACCATTGTACCTTCATGGATTATCATTACTAATAATTATTGGATCAATAGAACATTCATCATCTTAATTCCCAAAGATTCAATCACATTGGACCTCCATTACCTAAGGTATCCAATTGAATTACGGTTTTCAATGTTGATTCCTTCAATCATTGAATTCATGGAACCTATCATCAATTGGACCTATACTCATACTTCAATTGAGTTAAATAGGTCAACCTTAAACTTATTTGACCCTCAATTAACCCTCCATTGGTCATCAATTAGGGTTTGATTCAATTGAATTAGGGTTTGGAATCGATGTTCCTTCAATACTAATCAATGTAAGACTAGTTACTTTGAAACCATTAAACCATCATCCAAATTGGGTATGACCTGACCCCAAACGGTCTTGAGGTCGTTTGGATGACCTCCAAAAGGTCTTGAGACCGTTTTCCCATGTCCACATCATAATACAAGTCAACCAATTAAAGTTTGGATCATTGGATTGATCACCAAATCAACATTTGATTGCAAATCAACTTGGTACCTTTAGACCTTCAAACACCTAACCATACTCAACCCTAGACCTCCAAACGGTCTTGGGTGACCACCAAACGGTTTTGAAACCGTTTGGATGAGCCAAACGGTCTTAGGTGACCCCGAAATGGTCTTGAGACCATTTGGGTGATCCCCAAACAGTTTTGAAACCGTTTGGGCCAATCAACCCAAAACATTATCTCAATCACTTGCAAAATCAGTATTTAGCTGATTAGGGTTCATACCCCATCTTTGGATCTTCAAAAACATATCCATACTTAACCCTAGACCTCCAAACGGTCTTGGGTGACCCACAAACGGTCTTGATACCGTTTGGGTGATCCCCAAACGGTTTTGAAACCGTTTGGGCTAATCAACCCAAAATCTCAAATCAACTCATTGGAATTTCAGCACAAATTTCAATTAGGGTTTGCCCAATTGATTAGCCTTCATCTCATGATTCCTTGGGAATTAATCAATAAATTTTGGTGAGTCAATAACCAACATAATTAGGAACAGTAATATCAAATGGTCAACGCTTGTTAAACTCTTTCAAATGGTTTTGAAACCGTTTTCCCAAAAAGTCCAATTAATCAGATTGAAGATCAGCACTTAATCCAATTAAGGATTACCTAATTGATTAGCCTTCAACTCATGATTCCTTTGGAATTAACCCATAAAATTTGGTGGGTTGTCAACCAACATAATTAGTAACAGGAATCTCAAACTTTCAACCCTTGGTCAACCATATCAAACGGTTTTGAAACCGTTTTCCCAAAAAGTCGAATTAATCAAGCTGAAAAATCAGCACTTAATCCGATTAGGTTACCCTAATTGATTAGCCTTCAACTCACGATTCCTTGGGATTTAACCCATAAAATTTGGTGAGTCATTAACCAAAATAATTAGTAACAGTAATCTCAAACATTCAACCCTTGGTCAACTCCACCTAATGGTTTTGAAACCGTTTTCTTCGAAATGGTTTGCAAACTGTTTGGTCACCAAACGGTTTGGTGAAACCGTTTGGTCCAAACTTTGAAACCGTTTGCCCAAGATATTTGGGGAGGTGTGTGATTATGATGATGTAATCATATTAAAGCTTCAAACTCACGAGATCTACTGCGATTCCATGGATATTGCATCAATCAACCAAAATTAATTTCAGAAATGTAGAAATGTTCACCAATTGATAAGGAATTTATTGCAATAGTAAAGTTAGGGTTTCAAGTTATAAAACCCGCCTCCAATTGAGCTCCAAAGCTCCAAGTTCACGGAAACAATGGTGTATGAAGATCCCTTCACAATTCCAAGGCTCTTCCTCAAGCTTTGAGTGAAAAGAATTGGTTAGAACTGAAGAGGGGATCAAGTTATGAAGAATTCATACATTGATTTTCAAATTTCACCATGGATTCAAGGTGAAAGGAGGTCAAGAACCTTACCAACAGGTTGGGGGTCGTCCTCCTGCTCCTCCACAGCTCCTTGGTCGTTTTCCAAGCAAGGTGAAAGAAAAGAATCTGAAAAAGCCTTTGTTTTGGCTTGGAAAGGGTACTTTTATAAGAAAATTGATGAGAGAGAAAATACTTTATAAAAGTCTTTTAATTCCAAAATTATTGCGACCAGTTCCCCCTTGGTTTCTTGCATGCAAGGGAATCTCTATCCCCACCGAGATCCCTTCCATTATCCATGAATTAAGGGAAAAGAAAATAAGCACCTTAATCCATTATAATATCATTATATCTTTTTGAGTGGAAATTCTTTTCTTTATAATAAGGTGAGTGGAATTTCACCTCCTTAAGATATTTTCGGTCCTTTCTAAACTCAAGGACGTTCACACATACATCTGAATCCAACCATTTTAATTTTGGTTGAAGGCCCTTTAATTAATACATTCATTTTTGCCCTAAATCGAGTCAGGGTTTCAATTAGGATTAAATCTTGATTATTTTAATGTCAAGATTCTCTCTCCTCCAACTAAATTCAAATGAGGCGCCCCTTTCATTTTCTTTGCTCTACATGATGCCAAGAATCATTAGGAACCTTATTAAAGTGGTAAATTACATATTTCACCCTAGGTTTTGGGTAAATTGCACATTACACCAAAATAGAGTTTTAATGCACAAACATTGTTTTATCAGCTCTATCTTGGTGTCCAAACTTGTGGAAACCATACCACTACATCATATTCATTCTTATGATGTCTCAACATCAGAGGAACATATTATCATGTAACTTTTGCAATTTAACCCCTTAACTTGGGTAATTTGCACTTTAGTCCAAAATAAGCAAACATTGTTTCAACATTGTTCAAACATGACCAAAATAGAAACATAAGTTCCTCATAAGCCCTAATTACTTTTCACAAGATAAGATTAAACATATAATCATCTTTATTAATAAAAATACCTAAGTTTAAAGCATAACCCAGGTCAGAGATGTTACAAATTATCCCCCCCTTATAAGGATTTCGTCCCCGAAATCCAGATAAAGGAAGACAGATGTATTTTATTCATCATACTATCTAGTCTTCACATATCATCCCGAAACTGTTAGGGTTCATACCCCATCTTTGGATCTTCAAAAACATATCCATACTTAACCCTAGACCTCCAAACGGTCTTGGGTGACCCACAAACGGTCTTGATACCGTTTGGGTGATCCCCAAACGGTTTTGAAACCGTTTGGGCTAATCAACCCAAAATCTCAAATCAACTCATTGGAATTTCAGCACAAATTTCAATTAGGGTTTGCCCAATTGATTAGCCTTCATCTCATGATTCCTTGGGAATTAATCAATAAATTTTGGTGAGTCAATAACCAACATAATTAGGAACAGTAATATCAAATGGTCAACGCTTGTTAAACTCTTTCAAATGGTTTTGAAACCGTTTTCCCAAAAAGTCCAATTAATCAGATTGAAGATCAGCACTTAATCCAATTAAGGATTACCTAATTGATTAGCCTTCAACTCATGATTCCTTTAGAATTAACCCATAAAATTTGGTGGGTTGTCAACCAACATAATTAGTAACAGGAATCTCAAACGGTCAACCCTTGGTCAACCATATCAAACGGTTTTGAAACCGTTTTCCCAAAAAGTCGAATTAATCAAGCTGAAAAATCAGCACTTAATCCGATTAGGTTACCCTAATTGATTAGCCTTCAACTCACGATTCCTTGGGATTTAACCCATAAAATTTGGTGAGTCATTAACCAAAATAATTAGTAACAGTAATCTCAAACATTCAACCCTTGGTCAACTCCACCTAATGGTTTTGAAACCGTTTTCTTCGAAATGGTTTGCAAACTGTTTGGTCACCAAACGGTTTGGTGAAACCGTTTGGTCCAAACTTTGAAACCGTTTGCCCAAGATATTTGGGGAGGTGTGTGATTATGATGATGTAATCATATTAAAGCTTCAAACTCACGAGATCTACTGCGATTCCATGGATATTGCATCAATCAACCAAAATTAATTTCAGAAATGTAGAAATGTTCACCAATTGATAAGGAATTTATTGCAATAGTAAAGTTAGGGTTTCAAGTTATAAAACCCGCCTCCAATTGAGCTCCAAAGCTCCAAGTTCACGGAAACAATGGTGTATGAAGATCCCTTCACAATTCCAAGGCTCTTCCTCAAGCTTTGAGTGAAAAGAATTGGTTAGAACTGAAGAGGGGATCAAGTTATGAAGAATTCATACATTGATTTTCAATTTTCACCATGGATTCAAGGTGAAAGGAGGTCAAGAACCTTACCAACAGGTTGGGGGTCGTCCTCCTGCTCCTCCACAGCTCCTTGGTCATTTTCCAAGCAAGGGGAAAGAAAAGAATCTGAAAAAGCCTTTGTTTTGGCTTGGAAAGGGTACTTTTATAAGAAAATTGATGAGAGAGAAAATACTTTATAAAAGTCTTTTAATTCCAAAATTATTGCGACCAGTTCCCCCTTGGTTTCTTGCATGCAAGGGAATCTCTATCCCCACCGAGCTCCCTTCCATTATCCATGAATTAAGGGAAAAGAAAATAAGCACCTTAATCCATTATAATATCATTATATCTTTTTGAGTGGAAATTCTTTTCTTTATAAAATTTGGTGATTCATTAAAAAAAATAATTAGGAACAGTAATATCAAACATTCAACCCTTGGTCAACTCCACCTAATGGTTTTGAAACCGTTTTCTTCCAAATGGTTTGCAAACTGTTTGGTCACCAAACGGTTTGGTGAAACCGTTTGGTCCAAACTTTGAAACCGTTTGCCCAAGATATTTGGGGAGGTGTGTGATTATGATGATGTAATCATCTTAAAGCTTCAAACTCACGAGATCTACTGCGATTCCATGGATATTTCATCAATCAACCAAAATTAATTTCAGAAATGTAGAAATTTTCACCAATTGATAAGGAATTGATTGCAATAGTAAAGTTAGGGTTTCAAGTTATAAAACCCGCCTCCAATTGAGCTCCAAAGCTCCAAGTTTACGGAAACAACGGTGTATGAATATCCCTTCACAATTCCAAGGCTCTTCCTCAATCTTTGAGTGAAAAGAATTGGTTAGAACTGAAGAGGGGATCGAGTTATGAAGAATTCATACATTGATTTTCAATTTTCACCATGGATTCAAGGTGAAAGGAGGTCAAGAACCTTACCAACAGGTTGGGGGTCGTCCTCCTGCTCCTCCACAGCTCCTTGGTCGTTTTCCAAGCAAGGGGAAAGAAAAGAATCTGAAAAAGCCTTTGTTTTGGCTTGGAAAGGGTACTTTTATAAGAAAATTGATGAGAGAGAAAATACTTTATAAAAGTCTTTTAATTCCAAAATTATTGCGACCAGTTCCCCCTTTGTTTCTTGCATGCAAGGGCATCTCTATCCCCACCGAGCTCCCTTCCATTATCCATGAATTAAGGGAAAAGAAAATAAGCACCTTAATCCATTATAATATCATTATATCTTTTTGAGTGGGAATTCTTTTCTTTATAATAAGGTGAGTGGAATTTCACCTCCTTAAGATATTTTCGGTCCTTTCTAAACTCAAGGACGTTCACACATACATCTGAATCCAACCATTTTAATTTTGGTTGAAGGCCATTTAATTAATACATTCATTTTTTCCCTAAATCGAGTTAGGGTTTCAATTAGGATTAAATCTTGATTATTTTCATGTCAAGATTCTCTCTCCTCCAACTAAATTCAAATGAGGCGCCCCTTTCATTTTATTTTCTCTACATGATGCCAAGAATCATTAGGAACCTTATTAAAGTGGTAAATTACATATTTCACCCTAGGTTTTGGGTAAATTGCACATTACACCAAAATAGGGTTTTAATGCACAAACATTGTTTTATCAGCTCTATCTTGGTGTCCAAACTTGTGGAAACCATACCACTACATCATATTCATTTTTATGATGTCTCAACATCATAGGAACATATTATCATGTAACTTTTGCAAGTTAACCCCTTAACTTGGGTAATTTGCACTTTAGTCCAAAATAAGCAAACATTGCTTCAACATTGTTCAAACATGACCAAAATAGAAACATAAGTTCCTCATAAGCCCTAATTACTTTTCACAAGATAAAATTATACATATAATCGTCTTTATTAATCAAAACACCTAAGTTTAAAGCATAACCCAAGTCAGGGATGTTACAAATTATCCCCCCCTTATAAGGATTTCGTCCCCGAAATCCAGATAAAGGAAGACAGATGTATTTTATTCATCATACTATCTAGTCTTCACATATCATTTCCTTATTCATGTTCTTATCTTATGAGGAGTATACTTTTAATTCCTCATACACACATGCTCATCTGAGGTTATCTCAGATTTCTTTTTCTTATGCTTAGAACAGGACACATTTATCCATTCCATGCTTCTTATTTCATGATACTCATTAGATTGTATCATAATGACTGCTTGATCAGGGCAATCAGAAAGATTATAATCTAAGAGTTTCCATACTCACTTTATCATCAATAGTTATATACCTGGCCAGGGTATATAAATACTGAGATTAAGTAGTATGCACTTTTTATGCTATTATATTCCTTCTTTTTCATATTATCACAAATATAAGATTTAACATCACTGGATTTTATGCAGGCATCTCTTCAATACCTCATCTTCTTCTCATAGAGGTAAGAACAACATGAAACATCTATAATGTTTATTATGCAAAATATAAGTCCTCATAGGACTAATCAAAGAAAGCTCAATCAATTACCTTCCCAATTAACTCAGGAAACCATAAAAAGACATATAAGAATGACATTATTTTGTCTAACCTGTCATGATTCATGGATTATTCACTGCCTCAGGCTGATTCTGCCTCAGAGGTTGATTCACCATAACATTTCTAGCTGAGCAATCTCTTGCCAGATGTCCAACCTGTCTACACAGGTAGCAAATTCTGGGTGCCAGGTATGGTCTAGAGGGTTCTTTACCCTTTCTAGATGACCATTGCCTTGGTGCACTAGGTCATGATTATACTGGTGGTACCAAAATCTTTCCCTTTTTGGAATTATTAGGCCTCTGTCCATGGATTTGGATAGGCCTTTTCTCAATTCTCTCTTCCTTATTCTTTGTTGGACAATTATTTATGATATGTCCAGGCTTTCTACACCTATAGCAAATTTTGCTTTTGGGTTGAAACCTATTCTTTCCTTCACTATTTATTGATTCAACAGGCTGAGGTTGAGCATAGACTTATTCTGAATCCAGAACTTCATCATTTCCCATTGGTTCCACCTGCTGATGTGGATTACATATCCTGTTGATATCCAAAACATCATCATTGGGAGCTGGTAATCTAGGTTGCATTGCTAGTGCTCGATCCACTAAATACATTATGGTTGCCCTAAATTCCCCAACAGTGATTCCTAAGGAAGGATTTCTTATCAAAGTTGGATTAGCTAGGGGATTCTCAGGAAATTGTCCCTCTCTTGCCTGCTCCCCTGCACCTCTTCTTGGTGCAGCATTGTTGCTTTCTGTAGCAGACACCTCATGTGACCCAGTCATCTTCAAGTTCTTCTTCTCATATATGAGCAGAAGACACTATCAGATACATTGGATGACACTAGAACAGACTCTACTACCTTAGTCCTATGTCTTTGTAGACTCAGCGAACCTAGAGCTCTGATACCACTAAATTGTAGCATCCAACTTACAAAACACAAGATTAACCAATGCAGAAGCGTATCATTTGCGGAGGATTACTGAAAATCACTAAAAATTAAAACTTTTTTCAAAGAGACCCAATCATAGGAAACTCTTATAACAAGAACCATAGTATAACAATTACATCCTGGTTCAAAAGTACATAACTTGTTCCATCTCTTCTCGAGGAATTACAACATAAGCTGTCCTATCAACATTATGTACAGACAACATAAAACCTCGAGGGATCAAGCCAAAATCTCAAGTCGATGATAAAAGCACTATCTATAAATCCCGAGGACCTGAGAGTACAGAGACGACACACATGACTACTATCTATATGACTTGACAGTCAGTGCCTCCACCTGAGATCTCACTACTGTCCAAGCTGTTGCTTTCCTTTTCCTGCAAAAGAGTATCTGCCTCTTTGTCCACATCCACCTAAAAATGTTGGATCCCACGGGGGTGAGACAATTGTAAATTTCCCCAGCGAGAGATATAACTCTCTGCCAAAACATTATTATTGCAATTAAGGATATAAAACTAGGCAGATGATAAGCAGTTTAAAGCATTCTCTTAATAAGGAATAGGAAGAACATGTATATCATTTATCCTCCATATTATACCATCATATCAAACTTCTCTTGTGACACTCATTATCTTGATATGTCACCCATGAGACATTCTTGTTTCAACTGTTTGGCCTTAGCCAATCTACTAAACATATTTTGGTTATAATGGACATGAGAGTGTACATCATCATGTCTTATTCAGGCATTGGTCTATACCAATCCTATATAAGTATTCCAGGCATTGGATTACACCAATCATGTGCAACTAGTACAAGCATTAGATTTATATTATTCCTGTGTATCCATTCCAGGTATTGATCTATGTCAATCCTATGCAACAATTCCAGGTATTGATCTATGTCAATCATGTACAACTATTACAGGTATTGATCTATGTCAATCCTGTACAACTATTCCAGGTATTGATCTATGTCAATCCTATGCAACTATTCCAGGTATTGATCTATGTCAATCTTGTGAAGCTATTTCAGGTATTGGGTTATTACCAATCCTGTGTTATTATTCCAGGTATTGATCTATGTCAATCCTATGCATTCCAGGTATTGGGAGTTAGCCAATCCTGTGTTATTATTCCAGGTATTGAACTATGTCAATCCTGTGCATTCTAGGTATTGGGAGTTAGCCAATCCTATGTAATTATTCCAGGTATTCAACTATGTCAATCCTGTGCATTCCAGGTATTGGGAGTTAGCCAATCCTGTGTTATTATTCCAAGTATTGATCTATGTCAATCCTGTGCATTCCATGTATTGGGAGTTAGCCAATCCTGTGTTATTATTCCAGGTATTGATCTATGTCAATCCTGTGCATTCCAAGTATTGGGAGTTAGCCAATCCTGTGTTATTATTCTAGGTATTGGGATTAAACCAATCATGTGCATTCCAGGTATTGGGAGTTAGCCAATCCTGTGTTATTATTCCAGGTATTGAACTATGTCAATCCTTTGCATTCCAGGTATTGGGAGTTAGCCAATCCTGTGTTATTATTCCAGGTATTGATCTATGTCAATCCTATGCATTCTAGGTATTGGGAGTTAGCCAATCTTGTGTTATTATTCCAGGTATTGATCTATGTCAATCCTGTGCATTCCAGGTATTGGGAGTTAGCCAATCCTATGTTATTATTCCAGGTATTGGGATTTAACCAATCCTGTGCATTCCAGGTATTGGGAGTTAGCCAATCCTATGTTATTATTCCAGGTATTGAACTATGTGAATCCTGTACATTCCAGGTATTGGGAGTTAGCCAATCCTGTGTTATTTTTCCAGGTATTGGGAGTTAGCTAATCTTGTGTTATTATTACAGGCATTGAGCCTCTACCAGGTATTGGACTCTTCCACACCTGATTACACTGCCAGGCATTGGACTTTAACCAATCCTGATTACAGGCATTACACCTCTGCCAGGTATTGGATTTCTCCAAACCTAATTACACAGCCATGCATTGGACTCTAACCAATCCTGATTACATGGATCATGGAATATAAATTTCCTTCGACCCATCATTATTCATCTTGGTGCCTCTTACTATACTACAATTATTCTCATGGCTCATAAAGCCCATAAATCATCTTGTCACCTCTCATTAGGCAACATCTAATCATATGGCTCACAGGGCCATTCAACATCTTGTCACCTATCACTAGGCAACATATAATCATATGGCTCACAAGGCCATTCAACATCTTGTCACCTATCACTAGGCAACATCTAATCATTTTATCTCTTGTAATATAATAGTAACACCACTATTCCCTTAATAGGGTTAGTGCTTACTATTCACATCACTTTGTGGTTTCTCATGTCCCATTACCCAATATTAGGGTTTCTCATGGAATCAACCTCAATTAGGGATTCACATGGAGTCAACCTTATTTAGGGTTCACATTGAATCAACCTCAACTATGGATTCACATTTTATTATCTTGGTTTAGAGTCATGACATTACCCTGGGTTTGGGTTACATCTGATATTGCTCTAAATTTAGGTTAGGGCTCAACAACCTTCTTGATTAGGGTTTCATGACTCCTTTATTAAGGATCATACCCTATCCATCACATGATCAATACTCATGTATGAATTCCTTTTCATTATTCTATCAATTTGATTAGGTTACATCAACCCTTCAATCAAGTACATACAACTATGGCTAACATAGTGTATCAAGTCATTGGTCCTATAAGCAATTAGGGATTCATCCTTTAATTGACACTTAAGCACTTAGGTACTATTAGGGTTTCAACCATTGTACCTTCATGGATTATCATTACTAATAATTATTGGATCAATAGAACATTCATCATCTTAATTCCCAAAGATTCAATCACATTGGACCTCCATTACCTAAGGTATCCAATTGAATTACGGTTTTCAATGTTGATTCCTTCATTCATTGAATTCATGGAACCTATCATCAATTGGACCTATACTCATACTTCAATTGAGTTAAATAGGTCAACCTTAAACTTATTTGACCCTCAATTAACCCTCCATTGGTCATCAATTAGGGTTTGATTCAATTGAATTAGGGTTTGGAATCGATGTTCCTTCAATACTAATCAATGTAAGACTAGTTACTTTGAAACCATTAAACCATCATCCAAATTGGGTATGACCTGACCCCAAACGGTCTTGAGGTTGTTTGGATGACCTCCAAAAGGTCTTGAGACCGTTTTCCCATGTCCACATCATAATACAAGCCAACCAATTAAAGTTTGGATCATTGGATTGATCACCAAATCAACATTTGATTGCAAATCAACTTGGTACCTTTAGACCTTCAAACACCTAACCATACTCAACCCTAGACCTCCAAACGGTCTTGGGTGACCACCAAACGGTTTTGAAACCGTTTGGATGAGACAAACGGTCTTGGGTGACCCCGAAATGGTCTTGAGACCGTTTGGGTGATCCCCAAACAGTTTTGAAACCGTTTGGGCCAATCAACCCAAAACATTATCTCAATCACTTGCAAAATCAGTATTTAGCTGATTAGGGTTCATACCCCATCTTTGGATCTTCAAAAACATATCCATACTTAACCCTAGACCTCCAAACGGTCTTGGGTGACCCACAAACGGTCTTGATACCGTTTGGGTGATCCCCAAATGGTTTTGAAACCGTTTGGGCTAATCAACCCAAAATCTCAAATCAACTCATTGGAATTTCAGCACAAATTTCAATTAGGGTTTGCCCAATTGATTAGCCTTCATCTCATGATTCCTTGGGAATTAATCAATAAATTTTGGTGAGTCAATAACCAACATAATTAGGAACAGTAATATCAAATGGTCAACGCTTGTTAAACTCTTTCAAATGGTTTTGAAACCGTTTTCCCAAAAAGTCCAATTAATCAGATTGAAGATCAGCACTTAATCCAATTAAGGATTACCTAATTGATTAGCCTTCAACTCATGATTCCTTTGAAATTAACCCATAAACTTTGGTGGGTTGTCAACCAACATAAATAGGAACAGGAATCTCAAACGGTAAACCCTTTGTCAACCATCTCAAACGGTTTTGAAACCGTTTTCCCAAAAAGTCGAATTAATCAAGCTGAAAAATCAGCACTTAATCCGATTAGGTTACCCTAATTGATTAGCCTTCAACTCACGATTCCTTGGGATTTAACCCATAAACTTTGGTGAGTCATTAAAAAAAATAATTAGGAACAGTAATCTCAAACATTCAACCCTTGGTCAACTCCACCTAATGGTTTTGAAACCGTTTTCTTCCAAATGGTTTGCAAATTGTTTGGTCACCAAACGGTTTGGTGAAACCATTTGGTCCAAACTTTGAAACCGTTTGCCCAAGATATTTGGGGAGGTGTGTGATTTTGATGATGTAATCATCTTAAAGCTTCAAACTCACGAGATCTACTGCGATTCCATGGATATTTCATCAATCAACCAAAATTAATTTCAGAAATGTAGAAATTTTCACCAATTGATAAGGAATTGATTGCAATAGTAAAGTTAGGGTTTCAAGTTATAAAACCCGCCTCCAATTGAGCTCCAAAGCTCCAAGTTCACGGAAACAATGGTGTATGAATATCCCTTCACAATTCCAAGGCTCTTCCTCAATCTTTGAGTGAAAAGAATTGGTTAGAACTGAAGAGGGGATCGAGTTATGAAGAATTCATACATTGATTTTCAATTTTCACCATGGATTCAAGGTGAAAGGAGGTCAAGAACCTTACCAACAGGTTGGGGGTCGTCCTCCTGCTCCTCCACAGCTCCTTGGTCGTTTTCCAAGCAAGGGGAAAGAAAAGAATCTGAAAAAGCCTTTGTTTTGGCTTGGAAAGGGTACTTTTATAAGAAAATTGATGAGAGAGAAAATACTTTATAAAAGTCTTTTAATTCCAAAATTATTGCGACCAGTTCCCCCTTTGTTTCTTGCATGCAAGGGCATCTCTATCCCCACCGAGCTCCCTTCCATTATCCATGAATTAAGGGAAAAGAAAATAAGCACCTTAATCCATTATAATATCATTATATCTTTTTGAGTGGGAATTCTTTTCTTTATAATAAGGTGAGTGGAATTTCACCTCCTTAAGATATTTTCGGTCCTTTCTAAACTCAAGGACGTTCACACATACATCTGAATCCAACCATTTTAATTTTGGTTGAAGGCCATTTAATTAATACATTCATTTTTTCCCTAAATCGAGTTAGGGTTTCAATTAGGATTAAATCTTGATTATTTTAATGTCAAGATTCTCTCTCCTCCAACTAAATTCAAATGAGGCGCCCCTTTCATTTTATTTTCTCTACATGATGCCAAGAATCATTAGGAACCTTATGAAAGTGGTAAATTACATATTTCACCCTAGGTTTTGGGTAAATTGCACATTACACCAAAATAGGGTTTTAATGCACAAACATTGTTTTATCAGCTCTATCTTGGTGTCCAAACTTGTGGAAACCATACCACTACATCATATTCATTTTTATGATGTCTCAACATCATAGGAACATATTATCATGTAACTTTTGCAAGTTAACCCCTTAACTTGGGTAATTTGCACTTTAGTCCAAAATAAGCAAACATTGCTTCAACATTGTTCAAACATGACCAAAATAGAAACATAAGTTCCTCATAAGCCCTAATTACTTTTCACAAGATAAGATTAAACATATAATCGTCTTTATTAATCAAAACACCTAAGTTTAAAGCATAACCCAAGTCAGGGATGTTACAAATTATCCCCCCCTTATAAGGATTTCGTCCCCGAAATCCAGATAAAGGAAGACAGATGTATTTTATTCATCATACTATCTAGTCTTCACATATCATTTCCTTATTCATGTTCTTATCTTATGAGGAGTATACTTTTAATTCCTCATACACACATGCTCATCTGAGGTTATCTCAGATTTCTTTTTCTTATGCTTAGAACAGGACACATTTATCCATTCCATGCTTCTTATTTCATGATACTCATTAGATTGTATCATAATGACTGCTTGATCAGGGCAATCAGAAAGATTATAATCTAAGAGTTTCCATACTCACTTTATCATCAATAGTTATATACCTGGCCAGGGTATATAAATACTGAGATTAAGTAGTATGCACTTTTTATGCTATTATATTCCTTCTTTTTCATATTATCACAAATATAAGATTTAACATCACTGGATTTTATGCAGGCATCTCTTCAATACCTCATCTTCTTCTCATAGAGGTAAGAACAACATGAAACATCTATAATGTTTATTATGCAAAATATAAGTCCTCATAGGACTAATCAAAGAAAGCTCAATCAATTACCTTCCCAATTAACTCAGGAAACCATAAAAAGACATATAAGAATGACATTATTTTGTCTAACCTGTCATGATTCATGGATTATTCACTGCCTCAGGCTGATTCTGCCTCAGAGGTTGATTCACCATAACATTTCTAGCTGAGCAATCTCTTGCCAGATGTCCAACCTGTCTACACAGGTAGCAAATTCTGGGTGCCAGGTATGGTCTAGAGGGTTCTTTACCCTTTCTAGATGACCATTGCCTTGGTGCACTAGGTCATGATTATACTGGTGGTACCAAAATCTTTCCCTTTTTGGAATTATTAGGCCTCTGTCCATGGATTTGGATAGGCCTTTTCTCAATTGTCTCTTCCTTATTCTTTGTTGGACAATTATTTATGATATGTCCAGGCTTTCTACACCTATAGCAAATTTTGCTTTTGGGTTGAAACCTATTCTTTCCTTCACTATTTATTGATTCAACAGGCTGAGGTTGAGCATAGACTTATTCTGAATCCAGAACTTCATCATTTCCCATTGATTCCACCTGCTGATGTGGATTACATATCCTGTTGATATCCAAAACATCATCATTGGGAGCTGGTAATCTAGGTTGCATTGCTAGTGCTCGATCCACTAAATACATTATGGTTGCCCTAAATTCCCCAACAGTGATTCCTAAGGAAGGATTTCTTATCAAAGTTGGATTAGCTAGGGGATTCTCAGGAAATTGTCCCTCTCTTGCCTGCTCCCCTGCACCTCTTCTTGGTGCAGCATTGTTGCTTTCTGTAGCAGACACCTCATGTGACCCAGTCATCTTCAAGTTCTTCTTCTCATATATGAGAAGAAGACACTATCAGATACATTGGATGACACTAGAACAGACTCTACTACCTTAGTCCTATGTCTCTGTAGACTCAGCGAACCTAGAGCTCCGATACCACTAAATTGTAGCATCCAACTTACAAAACACAAGATTAACCAATGCAGAAGCGTATCATTTGCGGAGGATTACTGAAAATCACTAAAAATTAAAACTTTTTGCAAAGAGACCCAATCATAGGAAACTCTTATAACAAGAACCATAATATAACAATTACATCCTGGTTCAAAAGTACATAACTTGTTCCATCTCTTCTCGAGGAATTACAACATAAGCTGTCCTATCAACATTATGTACAGACAACATAAAACCTCGAGGGATCAAGCCAAAATCTCAAGTCGATGATAAAAGCACTATCTATAAATCCCGAGGACCTGAGAGTACAGAGACGACACACATGACTACTATCTATATGACTTGACAGTCAGTGCCTCCACCTGAGATCTCACTACTGTCCAAGCTGATGCTTTCCTTTTCCTGCAAAAGAGTATCTGCCTCTTTGTCCACATCCACCTAAAAATGTTGGATCCCACGGGGGTGAGACAATTGTAAATTGCCCCAGCGAGAGATA
The DNA here is from genome assembly GCA_963693085.1 of Alisma plantago-aquatica. Lineage (NCBI taxonomy): Eukaryota > Viridiplantae > Streptophyta > Magnoliopsida > Alismatales > Alismataceae > Alisma > Alisma plantago-aquatica. Next base: position 1,351,893,408 of record OY856411.1, read on the forward strand.
TAACTCTCTGCCAAAACATTATTATTGCAATTAAGGATATAAAACTAGGCAGATGATAAGCAGTTTAAAGCATTCTCTTAATAAGGAATAGGAAGAACATGTATATCATTTATCCTCCATATTATACCATCATATCAAACTTCTCTTGTGACACTCATTATCTTGATATGTCACCCATGAGACATTCTTGTTTCAACTGTTTGGCCTTAGCCAATCTACTAAACATATTTTGGTTATAATGGACATGAGAGTGTACATCATCATGTCTTATTCAGGCATTGGTCTATACCAATCCTATATAAGTATTCCAGACATTGGATTACACCAATCATGTGCAACTAGTACAAGCATTATATTTATATTATTCCTGTGTATCCATTCCAGGTATTGATCTATGTCAATCCTGTGCAACAATTCCAGGTATTTATCTATGTCAATCATGTACAACTATTACAGGTATTGATCTATGTCAATCCTGTACAACTATTCCAGGTATTGATCTATGTCAATCCTATGCAACTATTCCAGGTATTGATCTATGTCAATCTTGTGAAGCTATTTCAGGTATTGGGTTATTACCAATCCTGTGTTATTATTCCAGGTATTGATCTATGTCAATCCTATGCATTCCAGGTATTGGGAGTTAGCCAATCCTGTGTTATTATTCCAGGTATTGAACTATGTCAATCCTGTGCATTCTAGGTATTGGGAGTTAGCCAATCCTGTGTAATTATTCCAGGTATTGAACTATGTCAATCCTGTGCATTCCAGGTATTGGGAGTTAGCCAATCCTGTGTTATTATTCCAAGTATTGATCTATGTCAATCCTGTGCATTCCAGGTATTGGGAGTTAGCCATTCATGTGTTATTATTCCAGGTATTGATCTATGTCAATCATGTGCATTCCAAGTATTGGGAGTTAGCCAATCCTATGTTATTATTCTAGGTATTGGGATTAAACCAATCCTGTGCATTCCAGGTATTGGGAGTTAGCCAATCCTGTGTTATTATTCCAGGTATTGAACTATGTCAATCATGTGCATTCCAGGTATTGGGAGTTAGCCAATCCTGTGTTATTATTCCAGGTATTGATCTATGTCAATCCTATGCATTCTAGGTATTGGGAGTTAGCCAATCCTGTATTATTATTCCAGGTATTGATCTATGTCAATCTTGTGCATTCCAGGTATTGGGAGTTAGCCAATCCTATGTTATTATTCCAGGTATTGGGATTTAACCAATCCTGTGCATTCCAGGTATTGGGAGTTAGCCAATCCTATGTTATTATTCCAGGTATTGAACTATGTCAATCCTGTGCATTCCAGGTATTGGGAGTTAGCCAATCCTGAGTTATTTTTCCAGGTATTGGGAGTTAGCCAATCTTGTGTTATTATTACAGGCATTGAGCCTCTTCCAGGTATTGGACTCTTCCAAACTTGATTACACTGCCAGGCATTGGACTTTAACCAATCCTGATTACAGGCATTACACCTCTGCCAAGTATTGGATTTCTCCAAACCTAATTACACAGCCAGACATTGGACTCTAACCAATCCTGATTACATGGATCATGGAATATAAATTTCCTTCGACCCATCATTATTCATCTTGGTGCCTCTTACTATACTACAATTATTCTCATGGCTCATAAAGCCCATAAATCATCTTGTCACCTCTCATTAGGCAACATCTAATCATATGGCTCACAGGGCCATTCAACATCTTGTCACCTATCACTAGGCAACATATAATCATATGGCTCACAAGGCCATTCAACATCTTGTCACCTATCACTAGGCAACATCTAATCATTTTAACTCTTATAATATAATAGTAACACCACTATTCCCTTAATAGGGTTAGTGCTTACTATTCACATCACTTTGTGGTTTCTCATGTCCCATTACCCAATATTAGGGTTTCTCATGGAATCAACCTCAATTAGGGATTCACATGGAGTCAAACTTATTTAGGGTTCACATTGAATCAACCTCAACTATGGATTCACATTTTATTATCTTGGTTTAGAGTCATGACATTACCCTGGGTTTGGGTTACATCTGATATTGCTCTAAATTTAGGTTAGGGCTCAACAACCTTCTTGATTAGGGTTTCATGACTCCTTTATTAAGGATCATACCCTATCCATCACATGATCAATACTCATGTATGAATTCCTTTTCATTATTCTATCAATTTGATTAGGTTACATCAACCCTTCAATCAAGTACATACAACTATGGCTAACATAGTGTATCAAGTCATTGGTCCTATAAGCAATTAGGGATTCATCCTTTAATTGAAACTTAAGCACTTAGGTACTATTAGGGTTTCAACCATTGTACCTTCATGGATTATCATTACTAATCATTATTGGATCAATAGACCATTCATCATCTTAATTCCCAAAGATTCAATCACATTGGACCTCCATTACCTAAGGTATCCAATTGAATTATTGTTTTCAATGTTGATTCCTTCAATCATTGAATTCATGGAACCTATCATCAATTGGACCTATACTCATACTTCAATTGAGTTAAATAGGTCAACCTTCAACTGATTTGACCCTCAATTAACCCTCCATTGGTCATAAATTAGGGTTTGATTCAATTGAATTAGGGTTTGGAATCGATGTTCCTTCAATACTAATCAATGTAAGACTAGTTACTTTGAAACCATTAAACCATCATCCAAATTGGATATGACCTGACCCCAAACGGTCTTGAGGTCGTTTGTATGACCTAAAAACGGTCTTGAGACCGTTTTCCCATGTCCACATCATAATCCAAGTCAACCAATTAAAGTTTGGATCATTGGATTGATCACCAAATCAGCATTTGATTGCAAATCAACTTGGTACCTTTAGACCTTCAAACACCTAACCATAGTCAACCCTAGACCTCCAAACGGTCTTGGGTGACCACCAAACGGTTTTGAAACCGTTTGGATGAGCTCCAAACGGTCTTGAGACCGTTTGGCTCATCCAAACCTTGGATTCTAGTGAAATTCCATCAAGGTTTAGTCTATTGAGTTGATCAACAAATCAGCACTTAGTTGCAATATGATTTGGTACCTTTGGACCTTTAGTTGGTCAACTATACTTAACCCCAGACCTCCAAATGGTCTTGGGTGACCCCGAAATGGTCTTGAGACCTTTTGGGTGATCCCCAAACGGTTTTGAAACCGTTTGGGCCAATCAACCCAAAACATTATCTCAATCACTTGCAAAATCAGTATTTAGCCGATTAGGGTTCATACCCCATCTTTGGATCTTCAAACACATAGCCATACTTAACCCTAGACCTCCAAACGGTCTTGGGTGACCCCCAAACGGTCTTGAGACCGTTTGGGTGATCCCCAAACGGTTTTGAAACCGTTTGGGCTAATCAACCCAAAATCTCAAATCAACTCATTGGAATTTCAGCACAAATTTCAATTAGGGTTTACCCAATTGATTAGCCTTCATATCATGATTCCTTGGGAATGAATCCATCAAATTTGGTGAGTAATTAACCAACATAATTAGGAACAGTAATCTCAAACGGTAAACGCTTGGTAAACTCTCTCAAACTTTTTTGAAACCGTTTTCCCAAAAAGTCCAATTAATCAAATTGAAGATCAAAACTTAATCCAATTAGGGATTACCTAATTGATTAGCCTTCAACTCGTGATTCCTTTGGAATTAACCCATAAAATTTGGTGGGTTATCAACCAACATAATTAAGAACAGTAATCACAAACGGTCAACCCTTGGTCAACCATCTCAAACGGTTTTGAAACCGTTTGCCAAAAAAGTCGAATTAATCTAGCTGAAAAATCAACACTTAATCTGATTAGGTTTCCCTAATTGATTAGCCTTCAACTCACGATTGCTTGGGAGTTAACCCATAAAATTTGGTTATTCATTAACCAAAATAATTAGAAACAGTAATAGCAAACGTCCAACCCTTGGTCAACTCCACCAAATGGTTTTGAAACCGTTTTCTTCCAAACGGTTTGCAAATGGTTTGGTCACCAAACGGTTTGGTGAAACCATTTGGTCCAAACTTTGAAACCGTTTGCCCAAGATATTTGGGGAGGTGTGTGCTTATGATGATGTCATCATATTCAAGATTCAAACTCATGATATCTACTGTGATTCCATGGATATTGCATCAATCAACCAAAATTAATTTTGGAAATGTAGAAATGTTCACCAATTGATAAGGAATTAATTGCAATAGTAAAGTTAGGATTTGAAGTTATAAAACCCACCTCCAATTGAGCTCCAAAGCTCCAAGTTCACGGCAACAATGGTGTATGAAGATCCCTTCACAATTCCAAGGATCTTCCTCAAGCTTTGAGTGAAAAGAATTGGTTAGAACTGAAGAGGGGATCGAGTTATGAAGAATTCATACATTTATTTTCGATTTTCACCATGGATTCAAGGTGAAAGGAGGTCAAGAACCTTACCAACAGGTTGGGGGTCGTCCTCCTTCTCTTCCACAGCTCCTTGGTCGTTTTCCAAGAAAGGGGAAAGAAATGAATCCGAAAAAGCCTTTGTTTTGGCTTGGAAAGGGTACTTTTATAAGAAAATTGATGAGAGAGAAAATACTTTATAAAAGTCTTTTAATTCCAAAATTATTGCCACCACTTCCCCCTTGGTTTCTTGCATGCAAGGGCATCTCTATCCCCACCTAGATCCCTTCCATTATCCATGAATTAAGGGAAAAGAAAATAAGCACCTTAATCCATTATAATATCATTATATCTTTTTGAGTGGGAATTCTTTTCTTTATAATAAGGTGAGTGGAATTTCACCTCCTTAAGATATTTTCGGTCCTTGCTAAACTCAAGGACGTTCACACATACATCGGAATCCAACCATTCTAATTTTGGTTGAAGGCCCTTTAATTAATACATTCATTTTTGCCCTAAATCGAGTTAGGGTTTCAATTAGGATTAAATCTTGATTATTTTAATATCAATATTCTCTCTCCTCCAACTAAATTCAAATGAGGCTCCCATTTCATTTTATTTGCTCTACATGATGCCAAGAATCATTAGGGACCTTTCTAAAGTGGTAAATTACATATTTTACCCTAGGTTTTGGGTAAATTGCACATTACACCAAAATAGGGTTTTAATGCACAAACATTGTTTTATCAGCTCTATCTTGGTGTCCAAACCTGTGGAAACCATACCACTACATCATATTCATTCTTATGATGTCTCAACATCAGAGGAACATATTATCATATAACCTTTGCAAATTAACCCCTTAACTTGGGTAATTTGTACTTTAGTCCAAAATAAGAAAACATTGCTTCAACATTGTTCAAACATGACCAAAATAGAAACATAAGTTCCTCATAAGCCCTAATTACTTTTCACAAGATAAGATTAAACATATAATCATCTTTCTTAATCAAAACACCTAGTTTAAAGCATAACCCAGGTCAGGGATGTTACAAAAACCATCTTTTGTCAGAGGGAACCTATCCATCAGTTGTATGCACAAGAGAGAACTCAAAACAACAGCTAAGTGACACCATCGGTTGGCACACAAAGGACAAGAAAAATAACAACAAGAACAAAGCCACCGGTTGGCACACAAGAAGGAAAAAAACTAGAAAACCCAACTATGATGATCATTTGAGAAGAAGATGCAGCTCCAAACATCAAGGAAGCTTGAGGAAAAGAGAAGAAAACCCTAGCTTGAGCTCTCCACTCGGTCAAGCTAGCTCTTTCTCCAAAGAGGAAGCAAACCCTAGGTCAAGGAAGCCTCTAGAGAAAGTTATATGATGAAACACCATTGTTAAAAACAAAAAGAAGAAATAAGGAGGTAGGACAACAAGATAAAAAAAGGAAAGAGGGGAGCACTTACTTGCTTAGGTCAAGAACAAGCAAAGGAAGATCCATAAGCACTAAGAGAGGGTAGATTTGAACCCTAGGTGCACATGAAAGGATATCGACCACCTTCTTCTCCCCCTAGACGAGGAGGACAAAGCTATGGATAGAAAAGAAGATAAAGGGGATACCAAGGGGCTTGTTTGGGTGCAAGAGGGGAAGTATAAAAAGCTAAGGGTAAAAGGGGAGAGAAGGTTTAGGTGTCCTACTATGTTTGCCATGTGTACATGGCCTAAAACATCAAATCCATACAAATCAGAAACCACATAGGTTTTGGAAATCTGTAGGGTCATTGGAGGTTGGCTTCCTAGGACAATAATCGAGTTTCAAAGCATGGTGACTAATAGTTTTGGAACCCTAGGTCACAAGGGTGAAAACCATCACTTGAAGCACCCTCCTAGGTGAACCACTGACGCAAGGAGCCTAAAAAGGGGAACCATCGACCCTCAAACCTCAAGGAACCTTAAAGGAATCACCATCAGATCCCATCCAAATAGGAGGATCATCAATTTTTGACCTCCAAGGTAGCTCATCCATGAGAGCGTAAACCCTAACTCAACCGTAGAAAGATATCACCATCATACCAAGGTGCAAAAAGGAACCCCATGGCACAATTGGTTCAAGCATGATAAGAAAACCAGTAAGGAGCAACAAGCATGTGACAAATTGCAATAAAACCTTAGATATGGGTAGATTGCAAAAAAGTTTAAAATAAGCATATAATTTCATAACTTGCTCAAACGGTCTCCAAACTAGAACAAACGTAAAACTTAATCTTATAACATGATATTAAAGAAAATATTATGGTTAGTTTAAGGTTTTAATCATATAATTATGATAAGAAAGCATGTTCAACTAGAAAGCAAGGTTAGAGGTATCACAACCATAAACCACTAACAGGGATTTCCCCCTGAAATCCAATGCATCCAAAGATGGTTACCTCCTATGAACCTCATCCTCTAATCTCCAAATGGTTATTTCCATCTCATGGTGATGTTAAAACACTCTCATAGAAATCATGTGTGTGACAAAGTGAGTTTTTATAGTATTTTCTCTCTCTTAAAAGTTTTTTTATCAAATTTGTTGACCAAATTACCCTCATAGTAGCATAGTGACTCTATAAAACTACCCCTAAAATTTGGTTACATTTGGAACACCCAATTAGGAGATATAAGCATTTGAAAATCAGGTGTATAATTCAATCTAATAACTCTAGGACCTAGGTTTTCAATTTATTTGACAAAATGATGTGTCATGCGGCCCATTAAGTGCTTAGGCGCAGACCTAGTTCCAGGCACTTTTTTGTAGACCGTTGATCATTCATCCAACATAGGAGACTTCGTCTCCTACCTCCCACAAAGGGCGGGAAGTCCAGTAGCAACCCGAGCCTCATCCGGGCTCCAGCGCATCCACCATTTTGCAAATCTGTTCGCATAGATATCTTCCTTTTGCAATTCCGTGGCTGGATATACCAGTTTTGATTGGGTCTCATGCACCGTTGTGCCAACCCAACAGCCACGACGTAACCTTCTCTCACTCCGGTGGCAGGGCTTTTAGGGCTTCCTTGCCTAGCTTCCCTCGCACCTATTTAATGCCTCCTTTAGCTCTGCCATGCTCCCTTTACTCGTTTCCCTATTTCAATTGCAAGCGCAGTCACCTCGAGCATCCACTACTTCCCACCTTCTTCAACCTCCAGCCACCGCCACCCAGCGAGCTCCATAGCCCTCCTCACTCAAATCCTACCCCTCCAACACCTTCTCCAACCCACCACGAGTGTGTACGACTAGAGAGCAGGTCCCCAGAGCCCCTCCCTCTCCAAAACGACCCCAACGCCGGCGACCTTGTCGGCCCACACGGAGGCGACGAGCTACGCGTGGCCTTACACCCTGACCTGACCCTCTTTGGCTTCGGTTCGAGCTACCGGACCTACCTCAGCCTTTTTTCCGCTAGCAAGCCGCACCAAGGAGCAAGCTAGACCTCGCCGGAGTTCTTCCTCCCCTGCTGGAGCAAGCAGCAGACTTGCGGAGCAAGCCAGAGCCGTCCGATCAGCGTAGATCGACCCAGGATCGTTGGATCGGTGTAGATCAATTCGATCCATTGATCCAGTCGGATCCGGCCATTGATCGAGGTTATATATTCCCTTCTTTTTATTTAGATAATCTTTTATTATGTAAGAAAATACATTTTCTTAGAAAAATCATAATAAATGCTAGGATTATCATAAAATAGCGAACCAATATACCATTTTGATCAGAAAATTATTCTCTATCCAAATAAAATGCTATCAGGACCTAGATACGTTGCCTTTTTCAAATATAGTTGCTTAAAGCCTTAATGACCCCTTAATTATAATTAATTTTTGATAATAGTTTTCTTTGATGATATCTGACCTTATAAGGTGTAATTAACCCTAGATAGAACTCTGTTTCTAAATAACTCGAAATCATATTCTAAGATGGCAAATGATCAAAGGAATAGGAGAAACCCTAGATCTAGTTTCTCTTTCTACATGGAATTAAAGAAATATCATTAAAACAAAATTAATATCATTAGATGATAATTAGTGGTTATGATTGGTCTGAACCCTTAAAAACGAACCCTGATGTTATGAATGGTTAATTTGTTGAGGGTTACCCTCCCTTTTTCTTTAACCATCTTAGAAACCCTAATTTTTGGAAATCTTCTAATTGATCAATTAAATATTATCTTTAATCCAAATAGTTTATGATGGATCAGACCTAATAATATTGTGAAATCAATTAAGATATGGGAAACCCCTGATCTGGATTAAGATAACATAAAAGGAATAATAACTAAGAACATATCTTAGTCTTGGTCATATGGACCAATAGTAATGTTGTGCCCTTGCTTTCTTTGTAGGGTGACTAAATTCCTGATTGATTCTAAATCTTTGGACATTTGATTGAACAAGCAGGTACGTGGTCTTATAAGTATAAGACTAGTTTTCTGGTTGCCTATGCTATATAATATCTTGAATGTTCGTATTTGGATATGATTGTTGATTGATCTAGTATGAGTTATACCTCGCCAAATTTAAGAGAAACATAAATGATTATGATGGGTTGTAGCTACTAGAGCACATAGCCTGGTGTGGATGTATGTTGCCTAACATGGATGTATGATTCCTTGGCCCATGTTAGATGTATGATGATATTCTATTGCCCACACTAGATGTAAGACAAGTGCAATAGGTGTAGTACAACTGCATCAAAATGAATATAATGAAAGGGTGTTTACTTGATTTTTGTCTTAAGAAATGGTTTTATCTCTCTTTCCTTCTTTTTCAAATATTTTCCTTTATGCAACCTTACTAAATGTAACTTTTACCACGTACCAGCCCTGTTGATGTTTTGTTTCTCGTATTTTCTAGGTATAAGGAACAATTGACAACAAAATGAATTGCATGCTCAAAGTACCTGAAGGCATAAAATAATGAACATGGAGGATGTATTAGATAGATCCTTTCCTCTTATCTCATTTCTTGCTAGATGTTAGTTTATTTCTTTTCTTAGTGATCTTGAGGATGATTGAAATCCTATGTAATAAAGTTAACTTTCTCTAGAACCATATTTTCTCTCCATATGTAATGACTTTTATTATCTTTATGAATGAATGTTTGTGTGGCATTGTACGATGATGTGGACTAGATCTTGGCTTAATCTCTATTTTAGTTGACTACCTTAATCTCTTATATTTTCCCTTTTGACATCTATAGATATGAGTGCACGCATATCTATGAATGTCACTATGGAAAGTATATAGAAATTGGGGGACGTCATAGTTGGTATCAGAGCCAATGTTCACACATCAAGTCACATGAACTTCATTCACACCATTTTGAGTCTAGGGTAGTCCTTGAGTTTGGGATTGAAGGGTTGTGGTGTCTAGGATAGCATCTGCCATGGGTCTGACTAAAGTCTCCAAGCTACTTAGCTTGGCAATCACGAGGCTACCTTTATGGCAGTATAAGTCTACCTGGCCGATATCCTAAGTGTCCCCTATTCTTGGGCATACCTTAATTTAGGAATCTTCTCATCTATAGATTTTCCCTCTCACCTATTTTATAGGAAAATTTCTCCCTCTCATCTACGTTTTAAAATAAATTAAATTTTCCCTCTTACCTCTGTTATAAGGTTAGGAAGGAGTCTCTCTATTTATAAAGTCCTAAGGATCGACTGATAAGGATTTTAGGGTATCCTCCCTAAATCATAACATTCAGAACATTAATTATTAATAAATGAGAATAATGAAATATCATGTGATGATAATAATGATAATGACAAGAATAATTGTTGAAGTAATAAATCTAATGCGTTCAAATTAATTACAGGATGCCTCCTAAGACTCGCAGCTCAGGGGAATCGTCCTCTAAGAAAAGAAAAGAAACCTGAAACCTCCGAAGTACCTGATCCTGATGCTGAGGCCAAGGAAAGATGGGAGGAACAGAAGAAAATCCTTCTAGACTTTATGAAAACCCTCGCCACCAAAGGAACCCCTGAATCTAGCTCCTCTAAGAAAAAGGAAGTGACGGTGATAGACTTCATTAAGCTCAACCCTGATAGCTTTTGGGGGGAAGACCAACCCGAAGTCATGGACAAGGCTGAGGCCTGGGTCCTTTCTATAGAGAATGCCTTCCGTACCCTAGAAGTACCCGAAGAAAAGAAGGTTAAATTCACCACCCATTTGCTTAAGGGAGGGGCGAAGATCTGGTGGGAGAATTATGGTGGGAATCGGGGAGAGGAAGTAGACAACTTGGGATGGGAAGCCTTCAAGACCCTCTTCACCGACCGTTTCATGCACATAACTGAGATGAAGAGGAAAGAGAAGATGTACATGGAGCTTAGGCAGGGTAGTCTCTCAATGGCCGATTATACTCAGAAGTTTAGGCTTCTGGAATGCTATGCCCCTATTTGGACTGAGGACCGCCTCACTGAGCACTATGTAGATTGTCTCTCCGCACACCTGAAAACCCTAGTTATAGCCTCTCGTCCCCGAAGCATTGATGAAGCCCTAGACATGGCCCTTAAGCAGGAAAGGGAGCAGGGATTACAGAAGCCTTCTAGAATGGGATATTTAGGGTTGACCACCACCGAGGAAGAGAAGTTCAAGAAGTTCCACCCCGGCCATAATAAAGGATCAGGGAAAGGAGGAGGTTCAGGGAAGAAAGGACCAAAGAATAGCAAGCTGATGGATTACCGCAACAAATGCAAGACTTGTGGACGAGGAAATGATGGGCCTTGTCGCTACACCAAGCCGGTCTGCTACAACTGCAAGAAGGAGGGACATTTCCTTGCCAAGTGCCCCAATGCATCTATCCTTGGCAAACCTCCAGCAGGTGCTCCACCCCCTCAGGGACACCGTAATGCCAGGGTGTTCACAGTAACAGCAGAGGAGGCTAGGGCAAATCCGAACCAGCTTGTCGCAGGTAACCTTAAATCTTTTTCATATATCTAATATCTTGTTCAATGCCTTCAATTATTTAAAATGTAATTATCATGTGTAGGCATTGTTTTCTTGAATGGACATCCTGTTAAAGCATTGTTTGATTCCGGATCTACAAATACATTTATCTCTCGAAATCTGGCCTCAATGTTGCACTTACATATAAAGGACTTGGGATACATTCTGGATGTCTCAACTCCTAGTGGCAAAATATTCACTACATTGCAGAAAATCGATGTCCTCCCTCTAAAATTTGAAAATCATGACATGCCCTTTGAATTCATTCTCTTAACCATGGAAGACTTTGATGTTATTCTTGTCATGGATTGGCTATACACATATCATGCTTACATTGACTGTAGAAACAAGATGGTAGTTCTCTCTCAACCTCATTCCTCTCCTGTAGTGATCCCTTGGGGAAGCGGATTCTGTAATAATATAATAATTTCCTCTCTTAAAGATAAAAAGCTCATATCTAAAGGATGTAAAGTCTTCCTCGCATTCGTCTTAGAGACCAGTCCTGACAACGGGCCTGTAGAAAGACTGGAGGTGGTACGTGATTTTCTTGACATATTTCCAGAGGAGCTTCCTAGGCTACCTCCAAATCGAGACATTGAGTTCTCCATAGATCTTCTTCCTGGAACCACTCTGATTTTTAGGGAACCGTATAGGATGGCACCTGCTGAGCTTATGGAGCTGAAGAAACAATTACAAGAACTTCTTGATAAGAGTTTTATCCGCCCTAGCGTTTCCCCTTGGGGTGCACCTGTCCTTTTTGTTAAAAAGAAAGATGGTTCGATGCAGATGTGTATTGACTATCGCATGTTGAACCAAGCTACCATTAAAAACAAGTATCCTCTCCCTCGTATTGATGACCTCTTTGATCAACTTCGTATTGCTAAAGTTTTCTCAAAAATTGATCTTCGTTCTGGCTACCATCAACTTAAGGTCAAATATTCTGATATATCTAAGACTACTTTCCGAACTCGTTACGGGCACTACGAATTTCTGATAATGTCGTTCGGGTTGACCAACGCACCTGGCGTATTCATGAACATGATGAACAAAGTCTTCCAACCTTATCTTGACCAACGAATTTTTGATAAATATCATTAGATGATAATTAGTGGTTATGATTGGTCTGAATCCTTAAAAACAAACCCTAATGTTATGAATGGTTAATATGTTGAGGGTTACCCTCCCTTTTTCTTTAACCATCTTAGAAACCCTAATTTTTTAAAATCTTTTAATTGATCAATTAAATATTATTTTTAATCCAAATAGTTTATGATGGATCAGACCTGATAATATTGTGAAATCAATTAAGATATGGGAAACCCCTGATCTGGATTAAGATAACATAAAAGGAATAATAACTAAGAACATATCTTAGTCTTGGTCATAAGGACCAATAGTAATGTTTTGCCCTTGCTTTCTTTGTAGGGTGACTAAATTCCTCATTGATTCTAAATCTTTGGACATTTGATTGAACAAGCAGGTACGTGGTCTTATATGTATAAGACTAGTTTTCTGGTTGCCTATGCTATATAATATCTTGAATGTTCATATTTGGATATGATTTTTGATTGATCTAGTATGAGTTATACCTCACCAAATTTAAGAGAAACATAAATGATTATGATGGGTTGTAGTACTAGAGCACATAGCCTGGTGTGGATGTATGTTGCCTAACATGGATGTATGATTCCTTGGCCCATGTTAGATGTATGATGATATTCTATTTCCCACACTAGATGTAAGACAAGTGCAATAGGTGTAGTACAACTGCATCAAAATGAATATAATGAAAGGGTGTTTACTTGATTTTTGCCTTAAGAAATGGTTTTATCTCTCTTTCCTTCTTTTTCAAATATTTTCCTTTATGCAACCTTATTAAATGTAACTTTTACCACGTACCATCCCTGTTGATGTTTTGTTTCTCGTATTTTCTAGGTACAAGGAACAATTGACAACAAAATGAATTGCATGCTCAAAGTACCTGAAGGCATAAAATAATGAACATGGAGGATGTATTAGATATATCCTTTCCTCTTATCTCATTTCTTGCTAGATGTTAGTTTATTTCTTTTCTTAGTGATCTTGAGGATGATTGAAATCCTATGTAATAAAGTTAACTTTCTCTAGAACCATATTTTCTCTCCATATGTAATGACTTTTATTATCTTTATGAATGAATGTTTGTGTGGCATTGTACGATGATGTGGACTAGATCTTGGCTTAATCTCTATTTTAGTTGACTACCTTAATCTCTTATATTTTCCCTTTTGACATCTATAGATATGAGTGCACGTATATCTATGAATGTCACTATGGAAAGTATATAGAAATTGGGGGACGTCACAATGTGCTTCTCCGTCAACTCTTATGTGTCATCTTGAGTCAAAATAGAAACTCCCACATAAGAAAACGTCCTCATGTATCTCCACCTCCATTATCTATATAATGTGTCCTGTACTAGGGTGACACTTCCTAATCCTAGAATATAGAAACTATTGTGTAACCTATGCAACTTTGATAGTAACTCTGACTTGGAACTCTAGTTGTTGTCTTGATATGTTTCCATTTGTTGCTGAATCATCATGTCCCTCACTATAGTATGTAGTATCAACACATCACTTAGAAGCCATACTTACTTGCTTTTACCTATCATGAAAGTCTTGTATCTCTTACCATGTTCAACTACACAAGGTGTCATGTCTATGCTCCTCTGATGGTTGTTGTCGTAAGCAACTCAATCAATCAGGTGGATATTCTCTAACTGTCAAGAACTATTACATTCTTAGATGATTCTCCAATCGTCTGAATGGTGGATTGAACATCTATCTACCACATAAGGCTGTGTTGAATTTTCATTGTATCCTTATTTCTGTAAGCTTCTAATGTTTCTAATTGTCTTGCTGACAATTGTGCACTTTACCACATCTGTGCCATACCTTGTTCCATACTTGGGTGCCATTGCACGTTATTCACCTTATGATATGTTTGTGTAATTGCCAAATATATCTTATATGTCAAACACGAGTCTCATCATGTACTATCTCACTCAAACCATCAACATCTGGAACCATTGTCTAGTTGAGGAATCATAAATTGTCTTGTCACTTGACCTATGGAAGCTTTCATGCTCCCAACTGTGCTATTCTGATATGATGTCATGCATCATGGTATCATCCATCTGAATTTAATTTTCATGTTGTAGCAGTGTCGATTTTTATTGTATCTATGACCACAAACTTGCAAACTGAGATACTTTCAATTGTAAATCCTCCTACTAAAGTGATATTACGATGTCGTGTTTCATGATTTGTCGAAGAGCATAACAATCTCATGTCTGCAAATGTTGATGAAGATGACTTCCTGATTGACCCTATATTGTATTAGCATGTATCCCAAATCATTCCTTGAAGCATTACAAAGGAGATGTGTCCTTCCCTTTATTCTGGCAACACTACTACTGGAACACTTGGCAACTTCTTCTTTAGCATCTAGAAAGAATGTCAACACCAACACTAACACCTGTCATTCTATAGAAGAAGGAACACCTCTCCTAGTTAACCTTGTTAGGGGTAAAACAACAATGCTGATGTTCTGAATGGGCAATGTCTTGCTAGGCTTAAGAATCTTCAAACCTCAGTCGGTGTCTAGGGATTTTCCCACTCCAACATTGTCTCCACCTTATTTATATTCACACAACATGGTCATTAGACATATCATAACCCTGAAAATACACTTTAGTCAACTCCGAACTCACTCTTATAGATCTTAACACATAGCTATTTTTGCTTCCACAATCCTAAGGCTTAGTGAAGCTGATGACCATGATGTTGACCATCTCTGAAGTACATTGAGATATTATCAATCAAAACTTGCCACAACTCATAAGGACACGACCTATGAACTTTCTTCATTAAGTTTATAAACATTGTTGATGCACTGGTTAGTTTAAATGGCACAATCATGAACTCTTAATGACCATGCAACTTATGTCATCCACTCTAACTCTTATCCATTGATATCCCGGCCGATCATAGGTTTATATAAATGAACACTATAGAAACTGCCGACTGATCCACAAACCATTCATCCTTGGAAGTGATATGGTCTAACTAGCAGTAGTCCACATATAGAACCATGGAATCACTCTTCTTCTTTCCAAACAACACTTGGAGGATCAACATCTCTCTCTCTCTCTCTCGAAGGGATCGGAACACTGCAAAGCTCAACTGATAAACAAGTTCAAACTCATGTACTACTGGTGCACCCTAGATACTAGGACTCCTCACCTTGGTATCCACTACATGTGCCTAGAAGAAATCACATCCTAGTCTCAACATCTTCTCCATCCTCCTGATCAACTCAAACATATAGGAGGAGTCCCCTAACCCTTAGAAGGCTAAAAAAGCATGTTCGACACAAAACATCACAATCCTTGAAACTATTGTCCCAACAACCACATGCTCTAATAAGATATCCACCTTCTAGGATTACATCAATTCCTCACATACCAAGTGGCATATGATCCACTTGAATGTTGCATCCTCAAAAAGGAGGAGCACAAAACAAAGCACACTTCCCACAACATAACAATATTATCTAGGGGTTACTAGCAAGAGGTTACTGATTCTATCTTCATCATGCGGGTTACACCTTTTTATGTATCATTTTCCCTTGCCATCAACATAGGAGTTATCATGATTAATGTATCGCGTTGCTTTTTCTCATTGTCTATTTATCATGTTTTTCAACAACTTAACAAGGGGTAAGTCATGATATTTCACATTTTTGTCATTAATTTCATTTACATGTCATTATAATTTCACTTTAACATTTTCTTACATGTGTAGGTTGGTTTGAGATTAACTCA
Source organism: Alisma plantago-aquatica (assembly GCA_963693085.1). Classification (NCBI taxonomy): domain Eukaryota; kingdom Viridiplantae; phylum Streptophyta; class Magnoliopsida; order Alismatales; family Alismataceae; genus Alisma; species Alisma plantago-aquatica. The sequence continues at coordinate 1,351,909,648 of OY856411.1, forward strand.
GGTTCCACTTTATCCATTTTCCTATGTTCTTATTCATATTCTTATATCACACTTATCTCAAGAGTTCTCTTATTTTTACATCGATTGTATACCTTGAATAGTTTCATTAACACAGATTCATTTCTCTTTAGAGTGAGATTAAGATATTTTCACCATGATTTCTTATTCATTATGCCCTTTCCATTGTTTCAAACCGACTACTTGATTAGAGTAATTAGAAAGATAACAATCTAAGAGTTCCACACTTACCTTTTCTTCAATAATTGAATACCTAGCTAGGGCATCTAAGTAATGAGATTAGGTAGTATACACCATGTTTTCATGTCATGTTCCTTACTTAGTCATCATCCTAGTCCTAAATCCTAGTGTCCGTGTAGATTCAACAAACCTAAAGCTCTAAAACCAACTTGTGAGAACCCACCAAGATAAATGAGATTACTCAAAAGTCAAAACACGACCAGTCCCGAATTAACTACATAGTAGAAAAAGGGGATATATAAAACCGATCAAACATTCCAAACATATCCAAAAGCATTTACATAAAATCTCAACATCTTCCATATAATCATATTATGACAAGTATCTTTTACAACTGCCCTGATGGCCCCATCCAAAACATATGCATATAGAAGACCATTATCCACATGTACAAGCACCAAAATACTATTAAAAGCTTGAGTCGATTGAAACATCATATACAAACTTTCCTGTCCGGACTTGAGAGTACAAGGATGGATCTAGGACGCACTATACATCTAAACAACCTTTTCTAAGGTCCATCACCACAATTCCTCCTTGCTTCCATGAGTCTACTACCATTGTTGCCAATCATCTAAAAAGATGTGGTGATCCACGAGGTGAGACCCATGTCCCAGTGAGACATATAACTCTCAACACTGCTCATTGATTACACCAGTATAAGTAATTAAATATTTTAAGTAGATAAAGAAAATTAGATAGATAAGAATAACGACATGTGTGATTAACAAGGTATGTAAAGGAACTGATAAAACTATCATATTATCCTGACTATTACCATATACATTCCTAACAATATAATCAATCTAGTAGCATAAGCATACACTGCATACCTAATCAGCATAAGCAAGTCTAGAAGCATAGAATAGCTGACAATATAAGATTACTTACAACATAAGCATGTGTCAATATAATCATATATACAACATGAGACTATGTACAACATAAGAATATCTACTTCCTCTTATTGCACTATACATTGCCTATTCAAGAAAAGAGCAACAAGGGCTATCATCCAAGGTGAAGCACTATTAATAACCCTAACAGATATACTACATGACTAGATTATGTCTTTTATTAAGCCCTGGGGAATTTGATGTATACCACTCAAATCTCAACTAAAAATTGCTTGGTCATAATCAATTCCGTACAAGATCTAGGAGTATCAATGTCCTAAGATCTCACCCCCTTGGTTAGTAGGAGTGAAAAGACATAACAATCCAGATGTCTGCAGTGACATATAGTCATGCTACTAAACACCAAGCCATCCATGGTATAAAGGCCACGACACCCAAAACTAGGGTATATACCACCCTATCATCCAAGGTACCACCGCAACTATCCTCAATCACATGTGCAAAAGTATCAACTACTCTCAAACCGATGCATGACCACATCCATCCTCCATAACTTCAGAATTTGTATTTCAAGGATGTACACTTCTTGCACCCTGCATACTGAATAGTATGTTCTCCAGGTTTCCTGTAGGAATACTCCTTTACCCATTCAGCAAGTCTTGATAGCGAATGGTTCTACAACATAGGGCACTACATGATTAGGGTTTCACTTGAATATTTATTGCCAAGTAGGTGAATAAAGGTTGCATAAAACAAGTGGACATACAAAGCCTAATTCATTTCTAGCAAGCATTAATATAGAACAACTTCAGATGATATAAAATGTATGAGACATATTCCAGATCACAATACTACATGGTACTATTTCATTATTATCCATGAGACTATACATGTCATCACATGACCACAAGATACAAATCCTTATAACATTATCCTAGGGTACCACCCCCTATCAACATAGAGAGGATTACACCTCCTAAGGATGAAGACATCCCAAATGTCATTAAGACCATCACATCATTTCATGCATGTTCATCATTATGTTTAACACCTTGAAGAAGGTTCAATGATAACCTCCCATTTTGTGATGTTATCTTACTAGTTTTTCTTAATTTTCCATACTCTTTCTTAGATAAATTAGATATAATCCTTAACTTTCTACGTTATTATGAATTCAGCATTAAACTAACATTTATCTTTTTCTTCTTACAGAAAAACCCAAATTTTTTTTGGCAAAAGCCCCAAACGGTCCCAAGACCAAATGAAGTTCAAACGGTCCCAAGATCGAATGAAGTCCAAACGGTCCCAAGACCGAATGAACTCAAATGGTCCCAAAACTGAATAAAGGCAAACGGTCCCAAGACCGAATGAAGTCCAAATGGTCCCAAGACCGTATGAACTCAAACGGTCCCAAGATCAAATAAACGCAAACAGTCTAGAGACCAAATGAAGTCCAAACGGTCCCAAGACCGAATGAACTCAGACGATCCCGAGATCAAATGAAGTCCAAACGGCCCCAAGACCAAATGAACTCAAACGGCCCCAAGACCGAATAAAGGCAAACGGTTCCAAGACCGAATGAAGTCCAAACGGTCCCAAGACCGTATGAACTCAAACGGTCCCAAGACTGAATAAAGACAAACGGTTTGGAAATTGAATGAAGGAAAACGGTCCCAAGACCATATGAACTCAAACGGTCCCAAGACCAAATAAAAGCAAATGGTCTGGGGACTGTATGAAGTGAAATGGTCCCGAGACCGCATGATGCCAAATGGTCCCCACACCGTTGAAGACCCAAACGGTCCCAAGACCGTTTGGGACTCCTTGGAAGCCTATAAATAGAACCGAAGGAGTTCTCATTAGGCATCGAATTCTTGGACGCCCAAAGGCTGCCCCAACTGTTCCAGAGCTATTTCATCTTCCATCCTCCACCCCAAGGCTGCTGGTCCAAGATCCACACTTCATCCTCCAGCTGCTTTCTCTCTCATCGACATAGAAGGTGGGAAGTGAAGAAGTCTTCATCAATACAACCAAGTGATGTGAAGATAGTTGATGTCTACTCCAAGGGGCCGACCTTCCTCCCTCCTATGTGGAGATGATGCTTTCTTCCTCTCTTCTTGCTTCCTTCTTTGTTCTTTCCATGAGCGAGTAGTCCCATACACTAAGGTGCGGGGAGTAGCCCCGCTACCCATGTTTTCATCTCATACATTGTAATTCATGGGTTTGCAATAGAAAAATACTATCTTTTCAGTTCAACATCAATCGTTTAATGAATGCTAGTTTCTTGATCACCAACTTGTGTAATCTATTATCTGTTAGTGCAAATTGTCTATGTTTGTACTTCTAGATTCGAATATCGACTGCTTATTGGTTCTAGATGTATGTAGTCACCATACGTTTGGTTTGGTATTTAGGAGAATTTCTCGAGGAGTGGAGTAAACTCACCTACATCATTTACTTTCATACTATGAAATGGAATCAGTTGACATATGAAAGTACAACCTTGACAGGTTGAGGAACACACTTTGTGAAGGGAGTGATGCAAAGTAAGTGACCATTCTTTTGGGGATGGCTGGAATTGCAATGCTTCCATGTTTCTCGTAGTTAGTTATTTGAAAGGAAGCTAATTCTAGAAAGATACTAACTATTTAGACCCTTTTCTTTGCAAGCCATGTTATTATGATGAATGTTCTAATCCATGCATAGTAGTGGTGAAACTCGATCACATCCTAGTGGTTTCTAATTATTGTTTACAACCTTAAGTTTATTTTTTTTGTTATTTACTTTCGTCGCGCATTAGTTTAATCATCAAACCAACTCTTTGATCTAAATATCAACTCTTAAGTGGATAAGTAGGATTATTATGTTTTCCATCTTGTTAAACTCTTAAGAAGACCGTTGTCTCATGGATTCGACCCTTAACTATACTACGATAAGACTTCGATGTATCTTAGCATACGTGGGTGGATATCTTATTATAGTATACATAAGGCTAAACTTAGAGACTTACTATCTCTAGGATTTTTAGTGGTGCACACAACTCCACGTAAGTGGGGGCTCCATCAAAAATTGGTGCTATTTCCGGGGACAACAGAACATTTTAATTTTACTTATTAACTTTCTAGTTGATTAGGATTTTACACTTTTCTTTAACCATAATCTATATCATCTTGATTTCATCATTTCACCGCATTATCTAAAGTGTGTTTCTTCTTGTACTCAGGTAGAAAACGTGTATGCAACATTTGCATAACATCAAATTCTCCCCTGAACCAGAGTACGACTCTGAGGTAGAACGAAGCTTCCACCGACGCATCCGACTCAACTGCCAACGAGCCAGACAAATGGCTGACGAACAACGCCAAGCCGCTTTGGTTATGGAAGGAGTCAATGCGGCCATAGTAGCTCAAAGAGAACAACTTATTGCTGACACATGTGCTCAGATTCAAGCTGAGGTTCGAGCTGAAGAACATGCCCGCATTCAAGATGAGAATGAAGCAGCCACAGTTGTTGCTCAGATAGTGCTGAGAAACAAACAACTTTGGGATTATGCCGTTCCTAAGAACTTTGAAGATAATCATCCAGTTAGCCTCCTACTCATTAATGTTCCTAACTCCCAAATCCGCACGCAATGGATCCAGATCATGCAAGACATTTTGTTCTCTAGAAGTTCTGGGGATGACTGCATGGATCACCTGAAGAGATTCAAGTCTCTTTGTCGGCTAGTACCACATGTCGGAGTTCCTTTTGACGCAATCATGCTACACCTTTTTCACTTCACCTTGTCCGGAAGGGCATTGAGCTGGTATAATGTGCTAGATGGGGAGCCAATCACCACCTGGGATGCTTTGGAAGAAAAGTTTCTAGAGAAATTTTTTCCACCTTCATTGACTTATGAGATTAGGGGACAAACTAATCACTTTTCCCAACTCCCAGGGGAATCACTAGAAGAATCATGGGAAAGATTCAAGGAACTTTTGAGGAAATTCCCGCATCACAGAATCTCCCAAAATCAGCTGATAGAAACATTCTATAGAGAAGTAAGTGATGACATTAAGAAATTTTTGGATTCCTCATCTGGGGGGAATTTCATGCGAAAGAACTATGAAGATGCCTGGAGGATTGTTACACTTGGAGCCGAGAACCAATCCAATTGGGGAAGGTCATCTACCGGGGGAATTCTAAAAGTTTGTAAAGTTGTAGAATCAATGGAAATGAAAGCCATTGCCGAAGCCCTAAAAACTATAGCTCACAAGAAACAAGTCCTTGAAATGACACTCGGAGAAAATAAGAGCCCCCAACAGGTCAAGGTAGCTCCCGTGATTTGTGAGGCATGTCATGCATCCGATCATCCCACATTATCACATGGTCTCATATACAATGTGATGATGGACATGTAGACACTGTAGCTGCAGTATGAACCGATCATCGAACATCTTGAGGATCTGTTACCGGAACAAGTCAATTTCATTCACACCATACCATGACAAGCTTATTATAACCTGAATCAACCAACAAACCATCCCAGGTTTTAGTATGGGAATCCTACGGGGACTGCCAACCTACAACACCAGACCCAAGGAGGAGTTTTTAATAGATCACCTCCAGGTTTCCAGCACAACAATAATTGAAACCAGGGAAACTTTAGAGGAGGATTGCAAGAATTCACACAACCAAGAAACCCTTCTGCATATTACCAATACACTCATTCACCGTTACACCCGCAATTGCAGCAACCTCAACTGCAACAACCACAAATTCAACAACCCCAATTACCCGCACCTCAGCTGCAGCAACCACAACAGTATCAACAAAATCCATAAAACAATAATCTGCCTCCACCAACAGATGAACTGTCATTGATAAGACAAATGTTGCAATCACAACAAACCATGCTAGCCAACCAGCAATCCCAACAAAAAGTCATCGAAGCATAGTTAGCACATATTGCAGCCCAATTAAAACCTCCAACAGGAACCTTTACTGGTCAGGCAGAGATAAACCCAAGACACGATCAACCCATACAAGAACAATTGAAATCCATTACCACAAGGTCTGGTCGTGTCCTCCCTGAAGCCACAAAAATCATTCAGGAAGATGAAGATATAGTTATAATCACCCCAATTGCAAGAACGAATCTAGAAACTAAAAAGAATGTAGAAATCAAGAAGGGGAAGGAAAAGGAACTAGATTTCAAAGAACCTGAAGTCCCGCCATATAAGCCCAGAATACCATATTCGGGAAGGTTTAGAGGGACTAAACTGGATACTAGATTCTAGAAATTTAAGGAAGCAATGAATAAACTTTATATTGATATTATGTTCCTTGATGCCCTCTCTGAAATACCATCTTGGGCCAAATACCTAAAGACCTTGCTATCAAGGAAATGTATGATCGAAGAATAAGAGACTGTTAAACTAGCTCAGACAACTTTTGATATTATTCTTAACAAAATGTTGAAAAAATAGAAGGATCCCGGTTCCTTTGGTATCCAATGTTCTATCAGAAATGCATCTAGTAAAAAAGGATTAGCTATTCTGGGAGCTAACATATCTATTATGCCCTTCTCAATGTGTAAAAGGTTGGGTTTTACCGAATTGTTACCCACTGTAATGATAATATAGCTGGCTGATTCTACCATCACTGCATCGTTGGGGATCATTGAAGATATCCCATTCAGGATAGGAAAGGACTCTTACGTCCCTTGCGACTTTGTTATTATGTATATAAAAGAAGATCTAAGATATCCAATAATATTCAGCAGACCTTTCCTTGCCACAGCCAGAGCACTTATCTACGTTACAGTTGGTACGATTATCTTAAGACTAGGAAAGGAAGCCATTCAATTCAGAATCCTTAACAACCTAAGAGGTCCCAGCATCCAGGAAGAAGTTTTTCTTCTCGAGGCAATAGAAAAAATGTCTCAATTACAGTAAGAAACAACTGAACCATATGATGATCTGGAGAATGTCTTGACAAATCTAGAAGTTGAATTTTCATCCAGTGAACTAGTACAACAATGTCGGCAATATTTAGACCAAGTCAAAGAAGCTCCAGCAGCCACCTTCGAGGAATTGAAATATGTCACCATTTTAGAAACTACAGAAGTACCCAAGGCCCCTGAAATGAAACTCTTACCAATAGGACTCAAACATGTTTTCCTGGACGAAGAAAAAATATGCCCAGTCATAATCAGCTCTACCTTAATAGATGATCAGGAAGAAAGACTTCTTACTGAGCTAAGGAAACACAAGAAAGCTATCGGGTATAAAATGACTGTCCTAATAGGAATAAATCCAACTTTGTGCATGCACAGACTACCCATGGTAGAAGAGTTTAAACCATCAAGGGAACATCAGAGGAAACTAAACCTGAACCTCAAAGAAGTGTTTCGCCTCGAGGTCCTTAAACTCCTAAAGCTGGTATCATATATCCCATTTCTGATTCTCAATGGGTTATCCCTGTCCAAGTGGTCCCTAAAAGGGGGGGGACTACTGTCGTTCTGAATGATAAAAACAAGCTAGTGCCCACAAGGACTGTCACTAGATGGAGGATGTGTATCGATTACAAGAAGCTGAACAAAGCAACAAGAAAATATCACTTCCCTCTACCTTTTATTGATGAAGTCCTTGAACGTTTGGCCCACCAAAAATTCTTTTATTACCTTGATGGTTATTCTAGGTTCTATCAAATCCCGATACACCCAGAAGACCAAGAAAAGACAACCTTCACTTGCCCCTTTGGAACTTACGCCTTCAGAAGGATGCCTTTCGGACTATGTAATGCACCTATAACCTTCCAAAGGTGCATGTATGCAATATTCATAGGATTAACTGAGTAAATCATGGAAATATTTATGGATGATTTTTCAGTCTACAGAAATTCTTTTGATAACTGTTTACTTAATCTTGGGAAAGTTTTACAAATATGTGAGGAAACAAACCTGATCCTAAATTGGAGAAATGTCACTTTATGGTGACAGAAGGTGTTATCCTTGGGCACCGAGTGAGTGAAAGAGGAATTGAAGTGGATAAGGCAAAGATTGATGTCATTTCAAAACTACCACCACCTAAAGACATTAGAGGAGTGCGAGCATTTCTGGGCCACGCTGGATTTTATCGAAGATTTATTAAAGATTCTCCAAAATAACAAAGCCCATGACCGATTTGTTGACAAAAGATGCAGATTTCAATTTTGATCAAGAATGTTTAAATAGCTTCATGACCTTAAAAAATGCTCTAATCTCTGCACCCATTCTGAGAGCACCTGATTGGTCACAACCGTTCGAGATAATGTGTGATGCAAGCGACTACGCTATAGGAGCGGTGCTAGGGCAAAGAATAGATAAGAATCCCTATGTGATATACTATGCATCAAAGACACTAGACGAGGCCCAAAATAATTATAAAACTACTGAAAAAGAATTCTTGGCTGTTGTTTACACATTTGAGAAATTTCACTCTTATCTAATTGGATCAAAAGTCATAGTATACACCGACTATTCAGCAATTAAATACATAATTCAAAAACAAGATGCAAAACCCAGACTCATCCGTTGGGTGTTGATGCTATAAGAATTTGATTTGGAAATAAAAGATAAAAGTGGGGTAGAAAATGTCATTGCAGATCACTTAAGTCACATCGAGCCTCAGGATGATGACAATATACCTATTCGAGACTCTTTACCCGATGACCAACTCATGAATGTCACTATCGGATTTCCTTGGTATGCCAATATAGTAAACTACATGGCTACAGGAATTATCTACCCTTCTGCTTCTTACCACGATAGAAAGAAATTTCTTCATGATGCCAAGCAGTATTTTTGGGATGAACCATACCTTTTTTGCTTGTGTGCAGACAGACTATTCCATCATTGCCTACCAGAAGAAGAAATTATCCCAGTTCTAGAACATTGTCATTCTAGCCCCACTAGGGGGCATATGAGTTCAAAGAAGACCGCCCTCAAAGTTCTACAATCAGGTTTCTTTTGGACAATGATAGCAAGGGACGCCCATGATTTTGTACGATCCTACAATAAATGTCAGCTTTCCAGTGGTATATCTAAACGGAATGAAATGCATCTTACTCTATGGCAAGAAATTGAAATTTTTAATGTATGGGGAGTAGATTACATGGGCCCATTTCCCCCATCTTATGGATTCTCCTATATACTGGTCATTGTAGATTATGTTTTAAAATGGGTAGAGGACATACCCACTATTTCTTGCGACTCCAAACCAGCTATCAAGATGTTTAATGATATTATCTTCCCCAGATTTGGAGTCCCTCAAACAATCATATCTGATGGAGGATCTCATTTCTTAGAATGAAGTTTCAAAGCTCTCCTAAGAAAATATGGAGTTAAACATAAGGTCGTCACACCTTACCATCCACAGACAAGTAGCCAAGTTGAAGTTTCAAATAGACAGCTAAAAGCCATTTTAGAAAAGATGGTCAATAGACATTGCACAGATTGGTCTACCAAGCTCCCTGATGCTCTTTGGGCATACCACACTGCTTACAAAACACCAATAGGAATGAATCCATTTTTTTTGGTATATGGGAAGTCATGTCATCTTCCAGTTGAACTGGAACATAAAGATTGTGGGCCATCAAACAATTGAATTTTGACTTTAAAAGCATTGGCGAGTATAGACAACTGCAATTACAAGAACTTGAGGAACTACAGATGACTGCCTACCAAAGTGCCAGGATCTACAAGGAATCTCCAGACTTAACATGTTCCTCGGAAAACTTCACACAAAGTGGTCTGGGCCATTCACCATCAAGCACATCTACCCAACCAGAGCAATCATCATTATTGATGATAATGGAGGATAGAGAACTGGTAATGGCCATAGATTGAAGAAATACTATACCCCAACTGACAAAAGTCCAAGACAAACTATTGAGATTCATGATCCTACTACATCAATCTAACCAAGTCAGAACTTCAACGAGCCAGCAACGTAAAACCAAGGCACTACTTGGGAGGCAACCCAAGAACTGAGTATCACCTTTTATTTTATTTTACTTAGTTTTGATAAGTTTCTAATTTCTTATTGACCTATCATAACATCCAAAACAAACATAAAAATATAAAACCCAAAAACCTTTTTAATCCTATACTAATAGTTTTGAAACCATTTGGATCCACACAGTCTCAAAACCGTTTGGCTCCACACGGTCTCAAAACCGTTTGGATCCATACGGTCTCGAAACCATTTGGATCCATACGGTCTTGAAACCGTTTGGCTCCACACGGTCTCAAAACCGTTTGAAATCCAAACGGTCTCAAAATTGTTCGCCCTTGAGAATTTATAACATCGCCCCTCTTTCCTCTGGTTTCTCAAATTTTCTCTCTCACACAAAAGTCCTATTCCATTCCCTCAGGTTTCTGCTCCCGCGCGACCCGCTCACACCCCCCTCCCTCGTTGTTCCATTATAAAATCCACTTCTGTCATCTCTGTGTGCATCCAAGTTTGCCTTCACCCGCTCCGTCGTCCTTTCCGACGATACCACCACCGCGACATGTCTGCCGTCTTCATCATTTACTACCAATGTAGAATGCTGCTACGACAACCGCCATCTACACTAACGCTGACGCTATTTTGACCGCTTCTACCACGAATGAAGTTCCCAATTTCCTCTGACGCTATCACCGCTATCAACATCTTCATCGATGGTGTCGTTTTCGTTGTTTTTGCCATCTTTTCGCTGCTCGTCGTCCCCTCCATTTCATCTTCCTAGTGGTTTTGACCCAAATGGTCTTGAAACCATTTGGACCCAAATGGTCGTAAAACCGTTTGGAGCCAAACGGTCTTGAAACCGTTTGGAGCCAAACGGTCATAAAACCGTTTGGAGCCAAACGGTCTTGAAACCATTTGGACCCAAACGGTCGTAAAACCGTTTGGAACGAAAATCGTTTAGACCCAAATGGTAGTGAAACCGTTTGAGAGAAATCGTTTGGATACAAATGGTCTTGATATCGTTTGGACCCAAACGGTCTTGGAAAACACAATTTCACCCTTAAAATGATTTCATCCCTAAATATATTGCAATTCTTTCAACATTTTTTTCCTCTTTAACATATATAATCTTCTGATTACAAAATGGCCTCACCTACAAAAGAAGCCACAAGAACTGCTGATGCTCCCTTCTGGACAAGGGAGCAACTACTGGAGGACTGCACAAAGTTCCAGCAAATCATGGACACCTAGAAAAGACCGGAAGGGTCCCACCAAAGGTTGACTTGATCAAGGTCATGCACAACCTTGAGAGAGTCAACATGTGCCTAACCGAGGACCCTGTTGAAGAAGTGGAAGAAATTTCCTCTAGTGATGAAGGTTCAGAGTATGTACCAAACTCCAAGGATGAATCCCCAGTCCCAAAGTCCAAAGGCAAGAGGAAGACTGAATAAACCGCCAAGGGACAACCATCAAAGAAAAGGGCAAGGAAGCAAGTCCGGCCCTCTATCGCAAGGGAACAAATCTTGGCAGGACACGCCATCCCTGCTATTGCAAACCCTGCCACCACCACCACCGCAGAACCTGCACCAGCTGACCTATACATCCAACACCTCCCAGTTGGTGACAAGGTGCTGAGACTGACAAAGTACGCCTGCCCCAACATACTGTAGAAGATGGGGATTTATGATAGAGTCCTCACCCTGCTCGACAGTGCAAACCTCTCAAAACTCTACTTTGTTGTAGAGAATTCTCATTTCGAACCCACGATAGAGTTCTTCACACACCTCAATAAAGAAATTGTGGATGCAAAGGACAAATGGAAAGACAGAGGTGACTGCAGGCTGGTAACCTCACTTTTTGGTAACAAGGTTGTCTTGAATGAGAACCCACTTGTGGAATTCAACTTATAAAAACATAATTTACTTAATAGGAAGCGATTATAACAATGAATTACTGAAAATCACTAAAAATTTAAACTTTTTGCAAATAGATCCATACACAAGAAAACTCTTTTATCAAGAACCAATGTATTTCATTTACATCCTGGTTCATGAGTACATATTCTGTATCATTCCTTCTTCAGGATTACAAGCATCAAGCCAAAATCTCAAATTGATTTATTAAAACACTAGTTACTCACTCCAAGGACCTGAGAGTACAGAGACAACACATAGGACTTCTATCTACAAGACACGACAAACAGTACACTCAACCTGAGCTGTCACTGCTGCTGCTGATGTTCCTTTTCTGTAAGATATTCTCAGTCTCCTCTGTGCTTGTCCACCTAAAAAATGTTGGATCCCACGGGGGTGAGACAATTGTAATTGCCCCAACGAGAGATATAACTCTCCGCCAAAAACATTATTATTGCAGTTTAATGATATAAAGTTGGGCAGAGGATAAGCAGTTTAAAGCATTCTCATCTTGAAGCATTGTAACTATTTAGATAGAACAATAAATCAACTATTCTCTTAATAAGGAATAGGAAGAACATGTATATCATTTATCCATCATATTATACCATCATGTCAAACTTCTCTTGTGACACTTATTATCTTGATATGTTACCCATGAGACATTCTTATTTCAATCTATTGGCCTTAGCCACTCTGCTAAATAGATATGGGATTATATCTACCTTGTACTCATATATCATTAATACAGGCACTGAGTTATTATCAATCCTATGTCATCATTACAGGCATTGGGTTATTACCAATCCTATGTCATCATTATAGGCATTGGGATATTACCAATCCTATATCATCATTACAGGCATTGAGACTTTGCCAGGTATTGGACTCTTCCAAACCTAATTACACTGCCAGGCATTGGACACTACCAATCCTGATTTCACAGCCAGGTATTGGACTCTAACCAATCCTGATTACACAACCAAGCATTGGACTCTAACCAATCCTGATTACACAGCCAGGCATTGGACTCTAACCAATCCTAATTACACAACCAGGCATTGGACTCTAACCAATCCTGATTACACAGCCAGACATTGGACTCTAACCAAGCCTGATTACACAGCCAGGCATTGGACTTTAACCAACCCTGATTACAGGCATTACACCTCTGCCATGTATTGGACTTTAACCAATCCTTATTACAGGCATTACACCTTTGCCAAGTATTGGACTTTAACCAATCCTGATTACACAGCCAGGTATTGACTCTAACCAATCCTGATTTCACAGCCAGGCATTGGACTTTAACCAACCCTAATTACAGGCATTATACCTCTTCCAAGTATTAGATTTTAACCAAACCTGATTACACAAATCATGGGATATAAATTCCTTTAACTCATCATTAATCATCACATCCTTCTCTAGGCTTTGAACCCTGAGGTTAGCCTTCATAGCTGTTCACATTCTTTATTAAATACAATTGTTCTTTTTATTAGGTTTATTATTATAATTTCTTACAGTAAACTTTTATAATCATCTTGGTGCCTCTTACTATGCCACAATTGTTCTCATGGCTCATAAGGCCCATGAAGCATCTTGTCACCTCTCACTAGGCAACATCTAACCATAAGGCTCACAAGGCCATTAAACATCTTGTCACCTCTCACTAGGCAACAACTAATCATATGGCTCACAAGGCCATTACACATCTTTTCACATCTCACTAGGCAACAATAACATATTACCTCATGTAAAACAATAGTAACAGCACTATTCCCTCAATAGGGTTAAAGCTTACTATTCACATTACATTAGGGTTTCTCATGTCCCATTACCCAATTTAGGGTTAGGGTTTTCCCATCTCACATTGATTAAGATTTCATATTTATCAAATCAACCCTAATATATTTCTCCACACCTCCAGGAGCATCCACTCTCATCTGGAGTATTCAGTCATGTTTATTACTCTTAACACTTATCATTAAATGATTATCAATACAAGGTATGAGTTCATTTCTCATCCTCATCATGGTATGATTACATCATACTCATTAGTTTGGTGTAACCCCATTCTCAAGGTATATTAGTCTATACTTATCAAAGTATATTAAACTCATTACATTTCATTGTAACAATTTACATAACACACTTCATGTGTTTCTTGTCCAAGTATATTGGATTTGAGGTGCATCAAGGTATATCAACCCTGGAATGATAAGAGTGATATCTATCATATCTTGGTGTATCACTTTCCTCATCACTTCCAACTTTCTTGAGTTATAAACTTATCTTGGAATAAGATGTTTCCCATCTTAATACTTTCATCCACTAACCTATCACTCTTACCATGAAGTGCATGGGTCACACACAAGAATGTTCCAACTATCTTCAATGATATGGACTCATCTCAGGATAAGGCACTGCTTGCTATATGGTTACCTATAATCAATCACTTTAGGTATTTCTCTTATCAGTGTAATAATTATTATTCCATTATTAGGATTAGGTCTCCCATACCATGACCCTTTATTAGGGTTTGGGTTTTCACATACCATCATACTTCATTAGGGTTAGGATTTTAGATACCATCTCCCTTCATTAGGGTTAGGATTTCACATACCATCTCCCTTCATTATGGTCAGGATTTCACATACCATCTCCCTTCATTATGATTTCACATCACATTGCCCATAATTAGGGTTTACTATTCATCCCAACTAGGGTTTCTCATGGCATCACCCTCAATTAGGGTTTCTCATGGAATCAACCTCAATTAGGGTTCTCATGGAATCACCCTCAATTAAGGCTTCTCATGGAATCAACCTCAATTAGGGTTTCTCATGGAATCACCCTCAATTAGGGTTTCTCAATTCATATAGATACATTAGGGTTGTACATCATATTGCCCTAGTTTAGGGTTTCTTGCACTTTACCCTAAAATTAGGGTTTCTTATTCAACTATCCATAATTAGGTTTTACTATTCATCCCAATTAGGGTTTCACTATCCATTACCATAATTGGAGTTTTACATTATGTTACCCTGAATTAGGGTTAGGGCTCATTAACCTTCTGGATTAGGATTTCATGATCTCTTTATTAAGGATCATAACCTAATCACCACATGATTAATACTCATGTATGAATTCCTTTCTATCATCCTTTCAACTTGATTAGGTTTACATCAACCATTCAATCAAGTACATACATCTATGATTGACATACTGTAAAGAGTTATTACTTACTTAAGCTTCAAGGGTTAACTCATCTAGGGTTACCAATTACTTAGCACCTTAAAGGTACAACCCTAGTGATTATCTTTGAAATAAATCAGTAAAAACCATGGGGTCCTTTTATCTTTCATTCCCTTAGGTTTCCAATTGACTTAATTATATTGAAACATCCCAACGTTCTTGACCATTGATGCTCCAAACAGTTTGAAACCGTTTAAGCAAAACAATGATGAAATCGTATGGACAATTCACACTTGAAACCACTTGGGTCTCCAAACGGTTTGAGACCGTTTTCTCTCAAACTGTCTTTAGACCATTTGATCCCAAATGGTCTTGAGAACGTTTGGACTCAAACGGTCTTAAGACCGTTTGGTCCAAACTCTCTAAAAACCGAATGGACCAAAAAGGTCTTCCATCACTTTATCAATTCAAGATTTCAATCATTAAACCATCTATCAATTGAACCACTAATTTATTCTTCAATTGGACCTTCAATTAGGGGTTTGAACCCAATTGAACTAGGGTTTATAATCAAGAAAACCATCAATTAGGGTTTTGAAATTGAGGAACCATCAATGGTTGACATTGTGGAACTAGTCCAATTGAAATCATTGGATCATCATCAAACCATGACATGACCTGACCTCAAACGGTCTTGAGGTCATTTAGATGACCTCCAAATGGTCTTGTTTGGCCTCCAAACAGTTTTGAGACCGTTTGGGTGATCTACAAACGGTTTGAGACGATTTGGGTTAATCAACCCAAAGTTTTAAATCAACCAATTGAAATTTCAGCAATTAACCCGATTAGGGTTTCTAATTGGAGAATTTTCCATATATTAAATTAATCAATTGGATCCATTAGATCATCATCCAACATGTACTAGGGTCCTGACCTCAAATGGTCAACCCATCTGGTTTGGGATCCAAACCTCCAAATGGTTTGCAAACCGTTTGGTCCCCAAACGGTTTGGTGAAACCGATTGGACCAAGATTATGAAACCGTTTGCAATAGATATTTGTGGAGGTGTGTGCTTATGATGATTTCATCATCATCAAGCTACTATCCTTCATATTTTTTTTTAATTTTCATGGTGGTTCTATCGATTTGATCAAGTGAATTTCAAGGAGAACAAATGATCAACAATTGATAAGGAATTGAATGCAATAACAATAGTAAGGGTTCAAGTTATAAAACCCGCCTCCAATTGAGCTTCAAAGATTCAACCTCCACGTCTTTAATGGTGAAAGAAACACCTTCCACTATCCCAAGCTCGTCCTTAAGCTTTGAGTGAAAAGGAATGGCTAAATTGAAGATGGAATGGAGATAAGAAGAAATCATGCATTGATTTTCGGTTTCCACCATGGAATCAAGGTGAAAAGAGGTCAAGAAGATTACCAGAAGGTTGGGGGTCGTCCTCTTATTGCTCCAAGATCCCTTGGTCGTCTTGAAAGCAAGAAGTGAAAGTGGATTCGAAATTACCCATCCAAGCTATGGATAAAGGAGCATATATGCATTTTATTAAAAATTCATTTAAGAGAGAGAAAGTAGGGATTATCTCCTCCATTTATTTGCCACTTTCCCCCTTCCCTTACTTGGTTATGACTCTATCTCCTTTGCCTCTTATTCCTCTCAATTATCCATGATTTAAAGAAAAGCAAATTAAGCACCTTAACCCTTATAATAATAATATCTGAAAGTTAGTGGATAATTCTTTTTCTTTTAATAATGTGAGTGAGTTATCCACTTCCTTTAGATATTTTCGTGCCTTTGCAAGGCACATGGTCGTCCATTCTTTTGTAATATCATCCCTCACCTTTTGGTCGATTAGGGGGACATCAATTTGATAATAGGGGTCACCATCAACATATCATCTCAACCAATGGTACCCCTATCTGCCATAGAACTAACGTTTCCAAATTTTGACCTTGCCGCATGCAAAAAACTTTTTGATAATGAACTCAGACTCATCATGTCTAGGATTTATGTAGAGAAAGATGAGCTTGTCTTCATGTACGGAAATCTCCTAATAATGGCAGATACTCTCCGTGAAACTGTACAAACCAAAGGTTCTTTATCTGTGAGCTTGATGACTGCCTACCGGTTTCTTCTAGCACGGAACCTACCTACGGTTTATATGGCATCGGCATACATGAAGGACAATTTACTTGGATCCAAGAACTTCGGAACTACAGAGGACCTTATCTCGTATCTTCAAAACATGACTCCGAAGTTCATTATGTTTCCTTTTCTTCACTCTGAGCACTGGATGCTATTGGCAACAAATTTGCATGAGGGAACTGCAATCATTTACAATAGTTCCGACAGCCAGTTTGATCCAAACCAAAGAAAATATGATGTAACAGCAAAGATGCTGATGGAGGAAGTGGCTAAGGATTGTTTTGAATGACTACACGATCTCCTGGGCAAACACACAAAGGCGTATGACAAAGAACATTTCCATCGCCCAACCTCTAGCCACATATGTCCCCAACAGATCAGAGAATCAAATGACTACGGTTTCCACATCCTCTACTGGATGTATACCATCATTGTTCTTGGAAAATAAGTGGAGGACATGAAGGACATGGATTACCACACTTTACGTGGAAACTTCGCAGATAATCTCCTACGATCTCATGGAGCAAACAAGGGATTAACAGAACCGTAATACCCTTGCCCATGTACTTCTCAACCTATCACTTTGACACCCTGAGGACAGAGTGAGCGATAAGTTGGGGGGGTACACTGGGCAAGGGCAAGGAATCATGTTCAAACCCTTTTCTCTCTACTCTTTCTTTCACCTCTCTTCTTCTGTATATTTTTTCCTCTCCTTTGACATTTAGATTTTTTAGTAATTTCTTTAATAGAATAACTTTTGCATATAAAACAACATTCATTTTGGAAAAGGGTCACCCCAGGATAAGTTAGAGACAAAGCAGTCCTCAAAAGCAATTACATAATTAGCATTTAGGCATGTAATGGAGAATTAATAAATCACTTTCATACTTGATTTTTATGCTTTTTCTTCAATTCTGCACTAGACTCTCCACAGGACAACATAATGGCCAAAACAAGCTAAACACTCTCACGAACGGGAGGGAACCATATGAAATCCAAATCAAGGAACCTCGCAAGTGGACCACCAAGTATGAGATCGAAAGAAGTGCATGCCAGGAAACTCTAGGAAATAGTTTTCTTCTTTTCAAAAAGAGGCTTGGCAGCCCAAATAAAATCCTAAATACTCAACTCCTAAGCCTGTGAGCATATGAATAAAACCCTGAGTGTTGAATAAAAACATGAGAGTTGTCCCATGCATAATGACTTATACGAAGAGCCAATAAAGGTCTTGCCCGATTGGTACATTCGACTGCCCTCACAAAGGCAGATGTGTCGCACCTAGTAGTGAGATCCTAAGGTCCCCAAGTATATGAAAAAGTTGATAAAGGACTCTCCCGGTCGGTACATTTAGCTTCCCTCAAAAAGGTAGATGTGTCACGCCCGGTAGTGAGATCCTAAAAGTTTAGATAAACCCTCCCCCTCCTAAAGGGGGAGTTACACAACAACCTTTAGCCAACCCTCATACCTATCTTAGATTTCGGTAGGAATTTCAAAGAAGTATAAAATTTCTTAGAGTCGAAGACATGCATGGAATGCGATCGAGGAAAAGGTGGTCCCAGTACGAGTTACGCGATATAGAAGAAACCTGAGATCCATGCAACTCTCGATACTTGAAAGAGTCAGTGCAAGCAGAAGCCCCGATTAAGCTCTAGGAGATCTCTGGTTTAGAATTGAAGCAAGAGTATAGAAATCTTCACTAAATCAAATAGCCTCGCCACTACGTTCCTTAGCTCTATCCATCTTGAGGACAAGCTAGACTCTAAGTTACAGGGGGTGATAACCTCCCATTTTGTGATGTTATCTTACTAGTTTTTCATAATTTTTCATACTCTTTCTTAGATAAATTAGATATAATCCTTAACTTTCTACGTTATTATGAATTCACCATTAAACTAACATTATCTTTTTCTTCTTACAGGAAAAACCCAAAAATTTTATTGCAAAAACCCCAAACGGTCCCAAGACCGAATGAAGTCCATACGGTCCCAAGACTGGATGAACTCAAATGGTCCCAAGACCGAATGAACTCAAATGGTCCCAAGACCAAATAAAGGCAAACGGTCCCAAGACTTAATGAAGTCCAAACGGTCCCAAGCCCGTATGAACTCAAACGGTCCCAAGACCGAATAAAGGCAAATGGTCTGGAGACCGAATGAAGTCAAAATGGTCCCAAGAACGAATGAACTCAGATGGTCCCGAGACCGAATGAAGTCCAAACGGTACCAAGACCGAATGAACTCAAACGGTCCCAAGACCGAATAAAGGCAAACGGTCCCAAGACCGAATGAAGTCCAAACGGTCCCAAGACCATATGAACTCAAACGGTCCCAAGACCGAATAAAGGCAAACGGTTTGGAAACTGAATGAAGGTAAATAGTCCCAAAACCATATGAACTCAAACGGTCCCAAGACCAAATAAAAGCAAACGGTCTGGAGACTGTATGAAGCCAAACGGTCCCGAGACCGTTTGAAGCCAAATGGTCCCGAGACCGCATGATGCCAAACGGTCCCCAAAGTGTTAAAGACCCAAATGGTCCCAACACCATTTTGGACTCCTTGGAAGCCTATAAATAGAACCGAAGGAGTTCTCATTAGGAATCAAATTCTTAGATACTCAAAGGCTGCCCCAACCATTCTAGAGTTGTTTCATCTTCCATCCTCCGTCCCAAGGCTGCCGGTCCAAGATCCACACTTCATCCTCAAGTTGATTTCTCTCTCATCGACATAGAAGGTGGGAAGTAAAAAAGTCTTCATCAAGACAACCAAGTGGTGTGTGAAGATAGTTGCTCTCTACTCTAAGGGGTCGACCTTCCTCCCTCCTATGTGGAGATGATGCTTTCTTCCTCTCTTCCCACCTCCTTCTTTGTTCTTGTCATGAGCGAGTAGTCCCATACACTAGGGTGCAGGAAGTAGCCCCGCTACCCATGTTTTCATCTCATACATTGTAATTCATGGGGTTGCAATAGAAAAATACTATCTTTTTAGTTCAACATCAATCGTTTAATTAATGCTAGTTGCTTGATCACCAACTTGTATTATCTATTATCTGTTAATGTAAATTGTTTATGTTTGTACTTCTAGATTCGAATATTGACTGCTTGTTGGTTCTAGATGTATGTAGTCACCGTACGTTTGGTTTAGTATCTACAAGCATTTCTCGAGGAGTGGAGTAAACTCACCTCCATCATTGTACTTTCATACTATGACATGGAATCAGTTGATGTATGAAAGTACAACCTTGACAGGTCGAGGAACACACTTTGCGAGGGGAGTGATGCAAAGTAAGTGACCATTCGTTTGGGGATGGCTGGCATTGCAACGCTTCCGCATTTCTTGTATTTAGTTATCTGAAAGGAATCTAAGTCTAAAAAGATACTAATTGTTTAGACCCTTTTCTTTGCAAGCCATGTTATTATGATGAATGTTCTGATCCATGCGTAGTGGTGGTGAAATTCGAACACATCCTAGTGGTTTCTAATTATCGTTTACAACCTTAAGTTTACTTTTTTTTGTTATTTACTTTCTCCACGCATTAGTTTAATCATCAAACCAACTCTTTGATCTAAATATCAACTCCTAAGTGGATAACTAGTATTATTATGTTTTCCATCTTGTTAAACTCTTAACAAGACCGTTGTGTCGTGGATTCGACCCTTAACTATACTACTATAAGACTTCCACGTATCTTAGCATACATGGGTGGAGATATTATTATAGCATACGCAAGGCTAAACTTAGAGACTTACTATCTCTAGGATTTTTAGTGGTGCACGCAACTCCATGTAAGTGGGGGCTCCATCATTCAACTACCATCCCCATACTTGTGATACACTGGCTCAACATGATAATTCAATAAAGAGTTATAAGATGTTCTTAGGATAAGATAGTAGGGTTACCTCAACATTAAGAGCTTTCCTTCATCATATTAGCACGCAAGAGGCTAGGTATGATTGACCACCATCATACTTATAGCGTACACATTTAGCATGATAAAGCATCAATCATAAGGCTATGATAACCAATAGTTAACACATTAGGGTTACAACAAACATTAGACATAATATTCCTTCATCGTACTAATCATATAAAGAAGATAATCATGATTAGCCACCATCATCTATATGCATTAGGGATAGGTTCAATAAGATAAGTTGCATTGAAGCTGTTGATTCTAGGTTTAAATTGACCAAACCCTTGTTTTGATGATGAATAAACCATTCCAATTAATTGTGTCTAATGTTTCTACTTGAGTGATTTTAGATTAGGTATGGACACACTCCAAATTCCCTAACTTGTGCATCTCAACTTGGAGAAAAGACAAGTCAAAGTCAATGCAAGTGCACTTTTGTGGAATATGATGTAAATCCACTAGAATCATGTTGTAAATCACTTGTAAGGATTGTATGATTGTAATTAAGCTTAGAAAAAATTAGGAACACTTAAATCAAAAAATTAAGTACTTTAATGATATTTTCCAAAATTCATTACATGCACTTTATTGGTCGAGTTACAATTGCGACGGATCCTTGATGGATTTTGATAATGCTATGGTTTGGTCGAGTTTCCTATGCTCATAACTCGACTGACCACTGCACTAGAATAAAACTGATTTAATCTATCGATCGAGTTCCTACCAATAGAAACTTGACTTATTAGTCAAATTAGCTTTGTCACATAGTGCATTCGGTCAAGTTAGCTTTGTAGAAACTCGACCGATAGCACTACACGAAGAAGTACAGAAAAGTGTTTCTAGCCGTTGTGAAGTCACAACAATCAAAAATATATCTATTGCAAGCCACAAAATGGCTAGTTTTCATTCTTAAGTGTTCCCAAAGGCTAAGAGGCATCCCCAACTATAAATAGGACCCCATGGGCTTCCTTCCAAGGTTGAGCATTCAATGCAAAACTCTATATGAGGTTCCTAGTCAATAGTTGAGTGCATCCTTTAGCCTCCTCCCTCTCTCAGCTTAATCACTTGCTACATCCATTAGAGTGAATAGGAGATTCATAAGAGAGCTAGTCATACATGTAAATCTTGTAAGGCTCTCACTTCCACCATCTCCCAATCTATCTTTTCAACCATGAATTTAAAGGTTCTCTCTTATCTAAGAGAGGTAAAGAAGAATAAGAGAAGGAGTCCCTTGGTGAAGATAAAGGTTGAAGTCTTGGAGAAAGAGTGGTTAAGCCCTTGGTGAAGTCATAAGACTCCTTTCTCAAGTGGGTAAGTCCTTGGTGAAAGCATCTCCGAGTGAAGGTGAAGTCATAGGCTGAAGATCCAAGAAGAGTGGGTAATTCATAGAAGGTTAAAGACTTGTGCAAGAGTGGCTAAGTCCTTGGAGAAGGCTGAAGAATTATTGAAAAGTGGGTAAATCCTAGAGGTTGTCATCTCTAGCTAGTGTACTGACATACTCCTAGTTTGGAGTATGGAACCACTCTACATAGCTTCACACTTGGTGCTAGTTCCATCTCTCTCTCCCTTGCTATGTATGTTTTAGTTGCACTCAAATTTTCTATTTAGCAACCTTATCTTTTGATATACCTTGAAGGTATAATGAATTTTATTTAAGTGCATTCAGCTCTATTCACTTCCCCTCTAGAGCATCCAATCACCCATCATAGGATCCAACGATTGGTATTAGAGAAGGTCTTCTCCAAGCATGCTTCTACTAGTAGGAGAAGATGAGTGATTACCAAGATGGGAGATACTGTGTCAACCTTACGATCTTTGATGGGTGTAACTTCCTCTATTAGAAGAGAATGTTTCAATTTCACATCCAAGAAAAATGTCTTGAGCTATGGCAAATGGTGGACCATCCATACAAGCTACTGAAGAAAAGGATGGAAGAATGGGATTAAGCTACCATGAAGAAAGCCACCTTGAATGCAAGAGCAAGCAACATCCTCTATGCCACTATGACCCCCACTGAGTTCAACCAGATTTCTTCTTGTGAGAGAACCTATGAGATATGGAGAAATCTATGCATCACTTATGAAGGGACTCAACAAGTGAAGGAAAGAAAAGTCGACATGCTCAAAGGGTTGCTTGAGAACTTCAAAATGGGAAAGGAGGAGAAGACAACCAACATGTACTCAAGGCTCAACACCATTATGAATGGTCTTTCCATTCTAGGTCATCCTATCAGTAGAGGAGAGTTTAAATTAAAGATCCTTAGAACTCTCCCCAAGAGATGGAAATCCAACGTGACTTCCATTCATGAAGCAATGTCTCTTGTTGATATTCACATTGAAGATTTCATAGGAAATCTTCAAGCCCATGAATTCACACTTGACAAGAGAGAAGAAGTTGAAAGACAAGAGGAGAAAGAGCTAAAGAGAATGAACAAGGATATAATTAAGACTCTAACTAAATCTATTGTGGGTCAAGCCTATCCATCCTCTCAAGTTGAAGAAGATGTCATGTACTCCAAGGGTAGACTCTACAAGAAAAGTCTTCCACCTCCATCTGGAGCCTCAAGTGTGGAAAGAAAGATCACTTCAAGATTGTCTACAAGGAAAAAAGACCCATCATCATAAGAGAAGAGAAGAGAAGTACAATAAGAAGGAGAAATGGAACAAAAGATCAAGTGACTCCTCCAACTCAAGCTCAAGTGACTCCTCCAACTCAAGTGAAGAATCAAGTGGAGGATCTAGTTGAAGCTCTAGTGTTGAAGGGGAATATCATTTTTTTATGGCTTCAACAAATGAAGACCTAAATGAGGTAAATTTGAACTCTTTCGATAAAGAACCTTTAATTGCTATCATTAATGCTACTCATGCCTCACCTAAGTCTTCTAAAAAGAAGTGGAAAAAGCTTGCTAGAATTCTTGATAATTTACATATAGAATGAGATGATCTTGAACATGCTAATACTTATTTGCTTGATGATAGAAATGCTTGTCTCATTCAAGTAGATTCTCTTAAACTTTAAAATACTAGTTTTCTTGACAAGATTAGATTTATAGAAGCTCAATCTCTCATGCATAGTGCTAATGTAGAGCATATTAACATTGTGGATTCTCTCATGCTTGATATTGATGTTCTTAAAATCTGTAAATAAGAACAAGGAGTTAGCTTTGCAAGGATTAGAATCTGAAAATGGTGTTCATCTTTCTAATTTTTCTTTGAATGAAAACAAAAATGCCTCCTTACTTGATAAAATCAATGTTCTTGAATCTTGTTCTAGTTCTACTAGTAGAGAGAATAGTGTTTCTTCTCTTCATATTGATAGAGATTCTTATTGACCAAATCTCTTTGGCTAGAAAATGATCTTTTGCATGCTAGAGATCATATAAATCATTTGTCTTCTTTCTTCTCTTATGCTTGATAATCATAGTTTGAGATCTTCTTTGCAACGATTCTTAGTTGGTAAAAAGAATCTTAATGATATCCTACACCATACTACTAAATAAATTGGTAGACATGGTTTGGGATATGATTGTAGCCAAAGGAACAACAACGACAAAAGATTTGCAATCTTTCATGAAGAATCCTCTAGTTCCAAGGATATGGGCACATACAACTACTCCAATGATTTTGGTCATTATTCTACTTGCTGTCCTTTTAGGAAAGCACCCAAGGGCGATAGGACTTGTGTTTCTAAGATAACCCCTTTAGACCCAAAAATGTGATTGTGGACCATTTCATTTTTATTCTTATAGGTACTTGTAAATGGATTGACTTGAGCTATTAAATTGACATGAAAGAAGAAAGGTGAGATGTGTAGGGGATGGAAACATATGGAAAAGTAATGGTAAGCACAGAGGTAATGTTATGCTTGCTAATATCCAATCATAATGTCTTTTGCCAAGTTAGTGTGCACTATACATAGAGTTTTTAATCAAAAGTGGCATATTGTGTTTATCTTCACACTCTTGCTGAAAACTATTTCTAATGCTTTTATAGTGCATTACTAACTTTCTTACACATGTTTGGATATGGCTTATTTTTTATCATGCATGTAGATATGTTTTTCAAAAATATAGGTGCTTCTTGACAGCAGATTGATTGGTCGAGTTTGTCCTGATAGAAACTCAACATAGCAACACCAATTGGTGTTGCCAACATCTGTTGTTGGTTGAGTTTGTTTTGTCAATAACTCAACTGATAACACTGTGCACATAATATACAATTGGCTTTTTGGATGAGAATTTCCCTCTCAACTAGATTTTCTTAACCAATTTCTTTATTCTTTAGCACTCTATTTTGGTACCTTTTATATGTGATCATTGCCATGTTTTTAAATTTCCCTTATTGCTTACTTCTCTATCTCTAATTACTCTAAGTTGGTATATCTATATATTGCAATTACCTGCTTTGAGCTTTGTAGGTTTTGATGATGATCTCTTTGGATCTCTTGGTTGTGTCTAAATTGCTTTTGTTGTGCCCAAACTTGATACATATATATAGTTGTATATCTTATTTGGATGCAACCTTGAGGTTCTTAGCAGTAATCATCTTTTGGTAATGATGCATATTTTCTACTGAGTTATATCCTTTCATGCTTCTCAAATTGCATATCTCTTTGTTTGGATATGTCTCTACATCTACTCATAGCTTGTTTATAAATTTGTGCATCTTTTTCTATGATCTAGATCCTATTTGTAGTCCTAACTTGTGATATCATATACTAGTAGTTCATATAAATGTAGTTCTAGCCTTGTTCATCAAGTGGTATTCACAATATTCTATGCTTGTATCTTGTCTCATACATCCTCAAGCTTTTTCCTTGACTTGAATATCTACTATCTTGAGTTGCTTGGATAACATTGTCATGCAGGATATATAGAGCTACATTGTTTGTAGAAATTACAGCACCCTTGGATTTTATGTAGATTTTTCTCTAGTGTCAGGTTTTGATGCAAGACTAGTGTTTTTTTTATGCAGAAATGGCCTTGTGAGCAAGACTCATGCTTTGTGATGATCCCTGATGCTTTTTGGGTGAATTTTGTAACTTTGAGGGTCAAAATTGTGATTCATTAATTTTCTAGAACACTTTATCTTTGCTATAATTATATTATGGTTTGTTCTAATGCATGCTTTAACTTGATTTCTTTTCTATGCTTGGACAAGCCCTAGTTTATGCTACTCTCCTTTTATAATATTTGGTTATCTCCTTTCTTTTAATAAGTGGTGTTTCTTATCTTTTTATACCCCCACTTTTTGAAATGACAAAGGGGGAGAAGGCACATGTCTTCTTTTGACAAGGGTGAGAAGAAGCATGTATCTTATGTAAAGTGGAGAAGGTAAAAGGGAGAGGACATATATGTTCGAAACATATATGAGTAGAAGACATAGTATTCTATAAATATTATGAAAGCTAATCATGCAAGAGAAATAGAATCAATTGAGAGGGAGTATGAGAACTCCATGAGCATCAATTTAGGGGGAGCATATGAACTCAATTCTATTGAAACCCCTAGGTTTATCCAAAGGTATGACTTTACTTAAATGCTTTCAATACATTTATGGAATTGTTTGTCATCTTCAAAAAGGGGGAGAATGTTGACCCTAGGTCTAAATTGATCAAACCCTTGTTTTGATGATGACTAAACCATTGCAATTAATTGTGTCTAATGTATCTTCTTGAGTGATTTCATATTATGTATGGACACACTCCAAATGTCCTAACTTGCACATCTCAACTTGGAGAAAAGACAAGTCAAAGTCAATGCAAATGTACTTTTATAGAATATGATGTAAATCCATTAGAATCATGTTGTAAATCACTTATAATATTTGCATGACTTGTAATTAAGCTTAGAAAAAATTAGGAGCATTTAAATAAAATATCTAAGCACTTTAATGATATTTTCCAAAATTTATTACGAACACTTTATTGGTCGAGTTACAATCTCGACCGATCCTTGATGGATTTTGAGAATGCCATGGTTTGATCAAGTTTCCTATGTCCAAAACTCAACCGACCATTGCAATGGATCAAAAGTGGTTTAATTTATTGGTCAAGTTCCTACCAGGACAAACTCGACTGATTGGTCAAATTAGCTTTGTCGAATAGTGCATTTAGTTGAGTTACCTTTATAGAAACTCAACTGATAGCACTGTATGGAAAAGTATAGATAAGTGTTTCTATCTGCTGTAGAGTTGCAACAATAAAAAATATATCCATTTCAAGCCACAAAACAACTAGTTTTCATTCTTAAGTGTTCCCAAAGTCTAAGAGGCATCTCCAACTATAAATAGGATCCCTTGGGCTTCATTCTAAGGTTGAGCATTCAATGTAAAACTCTCTATAAGGTTCCTAGTCTATAGTTGAGTGCATCCTACAACCTCCTCTCTCTCTAAGCTTAATCCCTTGATACATACATTAGAGTTATTAGGATATTTGTAAGAGAGCTAATCCAACATGTATATCTTGTGAGGCTCTCACTTCAACCACCTCCCAATCTCTCTTGTCAACCATGAAGATGAATGTTATCTCTCTTGGCTAAGAGAGCTGAAGAAGAACAAGGGAAGGATTCCCTTGGTAAAGATCAATATCGAAGACTTGGAGAAAAAGTGGGTAAGCCCTTGGTGAAGGCAGAAGACTCCTTGCTCAAGTGGGTAAGTCCTTGGTGAAAGCTTCTCTGAGTGAAGGTGAAGTAAAACGCTGAAGATACAAGAAGAGTGGGTAATTCCTAGAAGATTGAAGACTTGTGCAAGAGTGGGTAAGTCTTTGGAGAAGGCTGAAGACTTGTTGTAAAGTGGATAAGTCCTTGGTAAGGTTGAAGACTCCTTGTATTGGATAGGTAATCCCTTTGGTGGATCATGTGTTGTAACACTTATAAGTGAATATATAGAGGAAGACACACTTAGAAATCCTAGAGATTGACCTCTCTAGGTAGTGGAGTGACATACACCTAGTTTTGAATATGGAACCACTCTACATAGCTTGTCACTTGGTGCTTGTTCAATCTGTCTCTCACTTGCTATGTATGTTTTAGTTTCACTCAAGTTTTCTATTTAGCAACCTTATCTTGTGATATGCCTTGAAGGTCTAATGAATTTTGTTTTAAGTGCATTCAACTCTATTCACCTCCCTCTAGAGCATCTAATCACCCATCATAGGGTCCAACAATAGGTATCAGATCAGGTCTTCTCTAAGCTTAACTACACAAGTAGGAGATGATGGGATATTACTAAGATGGGAGATACTTCGTCAACCTTCCGATCTTTGATTGGAGTTACCTCCTCTATTGAAAGAGAAGGTTTCAATTCCACATCCAAGGAAAAAGTCAAGCTATCGGAAATGGTGAACCATCCATACAAGCTATAGGAGAAAAGGATGGAAGAATGGGATGAAGCTACCATGAAGAAATCTACCTTGAATGCAATAGCAATCAACATCCTCTATGCCACCATAACCCCCACCGAGTTCAACCAGATTTCTTCTTATGATACAACCTATGTGCTGTGAAGAAAACTATGCATCACTTATGAAGGGACTCAACAAGTGAAGGAAAGTAAAGACTACATGCTCAAGGGGTTGCTTGAGAACTTCAATATGGGAAAGGAGGAGAATACAACCAACATGTACTCAAGTCTCAGCACCATTGTGAATGATCTTTCTGTTCTAGGTCATCCTATGAGTAGAGGAGAGATCAACTCAAAGATCCTTAGAAATCTCCTTAAGAGATGGGAATACAAGGTGACTTCCATTGAAGAAGCAAGGTATCTTGGTGATATTCATAGTGAAGAACTCATAGGAAATCCTCAAGCACATGAAGTCACACTTGATAAGAGAGAAGAAGTTGAAAGACAAGAGGAGAAAGAGCTAAAGAGAATGAAAAAAGCTGAAATCAAGGCTCAAATTGAAGCTATTGTGGGTCAAGCCTCTCCATCCTATCAAATAGAAGAATATGCCATGTAATCTAAAGGTAAACTCTGCAAAGGCAAGTCTTCCTACTCCATATGGAACCTTAAGTGTGGAAGGAAATGTCACTTCAAGATAGATTTGTCTACAAGGCAAAAAGACCCATCATCACAAGAGAAGAGAAGTACAAGTAGAAGGAGAAATGGAAAAAAAGCTCAAGTGACTCCTCCAACTCAAGTGAAGAATCAAGTGGAGGGTCTATTGTCATTTTGCTTTTATGGCTTCAACAAATGAAGACCCAAATGAGATAAATCTGAACTCTTTAGATAAAGAACCTTTAATTGCTATCATTAATGCTATGCGTGCCTCTCTCAAGTCTTCTTAAAAGAAAAGGAAAAAGCTTTCTAGAATTCTTGATAATTTGCATATAGAATTTGATGATCTTGAACATGCTAATACTTGTTTGCTTGATGATAGAAATGCTTGTCTTAGTCAAGTAGATTCTCTTAAAATTGAAAATACTAGCTTGCTTGACAAGATAAGATTTCTAGAAGATCAACCTTTCAAGCATAGTGCTAATGTAGAGCATATTAACATTGTGGATTCTCTCATGTTTGATATTAATGTTCTTAAATATGAAAACAAGAACAAGGACTTAGATTTGCAAGGATTAGAATTTAAAAGTAGTGTTCATCTTTTAATTTTTCTTTTCTTGAAAAAGAAAATGCCTTCTTGCTTGCTAAAATCAATGTTCTTGAATATGTTCTAGTTCTAGTAGTAGAGAGAATAATTTTTCTGCTCTACATATTGATAGAGATTCTTATTGGACCTAAGCTCTTTTCATGGAAAATGATATTTTACATGCTGAATATAATATTAATCATTTGTATTCTACTAATTTTCTCTTATGCATGATAATCATAGTTTGAGATCTTCTTTAGAAAGATTCCTAATTCATAAAAAGAATCTTAAGATATCCTACACCATATTACTAAAAAAATTGGTAGACATGGTTTGGCATATGATTATAGTCAAAGGAAAAACAACGGAAAAGGACCTCCAATCTTTCATGGAGAATCCTATAGTTCTAAGGTTACGGGCACAAGCAACTATTGCAATGATTGTAGTCATTATTCTACTTGTTGTCCATTTAGGAAAGCACCCAAGAGAAATAGGACATGGGTTATTAAGCTAACCCCTTCAGACCCAAAAACATGATTGGGGACCATTTCATTTTTCTTATTGTAGGTACTTGCAAATGGATTGACTTGAGCTATTGAATTGCAAATTGACTTCTCAATCCACATGAAAGAAGAAAGGTGAGATGTGTAGGGGATGTCAATATGTGGAAAAGCAATGGTAAGCATAGAGGTAATGTTATGCTTGCTAATATCCAATCATAGTGTGGTTTGCCAAGTTAGTGTGCACTATACATATAGTGTTTGATTCAAAAGTGGTATATTGTGTTTCTCTTCACACTCTTGCTCAAAAACTATTTCTAATGCTTTTATAGTACATTACTAACTTCTTACACATGTTTGGATATGGATTTTTTTATCATGCTTCTAGATATGTTTTTTCAAAATAATTATGCTTATTGATAGTAGCTTGATAGGTCGAGTTTGTCCTAATAGAAACTCGATCAACCAACACCATTGGGTGTTTCCAATAGCTATTGTCGGTTGAGTTCTTCCTATCAATAACTCGACTGATAACATTGTGCACAAAATATACATTTGGTATTTTGGATGGGAATTTCCCTCTCAAATAGATTTTCTCAACCAATTGCTTTATTCTTTAAATTGATCATATTGCTTATCCCAAAATATAGTAAATTGATGTGGCTTTGATACCACTGTTGGAAAATACAACATCAGAGTAGGAAGTAGAAACAAAAAATTTCTATCCATATTTCTCGTAACAACTAGATTGCCTCAACAACTATGTAATTGGAAGGATGGTTTAGCAAGGTCAAACCCGATCCTAGAGTAAGTTTGGGGACTATTCCTCATTGTTGTGCATCTTTCTTCTAGTTGCACTCAGACGGGATATGCACTAGCTCCTGGTCTCCATCACAAATGGTAGGATGGCATTGTCCTCCTAACGGGAAAGGTATCCACACCTCTATGGTAGTTTACACGAACCACCTAGAACTCATGTCATTCTACTAGAATATATAGTAAGGAGTTATCCCTTCTGTTGGTGTACTAGTCACCAACTTGTTGTTCCACAATTGTTCTCCCTTTCTATCTCTCTATTTATCGAGTAGAACTTGCTTGGCCTCTCTATTGGTTACAACAACCAAAGAGGACAACAATTGTCAGATGCAATTGAGTTGTTGTATTTGAGGAGCCCCCTGTACCCCTATATTTATAGGAGGGTCAGGATCAGAGTTCCCAATTTGAGTGGGAGGGGAAGAAACCAGAATTTCATAAAAATTCACAACCTATGATAAGAAAAACGGTCGATTCACAGAGTGAAATGATTAGTTGGCATGAGAGTCGATCAGTTCACCTAGTGAATTAGTCATTTCATAATGTTTCCTAATCACATATGAATTAACAATTCTAATCTAAATAATGCACGACATGATGTCAACATTAATCCTTGATGCAATCAAATTGCACCATGAATCAGGCATCTCACTTCAAGAAACGATGGTCTCGCAATCTCGATCCAATCCGTTTACTAAGTGAACTGGTCATTTTGCTCCCCCAGTTCATGCAGAATTTAGCCAATGCAATTTCTAATCAACCTGACACTCCAACTGCTTGATTCAACATCTGAACCAGTCAGTTGGGGGTTCAATCAGTTGATTTGTTGCTTAAATTGAATAGATAAAAACTTTAGCAATCAATTTAATTACCATTCATTATTAAACTCCTCTTCTAGATGTATCATATGTGTGTGACCCCATAGGTGTTGGTATGTATGCCCTGAGAGCCAATCATGAGATGATTGGTGGGATACATTAAGATTGATTTGATAAACATCAAAGGCAAGCTTCCAATTCTTTCTGGTTCAGTCATATGAGATAGTGATAGAATATATTGAATGTCTAGAGAATGACAGTACTCAATGACGTATGCCTTCAGGTTCACGACCTGAACGATGAGATCATACGGATGCTAAGAGTTTGTACATTCTTGTTATGTCCCTAGTCGGATGTCATTGTGGAAGGTAGATAGACAACAATGACACACAAGACTAGATTGTGGTGTTGGTTGATGACAAAATCTCATTAGTCATGATATAGAGATATCAAACCAAACACATAGGTACTTGTTAGAGAACAAGTGTACCAGATAGACCCACTGTGAGTTTGACACATGGAACCATGACATGGTAGTCACAGTCAGTACTCACAGTGATGGTGGTGAATGTGATTCTTTGACCTGAAATCACTACACTCAACACATGTCGTTGGGCACACTTTGACATCATCAAACGTAGTTCTAAAACATGGGTTGTTATAAAGGTGATGATTGGGCGGCTTTGACACATGGGGCTTTTGAGGGGTGAGTGATAGATATGGGATTTGTCCCTCCTGAGGGAGTTTGATATCCAAGGCCACTTGATGAGTAGGATTGAGATAGGCGTGCGCACGCATGTGTGAATCAGTATGTGATATTGATGTCATACATATCTCATTCAATCAACTCTGAGATCAAGAAAGTGAATGAACGTTGACATGATGACTGTTCCATGCCTCGAGTTCATTCGGGATATCAGTGACAAAGGAATTATACATTCGCTGTAACACCATTCATGGATTGTAGGATTGAAAGTTGTTCTCAAACTTTCTACTTTCACTTGGGTAGCACTGATGTGTGACTAGGCACCGCTCTTTGCTTGTGAAGTCATCAGTGTTATGGACTTTCACTGCCAATGTGAAATGGACCTGCAGGGTCACACACATAGGATTTAACCTGGAAGAGGAGTTTTGTCCACAAGAAATATTTAGATTGATTACTAAAGGAGTTTATTAGTTCAATTAAACACTCAATTGATTGATAGCTCAAAATCATAGTGTTCAAGGTGTTGGACAGATTGATTAGAGTATCAGATTGATTGAAATCGCAATTGACTGATTCTGCACAATCTGCACTCCCAACGATCGGTTCATGAGATGAACCGGTCGCCTGAGCTTGGTGAACCGGTCAGCTCAAGATCAGGGTGAACTGATTGCTTCAAGTGTTGAAACGATCGATTCAACTGGTGCAACCGAGCAAGTTGGGAAAGTAAGATTGATGAGAATTTTCCTTTCGTTTCAATTTCCCAATTTGATTGGGAAATAGGATTGGTATTCGATACCAATTAGAAACAAAAGAAGGAAAGTCAATCGGGAATCGACCAGGACCACCAACTGACCAGCTGAAGTGTCCCAACTGACCAGTTCACTTGTGAACCGACCAGTTCAGGTCCCCAACCGATCGTTTCAGTTGTGTAACGATTGGTTCAGGTTGCGAGTTGGTTGTTTTTGTGGAAAATCTCAAACCCTTCTACTCCTTCTTTTAGTCCCGCATTGCTCGGGATGGAGAACCCTGTCCCATGACCCTCCTATATATATAGGGGTATTGGGGGCTTCTCAAAGTACAACTCAGTGCAACCAGTTTCTCTGCAAAGTTATCGTTCTCTCTGGTTTTGGTAACCGAGAGAGAGCCCGAGCAAGTGCTACCCGCAAAGGGAGGTGCAGCAAGGGAAAGACAACTGCAGTTGCAACTGGAGGCATGAGAGTGTGTTGGTGACTAGTACGTCAATAGGAGGGTTCGACTCCTTCCAACTCCTTGTGGGACAAGGAGTGTGGAGTTATAGGTGGTCCGTGTGGACTACTTCAAAGGCGGGAGGTTTCTGCCGCTCAGGAGGACAACTGTCATCCGACAATCCGGTGAGATCAGGAGTCGTCAGTCCCGGTGCGACCAGGAGCTGCACAGACACTGTCGAAGACCGGAGTTGAAGACCATGCAAAGCGCGAGGTATTGTCGCCGAGCAAGCCTTGGGACAAGGTATGATTCTACAAACCATCCCTTTCCTATTATATAGACATTGACGTGTTTCCTTGTTCTGGGTTTGGGAGTGACATAAAGGTGATCCCATCTACATCACTCAGATGTGTTGTGACATAAAGGTGCTCCAATCCAGATATCATGTTGAAGAAACAGTGAAGTGTGTCACCTATGGTGAGGGAGGTCACAGAATATATCACTGCATTTACACTCATGAAATCAAAAACACTCATATGGCCCCAGTCGAAAATGTGTCTTATGTGACCTATAAAAGGCCTAACCACCCAGGAATTTCCTATGGAAGCTCTTCTACTGCAATAAAATCCTGTCAACTAAATCAAACATCACAAGTTGTAGGTCAGGGCTAGGAAGAGAGACTCTGCCTGAATTTATGCAAAATAGATCCCTACAACAACAAAGGAAACTTTAATGGACAAAAAAGGGGATCTTGTTTCAACAACATCAGAAATCCATCATTGAACTACACTACCTAACTGAAAGACTAGGAGAATGTATGGTGAGTAATAGTAATCTGATGACCAACATGCAAGCAAAATTGGGAAATGTGAAAACCCAGATAAATGGTTTGCAACAACATAACCGGATGATACACCAACAGTTGGCCTCTATCGCACAACTGATAAAATGAGCAATTCCTTCAAAAACTGAGCAAAACTAGAAGAGTGAAAATGCTAGGATGGCTACACTTCAGTCAAGAAGAAATTCTTATGTACCACCATATGGCATGCCCACTATTGAGGATAATGCCAATAAAGGAGCACTTCCTATCATTAAGAAGTCAGGAGGGGTATCTAAACCTATTCCATCCATCAGAACGTATGAAATTTCATCAGAAGCACCCTTTCCTCATCGCCTCATAAAGGCTCAACTTGAGAAAAGATACAACAAATTATGGGATACCATCAAGAAGATCCACTTGGACATCCCTCTTCTAGACGTCATTGATGAGATGCCTACATATGCCAAGTTTATGAAATATCTTATCATAAGAAAGCAAAAGAGAGGGATGAAAATGGTAACGGACAGAGACAAAATACAACTGGCCACTCGAAAAGTGACTGGTTGGGCATGTGCATTGACTAAATATTGTTGAATGTAGCAACCCGCAAGGATCATTTTCCACTTCCCTTTATTGATCATGTCCTAAAAAGGATATCAAATCATTCACACTTCTTCTATCTAGATGGGTACATGGGATTCTACCAAGTGCCCATTTATCTAGATGACTAGGAAAAGACCACATTTACTTGCCTCTATGGGACATGCTTTCTTTTGTATGCCCTTTGGTCTCTATAATGCCCCAAACACCTTTCAAGGTGTATATCGACTATATTTTCTAATTTTATAGAAGAGATCATGGATGTATTCATGGATGACTTTTCAATCTATGAGTACTTGTTTGAAGATTGTCTGAAAGACCTATCTATCATTCTCTAAAGGTGCAAAAGAAGCATCTTGTTCTCAATTGGGAGAAATGTCATTTTATGGTCTGAGAAGGAATTTTCCTTGAGCACAAAGTATCTAAAAAAGGCATCTAAGTAGACAAGAGAAAAATAGAATCTATTTCAAATTTCCTCCTCATTCATCAGTTTCTTTTGTTTGTAGTTTCTTGGGAAATGTCGGATATTGCCGCTGTTTCATTAAA
This sequence comes from Alisma plantago-aquatica, assembly GCA_963693085.1. NCBI lineage: Eukaryota > Viridiplantae > Streptophyta > Magnoliopsida > Alismatales > Alismataceae > Alisma > Alisma plantago-aquatica. Next base: position 1,351,945,487 of record OY856411.1, read on the forward strand.
TACTTTTCAAAATTTTCAAAACCACTATCTAAACTTCTTGTGAAGGACATACCATTTATTTTTTATGAAGATTGCCTCAAGGCTTTTCAAACTCTCAAAGATGCCCTACCTCCGCACTAATTATGCAAGCTCCAGATTGGGATCTTCCATTTGAGCTTATGTGTGGCGCTAGTGACTATGCTATTAGAGTAATCTTGGTACAAAATAAGGATAACAAACATCCTGAAATCTATTATGCCAGTAAAACTCTAGATGAGTCACAATAAATTACACTACAAAAAGAAAGAAATGTTGGCAACTGTTTATGCTTTCGATAAATTCAGATCACATTTATTATGAAGAAAGGTGATGATCTATACTGTGGGGCCCCACCTCTGAGACCCCACGGTGTTATCCAAACTAACCACACTAAATCTCAAATTAACAATTAAAACATGGAATCAACAAATTCTATTATATGAAAAACACAAATAACTTTTTCCATTTAATTACATATCTGGAACAAGCAACTAAGTACTATTCATTTTCAACAGATTATATATAAGGAAGCCCAAGATGTAAGTGTTATTCCAGATAAAATTGATATGCAACATGAAGTAGAAATTTACACTATTACATTCACATAAGCAACCTAGATCAAAATAAAGTACATCACTACAAGCACACACACCCTCCTAGAACTCCCTAGTATAGGGACAACCTATACATATAACCTACAACAAGAAGAGAATTCTCCACCTCAGATGGTGAAGAAAAGATGAATATGGATGAGAAGCTCCTGGGAGAATTGAAGTTGAATCAATACCTATAAAAATTTGAACCACCACTTATCAACACACAGAGTGAGTGGAACAGGTTCAAGACAAAACTAGCATTGAACTAATATTTTTTTTCAACTGATTAGAGATAAGTATATTTCAGATTAAATCAAACAATTCTAAATATCATGTAGATAATGCCAAATATAAACTACATAAGATGAACATGAAATAATAAATAGAACTAACATGTAATTGGAGATTGATACTCAAATCTTGTTCTCAGCTTGTCAAGATTCATTGTTAGGTTTGCCCTAAAATTACTTGATTTGTACCTAATTAAGTAAAAGTCACCATGCCAAGTTCTCATGTCGACGACTCACTGTCCACATCTTAGGGTTAACCGGAAACCCTAAGATAAACAACAGACTCTAGTCTCCCTCAGAGTTTCCAAACACTGGCTAGGTAAGATCATAAAGCCTTTCTACCTTACAGACCTCATCTCAGGTACATGAGATAGGTTTAATGACACAAATGTTAAAGCTAGGACATCACATATGAGATACTAAACAAATCTATCCCTACTGGTCCCTTTCACATCCAGATCACAATTTGCATAATAGTGTTTCAAATACAATCCATTTCATTCACTCAGCAACATAGAATTTAGGTTAGCATCTCAACTTGCAATCTTTCCTAAATTCTGGTGACCTAGCCTTCAAGGTCTAGAATCACACTCCGACATTCCTTTTCATAAACCAAGGATTATTAGAAGGAATCCCATTTCATTTCCCCATTACAGACCTTGGGGGAAATCACAGTGCTCAGGGCTCCTATCTAGATGATTAGGTTATAATGGATATTAAGTGCATTTACTCACTTTAATGAAAACAGGGGTTCATTATATGGCACATATGTGACTTCTCATTCTAATCCTAGGATATGTGGATTAGGGTTTCAGAGATACATACATTTCAATTCAGATTACAGATACCCTACATATCCTTTTTCCATCATATAAATTCACATGAAACAATCACAACTCAAAAGTTCACATATCATAGACAACACTCCATATTTAAATAATATGTGGTATTTACAATGTATATATAATAATAATATGCAATTCGAATTCAATGAAATTTACATTACTCATGATCAAGAAAATATAACATCAACTTGATTCATTTTCAAGGATCAATACAAGGATCATATCCAAGGTCAAATAAGCAAACAATCCTATGCATTATTAGAGTTCTCAATCTCCACCAATTGTAGTTTAATGAGGAGATTTATGACTGTAGTTCACTAATAGTTTTCAAATGAACCTACATCACTCACCTCAAGTGTGAAATACTTGAAATTCGTATCCCAACTTCTACTGCTAATTCTTGAATCAAGTCCTTGCTTCAAGAAAATAGAATTTTCCTGCTCCTCTTCACTCAAGAACCTAGAAGAAGAAGAATTGAAGAAGAAAGAATGAAAGAAGAGATTAATTTGGCATCTTTTGATCCAAATCATGGAAGTGATGAGTTCTATACATAGGAGAGAATAAAACCAAATAAACTTAGTAAAGATTAATGATCTATACAGAATTTACCAACCTTGGAAAGAGAAAACCCAGAAATCTGACATTTCCACTTTAGATTCTCCAAACCCTAGAATCCCCTCCTCTCTTAAGAATAATAAATCTCTAATATGTGGGACAGAAATTAGAAGTGCTTGGGTCGTAATAGAGTCCTATATACTCATTAAGGTTCTTGGAAAAATTAATTATAAATATTTTTCAGTCTTTTTTATTTTTCCAAAAAAATCTGGTCAGTTGAGTTTGTCTCTCTCAGAACTTGACAGATACAAGGTTCTGTTGTGATACAAAACTTCTCTAAAAATTCTTAAAATTTAATATGTTGTTTCAAACTGAGTATTAAACCGTTACTTAAAATTTGTAATTAATTGGATACGCTAATAAATTATAAAAAATAAAATGCTACACTACTATACTTAAGCCTATATAGCATGATCGACTGAGTTTTTCCTATGGAAAACTTGACCGATCAACAGGCCCAGGAAACTCTAAAATTTTGAAATTTTTCATTAACATGAATAATTGAGTTATACAATACATACACAAAATACAAATTGATATGATTCAGACACAAAATAATAAAAATCGTTTAGTAGACTATTATACTTAACACCAAACTCATCATCACATTCTCTATTGATGATTTCATGCAACTAGGGTTTTAAATTTATAACCCTACTAACCTAATCATTCAAAACATTAAGATAACAAACAAGGTTCATGTTTTTTATTAATATATGACCTGATTAGAAGACAATTAAATCACTAACTATTGATGCTTAGTAAGATCTAACTAGGAATTAAAGTAATTTAGGAACGATTCCTTGCAAATCTCCCCTCCTTTTAGAGTTTCGTCTTGAAACTCTAGAAAAGGTTCGGATGGCATCTCTACATCTCGTATTCAAGTTCCCATGTTGCTTCTTCAACTCCACGATGTTTCATAAGATTTTCACCATAGGTATCTCATGTCTATGCAACCTTTTGATCTTCCTATCCTTGATCTGAATTGGGCCTTCCTTATAAGTCACATCATCTACTAACTGTACATTAGATGGATAGAATATTTTATCAGTATCAGGATGACACTTCCTTAGCATAGATACATGAAACACATCATGTAGCTTCTCTATCTTAGGTGGTAACTGAAGTCAGTAAGCTACTTTTCCAACCCGTTATAGAATAGGGTATGGTCCCATATATCTAGGAGCTAACTTGGCCCGCTTCCCAAACCTAAGTACAATTTTCCAAGGATAAACTTTTAGATATACTAGATCCCTTACTTGAAACTCAAGAGGTATACACCTACTGTCTCTATAGCTCTTCTATCTATCTTATGCAACCTTCAATTATTGGTGTATCATAATGATCTTCTCAGAGGTTTGTTGTACTATCTCATGTCCCAACATCTGTCTCTCATCATTCTCATACCAGCATACTGGAAATCTACATTTCCATCCATATAGAGCTTCATAAGGTGCCATTCCAAGACTAGATTGGTAACCATTATTATATGCAAATTCAATCAGGCTAACATGTGAGTCCCAACTTCCAAGGAACTATAGAACAAATGCCCTAAGCATGTCTTCTAGGGTTTGTATTGTCCTTCCTAACTGTCCATCAGTCTGGGGATGAAAAGCAGTACTGAACTTCAATTGAGTTCCCATTGCTTCATGTAGTCTATACCAAAACCTAGAAGTAAAATATGGACCTCTATATTATACAATCGAAAGTGGAACTCCATGTAGTATGATTATCTCATCAACATATATTTGAGCTAGTCTTTTAGTGGAAAAGTTGTCTTGATAGGAAGAAAATGAGTTGTCTTTGTCAATCTATCTACGACAACCCATATGGAATCATGTCCCTTAGAGGAACGGGGTAAACTTACTACAAAATCCATAGATATGTGATCCCATTTCCACTATGGTATAGGAAAAAGCTACAAATACCCACCAGGTCTTTGATGTTCTACCTTTACTTGCTAACTTATACCACATTTTTCAATAAAATCAGGTACATCTTTCTTCATTCTAGGCCACTAATACAATTCTTTGAGATTTTTATACATTTTGGAACTACCTGGATGCATTGCATACATAGATGAATGTGCTTCTTCAAGCACAATATTCCTCAACTCTGCCTGATTTGGGACACATAACCTTCCCTGAAAACATAAAAGATCCTTATTAGTGAAGTGGAAGCCTTCTCTTTTCCCTTCTTGCATCTCTTTCACGAAAGTCTAAATATAAGGATTGGTGCCTTGCATTTGTTTAATCTGTTGTGCCAACACATGTTTTATCCGGAGTTGTGCCAGAAGACCACTAGAAGATGTCATATCCATATGCACACTCATCTCTCTCAAAGACAAAAGCATGTCCCTTCTAATGCATGCCATGGAATTCATCACTATAGAAGGCATAAAAGATGATGACTTTCTGCTCAATGCGTCTGCCACCACATTTGCCTTTCCAGGATGGTAATCAATGGTGCAATCATAGTCTTTAATCAATTCAAGCCATCTACGTTGCCTCATATTTAGATCTTTCTATGTGAAGATGTATTTCAAGCTATTATGATCAGTATATACCTGAAAAGGCCCTCCATATAGATAATGTCACCATGTCTTCAATGCTAAGACTGCCGCAACAAGTTTGAAGTCATGCGTAGGGTAGTTTTCTTCATGCACCTTCAACTGTCTAGAAGCATATGCCACTACCTTGCCATCTTGCATAAGAACACAACCTAAACCCTTCTTAGAAGCATCACAATACACAACATAACCTTTCTCTGTCTCAGGAAGAGTTAGGACCGGTGCAGATGTCAATAGCTTCTTCAATTGTTGAAAGCTATGCTCACACTGATTTGTCCATATGAACTGGACTTCTTTCCTCATTAAATGAGTCAAAGGAATGGAAATTATGCTGAAGTCTGATATAAACCTTCTGTAATATCCTGCTAAACTAAGAAAACTCCTCTCTTCAGTCGGTGTCTTGGGCTGCTCCCACTGGATTACATATTCTACCTTCCTAGGATCTACACAAATCTCTTTAGAGGAAATCACATGGCCTAGAAATGCCACCTAAGATAGCCAGAACTCACATTTACTAAAATTAGCAAATAGCTTATTTTGTCTTAGTAAATGCAAAGCCAACCGTAAATGCTCCTCATACTACTCCCTATTTATAGAATATATCAAGATATCATCAATGAAAACAACAATGAACTAATCAAGGTACTGACGAAATACTCTATTCATCAAATCCATAAAAGATGTTGGTGCATTGGTTAGTCCAAATGACATAACCAAAAAATCATAGTGCCCATATCTAGTCCTGAAAGTTGTCTTAGGGACATCTTCAACCTTGATCCTAAGTTGATGATAACCTAATCACAAATCAATCTTAGAAAACACTATTGCCCCTCTTAATTGATCAAATAAGTCATCGATCCTAGGCAAAGGATATTTATTCTTGATAGTGAATTTATTGATTTGCCTATAATCTATACACAAATGCATTGTGCCATCCTTCTTCTTTACAAAAAGCACTGGTGCTCCCCATGGCAATGTGATAGGTTGAATAAAACCATTATCAAGCAATTCTTGCAATTTCTTCTTTAGCTCTCTTAATTCAGCCGGAGCCATGCGATATGGTGCTTGTGCAATAGGTTGAGTGCCTAGAGTTAAATTGATCGCAAAATCAATCTCTCTAACTGGAGGTAATCCTGGTTGTTCATCAGGAAAAACATCACTATACTCTTTTACTATGGGTACATTGGATTAGATAGGGTTCTCAACCCTAGTATCCATTACATGTCCAATATAACATGTGCATCCCTTCCTCATCATTTTCTCAGCAGCTATAGAAGATATCAAACATGTAGATAGTACTTTCCTATCGACTTGAAAGATCCAAGAAATATCTCCATTAGAGAAGATATCTTCCTTAGTAAAGCAATCTAACTTCACTCGATACTTCTTTAAGCAATTCATGCCTAGAATAATATCACAGCTATGCACTTCAACTGGTAATAAGTTCACTTTTATGCAATGTCCATTAAATCTTAGAACACATCTTGGACAAACCACTATCACAACTGTAGGATGTATAGTAGGTATCTCCAACAAGAAACCATAAGGCAACTCCTCAACAGAAAGCTGACCTCTACCTATGACATCCCGAATCACAAAAGAATGTGTAGCACCAGGGTCAATCAACACTATAATAGGTATTAGAATGGATGTAACTAAACAAATCTAACCTATCACAACATGTGCAGAAACAACACCCTCTTGCTGAGTCAAAGCATAAGCACAGGTTATCGCCTGCTGCCTACCTCGACCTTGTCCTCTACCCTAATGTATTGTGGCTCCCTGAGTACTGGAACCAACCTGTGATGCATACCCTCAGCCTGAGCTTTGTGGTGACATTGGTCTCTGTACTCTATTCATTGACTGTTGTTGAGTTCTCTATGGACAATCCCTAATAGAATGTCCTTCCTGACCACATACAAAACAACCCTTGAAATCATGGCCCCAACATGGACCTTTATGAAACATGTTGCAGTATGTACATTATTGTGGCGTCGAGTGAAAACTCAGCCTATGAATAGTTCTTTTACTCTATGTCCTCTGTGGTGCTGGTCCCCTAGCTATAAAAGTAGTAGTACCCCTACCATATGGAATCTGTGGTGGTGCACTAGCTGGTGTGTCTGGCTTCCTAGAAGGATATGTAGGCAGCCTAGTCATCCTTGACTGTGTACTAGGTCCTGGCCTACTCAACTCACCACCTTTCTGCTTGCGGGTCTCAAACTCCCGCCTCTATTGAATGACATACTCCACATGCTTGACTGCATAAAAAAAGGCATGAAAATCTATCATGGATTCTATCACATCTATCCTCTCTTGCAGGTCATAGTTCAAACCTTGTTCAAAATACTTGATCTTATCCTCATCTGTGACACATATCTTGCTACAAAACCTAAGAAAATCAAGAAATAGAAATTCATATTCTATCACTGTCATCTGTCTCTACCTCAGAGTCTCAAACTGACGAATCATGTCACGTATGTATGTGGCAGGATAATAGCGGGACTCAAACCTCTTTCTAAATTCAGCCCATGTCAGACTCTGTTCAGCCAGGTGTGTCTCTTTCATACTTCACCAGTGACTTGCACTACCTTTTAGGAGATAAGTAGCATGGTTCACCTTCTTTACATCAGATACATGAGCTATTTTAAACACCTTTTTAGTTTCATATAGCCAAGCATCTACTTTTGCATGATCAATTGTGCCATAGAAGTCATAGGCACCCATTTTCTCAACCTCTCATAAGACCTGCTATTATCACACAATGGATCAGGAATACTTGTAGGTAATGGAGGGACTACCCTTGTTGTTGCATGAGCCATCACTGACACTAGTCTATGTTCCATAGCATAGAGAGGATCAATGGTAGATAAGGTAGTCACTACATGGTGTTGATCCATTACTTCAATTGGAGGATCTTCCTATCCTAGTTCATCCCTAGCACCACCTAATGGAGGTGCCACATAGAGACTCTCTTCCTGTTCTTCACCTCTACCAGCCATGATTTGAAAGAAAAGAGAATATTCCATATATCGTTAGATAATTTGAAGGATCTAATAATACTCATAGACTCATCTAATGTCCCTGTACATAGGCACTATCAAAAACCTACGCTCTGATACTACAATTTGTGGGACCCCACCTCTAAGACCCCACGGTGTTATCCAAACTAACCACACTAAATCTCAAATTAACAATTAAAACTTGGAATTGAGAAATTCTATTATATAAACAACACAAATAACTTTTTCCATTTAATTCCAGATCGGGCACAAACAACTAAGTACTATTCATTTTCAACAGATCATATATAAGCAAACCCAGGATGTAAGCATTATTCAAGATAAAACTATAATACAAGATGAAGTAGAATTTTACACTATTACATTCACATAAGCAACCTAGATCAATATAAATTACATCACTACAAGCACACACACCCTCCCAGAAATCCCTAGTACAGGGACATCCTATACATATAACATACAATAAGAAGAGAATTCTCCACCTGAGATGGTGAAGAAAAGATGACTATGGATGAGAAGCTCCTGGGTGAACTGAAGTTGAATCAGTACATGTAAAAATTTGAACCACCACTTATCAACACACTGAGTGAGTGGAACAAGTTCAAGACAAAACTAGCATTGAACTATTATTTTTTTAACTAATCAGAGATAAGTATATTTCAGATTAAATCAAAAAATTATAAATATCATGTAGATAATGACAAATATAAACTACATAAGATGAACATGACATAACAAATAGAACTAACATGTAATCAGAGATTGATAATCAAATCTTATTCTCAACTTGTCAAGATTCATTGTTAGGTTTGCCCTGAAATTACTTGATCTATACCTAATCAAGTCAAAGTCTCCATGCCAAGTTCTCATGTCAATGACTCACTATCCACATCTTAGGGTTTACCAGAAACCCTAAGATAAACAACATACTCCGGTCTACCTCAGAGTTATCAAATATTGGCTAGGTAAGAGCATAAAGCCTATCTACCTTACAGACCACATCTCAGGTACAGGAGATAGGTTTCTAAAAAAAGCTATCCCTGCTGATCCCTTTCACATCAAGATCACAATTTCCATAACAGTGTTTCAAATACAATGCATTTCATTCACTCAATAGTAGAGAATTTAGGTTAGCATCTCATTTTGAAATCTTTCCTAAATTCTGGTGACCTAGCCTTCAAAGTCTAGAATCACACTCTGACATTCCTTTTCATAATCCAAGGATTATTAGAAGGAATCCCGCTTCATTTCCCCAGTGCAGACCTCAGGGGAAAATCACAGTGTTAAGGGCTCCTATCTAGATGATTAGGTTATAATGGATATTAAGTGCATTGACTCACTTTAATGAAAATAGGGGTTTATTATATGGCACATATATGACTTAACATTCTAATCCTAGGATATCTGGATTAGGGTTTTAGAGATACATATTTTTCAATTCAGATTACATATACCCTACATATCCTTTTTCCATCATATAAATTCACATGAAACAATCACAACTCAAAAAATCACATATCATAGACAACACTCCATATTTAAACAATATGTGGTATTTTTAATGTATATATAATAATAATATGAAATATGAAGTCAATTAAATATACATTACTCATGATCAAGAATATATAACATCCACTTCATTCATTTTCAAGGATCAATACAAGAATCATATCCAAGGTCAAATAAGCAAACAATCCTATGCATTATTAGAGTTCTTAATTTACACCAATTGTAGTTTAATTAGGAGATTTATGATTATAGTTCACTAATAGTTTTCAAATGAACCTACACCACTCACCTCAGGTGTGAAACACCCAAAATTCATAGCCCAACTACTACTTCTAATTCTTGAATCAAGTCCTTGCTTCAAGAAAATAAAATTTTCCTGCTCCTCTTCACTCAAGAACCTAGAAGAAGAAGAATTGAAGAAGAAAGAATGAAAGAAGAGATTAATTTGGAATCTTTTGATCCAAATCAGGTAAGTGACGAGTTCTATACATAGGGGAGAATAAAAGAAAATAAACTTAGTAAAGATTAATGATCTATACAGAATTTACCAACCTTGGAAAGAGAAAACCAAGGAATCCAGTTCAAATTCTCCAAACCCTAGAATTCCCTCCTCTCTCAAGAATTATGAAGCTCTAAAATGTGGGACGGAAATGAGAGGTTCTTGGGTTGTAATAGAGTCCTATATACTCATTAAGGTTATTGGAATAATTAATTATAAATATTTTTCAGTCTTTTTTATTTTTCCAGAAAAAATCTAGTTGGTTGATTTTGTCTCTCTCATCTGAACTCGACCGATATAAGGTTCTATTGTAATACAAAACCCCTACAAAAATTTTGAAAATTTAATATGTTTTTATAAACTGAGTATTAAACTGTCAATTAAAATTTATATTAATTGGATAATCCAATAATTTATAAAAAATAAAATACTACACAACTATACTTAAGCCTGTATAGCTTGATCAGTGAGTTTTTCTTGGGGAAAACTCGACCGATCAACAAGTCTGTGAAACTCTAAAAATACTGAAATTTTTCATTAACATGAATAATTGAGTTATGCAATACATATCCAAAATTCAAAGTAATATGAGTCACACAAAATAATAAAAATCTTTTACTAGACTATTATACCTAACACAAAATTCAACATCACATTCTCTATTGATGATTTCATGCAACTAGGGTTAAATTTATAACCCTACTAACCTAATCATTCACAACATTAATCTAACAAACAAGGTTTATGTTTTTATTAATATTTGACCTGATTAGGAGAAAATTAAATCAATAACTACTTATGCTTAGTAAGATCAAACTAGGAGTTAAAGTAATTTAGGAACAGTTCCTTACATTTACCAACCATGGAGCAATAAAATATCCCATGTAGAAAAAGGATACTAAGCCTCACCTTCTCAAGTGGGCCCTCCTACTATAGGAGTTTGATCATGAAATCATTGACAAAAAGGGATTTGAGAATGTGGTTGCATATCACCTATCTTTCATATGGGTCAAATAAGAAAAACCTCCCCCATAAATGAATCTTATTAGGATTAATCAGTTCTGGTAATCTACATGTTGGATCAGATAATACCTAGGTATGTAGACTTTTGTAACTACCTAGCATGCCAACAACTACCCCCAGACATGACTTATAATCAGAAGAAGTTCTTTTCATATTTAAATAATTCTGTTGAGATTACCCATTTTATTAGGAAGTGTGCAGACAATATCTATCACAGATGTGTCACCCATGATGAAGTATGATCCATACTAGAGAGTGTCACAGTGCCCCTTATGGAGGTCATTTAGGTGCTGAAAAGAGTGCTTTAAGAAAATTAGATTCTGGTTTGCATTAACCAATGGTCTTCAAAGATTCACATGCTTATGATTGTTGGTATATATGCCCATAGAGCCATCCCAAGCGATTTCATGGAGTCGGATATTAATTAATCAATTAATGTGATTATTTGGTTAATTAATGAATTCCAGAATATTGTAATTAATCCACGAGCATTTTAATTAATGCAGTGTTTCTGTTTACTGATGGGTTTATGAAACCCTACTTCCCTTCATCTCCTATTTAAAGGAGGATTGACGGCCGATATCTATATAAGATATTGAGAGAGGCTTTTTAGTTTTACGCTTACGTACGTAAACCCTAGTTGTTACCGTCCTTAGGAGAGAAAGGAGAGCAACACACTGCTAGCACGCTACTGTATAGACACGACTCCTTCCCACCGGCTTAGGAAGCATGACGTGGAGTTCTAATCCATCCGCGTGGATGAAGTAGAGAGACAGACACTGAGACGCCTGCGTTCGAGGGCATCAATGACCATCTATGCATGTTATGAGCCGCGTACCTCATCACACCAAAGGAGCGTCGCCGAATCTTCCTACGACAGCAAACGGGAGAGAAGTTTCGTCTGTGTAGACAAGCGTCGTTGCACACCGTCATGTAGTGGGACATCGGCAGACTTGCTCCGGGATAAGGTATATCCCGCAAACACTCCTCCCAAATACGTTGTTGTCGACGAGATCTTGTTTCGGGTTGCGTGGATTTTTTTGCTTCTGCCACACATGTTTTCTCCACAAAACCCAACAATGATAAGGAATGTGATGCGTGCCAACAAACCGAGAACATCAACAAAAGGAATGAAATGCCTTTGGCTAAATAGATCGAGGTTGAAATCTGTAATATCTGGGGTATAGAGTTTGTTGGACCTTTTCTGCCATCTTTTAGAAACAAATACATACTCATAGCAGTTGATTATGTTTCCAAGTGGGTAGAAACCATCCCATCACCAACTTGCGACTCAAGGATAGTAATGTGTCTTTTTACAAAAATTATCTTTCCAAGATATGGATTTTCAAGGACCGTCATCAGCTATGGTGGTTCACATTTTATAGAAAAATAGTTTGAAATACTTTTGAAGAGATATTGAATAAAACTTAAAATCTCCATTCCATACCATCCTCAGATAGTGGAACAAGTTGAAGTCTCTAATAGGCAGATCAAGCAAATTTTGGATAAAATTGTGGGAAAATCCAGAAAATATTAGTCTTTGAAACTCAATTACACTCTGTGTGTGTACCAAATTGCTTATAAAACCCAGACTGAAATCACCCCTTATCGACTCATATATGGTAAATCATGCCATCTTCCTCTAGAGTTTGAACATAAATCTTATTGGGCGATGAAGGCCCTCAATATGGATGTCGATCTAGCGAAAGAAACATGTTATCTGTAAATTCAGGAGTTGGAAGAACTTTGTCTACACACTTATTAGAATGCCAAGATTTATAAAGAACACACTAAGATCTGGCATGATTATGACATCTATTGGAAGGATATTTTCAAGGGTGACAAAGTTCTTCCATTCAATTCTTCCCTTTGAATTTTCCAAGAAAGATACATTCTCATTGGTCTGGACCCTTTACATATAGAACCATTTATTCTTCCGGCATGATGGACATTCACAACGAGAAGTCAGGAACCTTTTAGTCACCAATCACCATCTAATGAGATACTATGAAGATGAAGTCATCACAAGGAAGGCAGACATGGATCTGTCCGATGCGCTAGATGTTGAATCAAGATGTGTCAGGATTCAAGCTACATGACTATAAACAAAGTGATACTTGGGAGGAAACCCATGCATATATCTTTTATGTTTCATATATTTTGTTTTCAGATTTCATCTTTTTTTTTCTTTTTTTTTAAAAAATTATCTTTGTAAATATGTTCCATCAAATTAGATGGATGGATATGTTTCAAATTATGATTGGTCGATGATCACTTCACAGTGATCCATTGAACTAAACCCTGACCACTCGAATCATTTTCATGATTTCTCGCCCAACGACCACATCATCAACGTAGGCGTCAGTAGCATCGAACTGACAATCAAATGACCCTCAGTGGATCTTTATACTTTTATACCATCAATCATGCATTGTCAACCTTTTAAAGTTTCATCACCTATCGTCCATTTTAATTTTGTCGATAAAGGGATTGACATCGAACTGTCGACCATCCCATTTATGTATTCAAACGCCCTTCAGACTATCGATCAATATGCCAATATGAATCTATAAACCATGGATATCGATGATACAACCAATGTACTGATACTCCTATCAACCTAGCCATCGATTTGATCGATATATTCAGATTTTGGACCCATTTACCCATTTAGAATTCATCACCTTTTGCCCCCTCCTATAAATATAGGACCCAAAGTAATTACTTTTTATCGTATCCCAACTAAAGAGGAGCTCTAATACTTTTTTCTCCCACGCATCAACCTTCCCTCTTATGTTTCCAACACTTGTTGACCCTATCAGTCGATATCACAACCCTTACACGCTCATTGATGTTTTTCTGGCCTAAAAACCCTTGTCGACCACATTTGGTCTACACCTCTAATGACCTTTTTCTTAAGCTCATCATGTTTTCTATCAACCTTATGTTATCGATGGGTTGCCCTCTTTAGTCTGCGATCAACATATCCACCTATCGACCTTTGTCATCTCTTGATAATTTGTTCAAAGTCAATGACCCCATCAACAACATTAGTTGATGGTCCCTTTCATTATTCTAACTTATAGCCTATGTATATGATGCAACAATGGCCCACAAAGTAAGTGCAACTTTCACAGTTGACACTGCAACCAAGAAGGGTGAAAAGTGCTCGCTTTCAACCTCTTCCTCAGTTCAAGATAATAAGGGAGAGAGTTGATGAATATGACATGGATACACCTCAGGGGTCACAACTTGATGTCCCTTCTGTAGGACTTTTCAGCCTTGCAACAATGAACATCTAGAGATTTTCAAGGTTATGAAGAAGTCTACTTTCAAACCCATACATTTTGTTTACAAGCCCACTCTCAAGGAAATTGGGATCTAGGAACAGGTGTCTGAATTGCTAACCAATCCAACTTGGATCACATCTGTTATGCAAATCCAAGGGCATATGTGAAGGAGACTATGGATTTCATGTCTTCTATCAAAGAGGTCTCTATCAAATGAGTTAACGATCCTACAAGTCGACATTGATAGCTGAAAGTTTGTATCAACAATGTTGATCATGTCCTCATTGAAATAATCTTGAACAAAAAAAATGTGTGTTAGACGAAGAAGTCATCGAAGCTTGCTCTGGGCTACTAGACAAAGAATATTCTTGTTTTAATGCTTCGACGTACTGGGCTAAACTGACATGTCAACATCAGTACAAATCTAGATCTATGAAGTCTTTTATAGTTCACTCTGGGCTATGGCCCATCATACATACAATTGTCCCCAATACCCTCTTTAAACAATATGAGATCGAAAGTATTTCTCATGAAGAAATCTATATACTATCTCTCATTATGGAAGTTTGACCTCTCAACATTGGTTGTCTATTGATTGATTGGTGGTTAGATCTCTCTTCCTCTTCACAAAAGGAATATTGTATGGGTGATCTGATCGACCTTATTTATTGAGCATATGGAAAACCTTTTCTCCCAAAAGTTTCAAATACATGTGTGGTGATAATCTCATCACTATCTAATATTTGACATCCTCCATCATCATTTGATGTGAAAATAAAATTCATTATCACTTCATGAGAACTAACATTTACATTCCTTTGCCTGAGATTGTGGATTATGATAAGGAGAAACTGCTATTCTCTAAGAATGAAATCATCAATCTCATCACCAAGTTTGAAGGACAACTTCTATGCCACCACTCCAATAGGGAACATCATCTTCCCCAGTCTACCCAAAACCTATAGTAACCACAACTTCCAAGAAGCCTCTACCAAAAATTCCAAAGGAAAGGGAGCAAGACGCAACACTTGATAATGATTTTGAAGTTCTACAATCACCACCAAGACATGCCCAATCTATATTGTTCTACTAACCATCAGATATTCCAAAATCTACTACAAAGTCACCAACTCATTTTGTGTAATGAAATCCTCCTCAATCTGTCCCATTGATCCCCGCCTCCCTCCTAAAACCTTTAATGTCTACTGATGCAATAAGAAAATCACCTTCCCTGCTTTTTCTGGAAGTACACAATGTTCCTCTTATCCACCTCGGCATCACCATCATGCTGCCTAACCTTCTACTTATTGTGCACTACCTCACTCTAAGTGTCATTCCTCTTCTTCTTCGGATATGGAGTACTCTGAAACTTTAGGTGGCCTGTTCAGTCATGAAATTGACTTGCTTTGTCAAGTAAGCCTAGAACACAATTCTACTATTCCTAAACTAACAAAACCTACACAGGACGTGTTTCAACAGGTACATACTATCCAAAAATAGTTGGGGGAATTGCACTGCCTTCCGCAACAAACAGCTACACTCGAGCACAAGCTTGACAAAATCTTAGTAGTTGAACATCAAAACTTGAATCATTGGAAGACTAAGGAAGATGAATGACAATGCAAGATGAAGCAACGTGTACTTCGATGACAATGACGTCATGAATTCCATGCTCAATCTGTAGAATCAGGCTCTTCCCATCTTCTCATCTTGCCATGGAAATTCATATGTTCATATTACTACGAGTGAGGAATTCCACCTTCACTTTCCAGAGCCTTCCTCCAGATCCATCTGGGAGTCTATATCACATGTGTCCAAGGCGATATTTTCTAAGAATGGCTTAAGTAAACCTTTGCCATCAGACATTCTTTCTTCCATCTTGTAGCTTCAACTAGGTGGAATCCTTTTTTCCCTCACAAAACCTTATGTCAGTCCATCTAAAGACATCAACACTCATCCTTTTGAGAACGTATTGCCTCTCACTCAGCAATCACCTCCATATTTTTTATAAGATGATCTAATGAGGAAGATAGATGAGGCATTGCTTGGTCATTACAGTCCTATTTGATTTATTTGTAGCCATAATACCTCAGAGGAGGATATTTCTGTAGGCATGTATACCATTCATTTGGACCTATAGGCAGACTTCGATAGTCCTTATGATGATGAGCATGCTTCTTTTGGTGAAGATAATGGTGATCTCTCTACCGTCCTCTCAGCAACAATTCCACATCGGACTTTCCTGAGCCCTAGTTGTCGCTTCCACCACAACTTCCTTCTACTATGAGCGGACTCGATTCTAATTGTCTGAATCGGATGCCTATTCGGGATATCTTTGTCCTACAAGATGTCTTGGATGATCACCATGGTGAGAGTCATATCATTTATAATAGTGGATCTATTTCTCTTTCTTGATAGGAATTCTGATAAAATTTTCAAAACCCTACTAATTTACTAAATGAATGTTCAAAGTCTTGGAATCCACAATCCTAGACGATGTAATGCCCAATGATAAGGAGTGGTCGTACTTTAATGCAACACCCTCCCTCACCGATTGTTTATTCAAGAACTATCTGGGAGCTCCCGTTATTCTGACAATATTGGAAAAAATGAAGTTACACAGAACACACATTATCCTTCTACCTTTTCATTTCCATTGCCTATGACTTCTTTGTGTTGTTGATCTGAATAATTTCCAGATTACTATGTTCAATACTTGTATTTCCAATCTTCAAAAATGAGCATACGCTTTAGGGACCATGCAGTATAAAAGCTAGCCTATATTTCTACCCAGCTATAATGAGTTATTTGCCAAGTCCCTTATTACCATCCTAAATGGACCAATTATGTGATCGAGCCTCTTTTCTACCAGAAATATCAAGATAAAGACGACAATTCTTTCATTGTCCTTTGAGTTATGGAGGTTGAAAATAACCAGATTCCGGTGGCAAACCTGGATCATAATGGTTTTCTGCTCTTCATGGATGCTATGCCATGGAGGTCATCCATGACTGGAGTTTCTTTTAGGATCCAGAACTTCTATCTAATTTATGGGATCTTTATTGATTAATTACTCAACCTATCAAAGAACCCCCCTGCATAGTTTTATAGTGACAAGAAGTAGAAGAAGGTTAGATAACACCATCACCAGTGGCCACCAATCCTCATGTCATTATAATAGCTGTTGCTAAGGCTCAATAGGCTGCTGACATACTAAACTTTCTATATGAACCTGAACCATTTCTAGTATATGGCCATGTAACATCTATTGAGCTCAGTTTCGATAATATTGATAGAAGCACTTTCGTTAAACTTTCATACAGTTAGTTTTTGATGCTAATGAAGCATTTTCAGGATGGAAGCAATTATGCTAGTTTGAGTAAAGATGACTACTCATTATGTGTGATGATCTTCTTGAAAACCTCTAGCCCAGGGGTTATTTATCTCATGGACACATGGTATCTAATAAATTTTTTCTCATCAGAGATGTCAATAATGTTTATATGGCCGGACCACACCTCCAAATAGATCTTTGTAAGGGATCTGATACTAGTGAAAAGATGTTTCTCATTCAACATCTACAACTAACAATTCCTAGATACATCATCTTGACCCTACTTCATGATAACCATTGGGCATTACTGGTTATCTTTACCCGTGAGTGTATAATAGCTCTAATGTTGCATTTGACATCAAAGTCCCCAACTATTCTATTCTAGTGTGAAGCGAGCATGAACACATTGATGATGTGTGTGTCAAGGCACTCATTCCACTGATTCGTCAACATGGCAATAGTTATGCTTCTTAGGAATTCAAAGAAATGGAAGCTTCAATAATTCTATCATCATTACCCTAAAAAACATCATCTCTCTAATGATTGTGGCTTCTACATCTGGCACTGCATGTACACCATTAGAGTGTTCCACGATGCAGTTGAAGAAACTCACAATGATAACTATCATTGTCTCCCCAACAACTTTGTGATGATGCTTCTTGAATCTCCATGGGCCACAATTGACCTCTGTTGAGCATCTTACATGTTTATGTTTTTCTTCTTTCCTTTTCACACTCTGAGGACAGTGTGTGTTGTAAGTTTGGGGGTGTAATCCCATGAGATAGGTATGCATAGTATCAAAATTTTCTTCCTTTTAGAATTTTTTCATAAATTTTCTTATTTCCATCAAATTTTTGGCTATTTTTCTGTACAAAACCATGAAGATGTAGACGACGAGAAACTCCCTCTACAAAGAGTCTAGTTTGATTTCAAACTATAACTTTTTCAAATCAAGCACATGATAAAATAGGAATATTATTTTCTTTACTGATGTTGCTTTATGTTTTTCTCTTAGAAAAACATTGCTTCTTCCTTTGTTTTGATTTTAACCTCAAGAAATTATCAAAAGATTCTTACCAAAAATATTTTGCTAATATAAAAATCATATTCTATCAAAAGCATGGATACCCATAAGCCTTTTTGCCTACCCATTCCTTGCATTTACAATATCTCGACAAGAGTGAAAGCTACTTTTAAAAGTGATATATATGATGAAGATAATACTATGAATAAAAAACAATTAGAAAACAATTAAAGAAATAATCTTTTGGTTCATGGTGTTCTTGTTGAGTTAAGTCATTTTATGAAGAAGTGAATATTTTTTATAAGATGTCGGTATAAAATTGTATTTAAGTCAACTATAGAATCCATTTGCTTGGTTTGATTACATAATGATTCCATTAGCTTGAGGACAAGCTAAAATCTAAGTTTGGGGGAGTTGTTAACATCAGTTTTGATGCATATTTCATAGTCTTTTTCGTAATAAAAATTATTAGAATTAGTGTTTAGATGTTTAGTTTTGTTCATTTTATCTTCAATTTACCAAATTCCTAGTTTTTATTAAGTCTTTTTGCAGTTTTAAGAAATTCTGTGTAAAATTGTCAAGATCAATTGTTTAACCATCGATGCTCAAAAGTAATTGACAAAACACTACAAGTTTCCACTAGTCATCGACCTCTTTGGTCGACATCCCCATCAAGCTCCAACCTATACAGTAGGAGGGTCGACAAACTCACTAAGTGATCATTGACTAACTCAACTCATCGACATTAACGTCAATAAATTTCCATTGCTTTCATGAGCATCGATCGCAACTGTCGACATTTCTATCGACAGAGCAACCCTCAATGCCTTGATTAAGATTAGATGTCAATCATCCTGTCAACATACAACCATCAATCCCATGAAGATTGATGAAGACTTGTCGAGCGATCACCTCATTGACCCTCAAGGTCGATGGGAGGAAGATAAAGAGTCCACACCACATGGACTAATCAAAGATTTGCAAAGAACAAGTCAAATCTTATAAATAGTCCCCTAAGGTGTCACTTTGAGGCATATTTGATTTTAGAGTCAACAAGTTAGAAGGTTGCCACCAAGTTTAGAATCTAAGACTAGAGTCATCGACCAATCTAGTGTCATCGACCTAGCTGACCATTGAACCCTAACCTTGTCATTCAATCCACTTCCCTCGACGAATCGATGGACATGCTTGTGTCAAGTTTGAATCAAAGGGTAGAATGGAGCCTTCGACCTCTGGTCGTCGACAGCCAGCCGTCGACCTCTGAGTCAGAGCAAGCGATAAGTTGGTAGATCCATCACTCGATCTACCTTTGTATCAACCTCTTCCCTCTCTTTTCTTTATAATGAATTGTTCAAAATGTAATCCATTTCTTTTCTATGCTATGAGTGGCTAAATTCCATAACTTGGGTTGGGAGTAGCCGTTAGGCCCTCCCGACCATGTAATTGTTCATTCTTCTATTTTATGACATATGTTCTTACAAGTTTTGTTTCCATACTCCTATTTTAATCTGTCACATGTTGAATAGCTACCTTCTTGTGATGACTGATATGGATTTCTTCGAGAGAATGACTTCATTTAGATATGGAGTATAGATTAGTAACGAGAAACAAGAGTGAATAGTTACTATAACAAAAGTCATACAATTATTATTGATTCTTTGGTTATTAACTTGGGAGAGAGAAAATGTTTGAATAAAAATCTACCTAGATCTCGAGAGATGGAAGGAGTAGATATCTTTTATGACTATTTGCAAAACAAGTTAAGAATATATATAATTTAGAAGTGAAGGTTTTATGTAGTTGTAGTTGGTATGAATGGTAAAACCCAATCTAGGTTCCTTCTTTTATCATTTCACAACTTTATTTCTTCTTTTCAATTTTCTATAACTTAGATTTACTGCTTGATTAGATTAATTCATTCCTTAACTAGGACTCCCATTTCACTTATTTGATTCGACTAAACTAATTCAAGACCATTCGTTCTAATTTTGTTATTCTCCTTGTCCTTTCTTTTGACCCCACACTACTACAAAGACTCTATATTGAGTTGTGGGAATCTCTTATAGTCGGGTATAAATTTAAAGTCCAATATCTTTGACTAGACAATCGTGTTCATAGTTTTGAACCATGAAAAAGAGCGATCAATGGTCCACTTGCATTAATATCTATGATTCTAATAAGTCACTTTCTCTCCCACAGTTACTAATGAATGGTGTTTTTATAATCTTTCTCGGTAAATAGGAACCACATATATCTATTGATTTAAAAGCAAAAGAGTCTAGATACCCATATTTATAGAGTTTAGAAATTTTTTGCTCATTTATGTGACCTAGACCACAGTTCCAAAGATAAGTTTTGTTTGAGTCATCATGTTTTCACTTCTTAGTATTTATGTTATATGCATGTGTCTTCAGTTCTAATAGTTAGAGACCATATGACATTGGGAATATGACATAGAATATCTCATCTCTTTAATTTCTATTCTTTATTACAAATTCAAAACCATTATTGTCCAAACAAGATACAAAAATAATGTTTTTGTTGATGGTAGGTACATAATAGTAGTTGTCTAACTCTGTTACAAACACGCTAGGCATAAACAAACTATATGTGCCTAAATCTGTGATAACAACTTTTTTTCCATTAGCTACTCTTAGATTCATCTCTACCTTTAGTAAGGGTTTACTTCTTTTTAGATCATGCATATTAGATTATATGTATGATCCACACACGGTATCCAATATCCAAGATGAAGAATTAGATAAGGTTATCTCTATAACATATATACCTAAACTAGATATCTAGATTCCATCATTTTTCTTCTTTAGTTACTCAAGGTAAAGAGGTCCATTTCTTTTCTCATGTCCAGATTGATGAAAATGATGAAAATTGCCTTCCTTGATTACTCCTCATTTCACTTTAAGTGCAGAAGACTTAGACTTTTTCCTATATTTAGAATTCTTCTTAGCTTTTCCCTTACTCTTTCCTTTATTGAACATAAACATGGAATTTCATTTGTCTTTCTTCATTTGAGTCTTATCCGTTTTCAACAAGCCAAGAAACTCTAACAATATTCAAATGAAATTGTTCATGTTATGGTTCATGACAAACTGGCTGTGTGATTCTGGAAGATTACATCAACGACCAACTCTTGGCCTACGGGAAATCCACATCTCTATGGGGTTTTTATATACCCAATCAACCTAAGTACATGGGGCTCAACTAGATCATCTTTAGTCATGTTGCACTTAAATATGGCCTTGGAGACATCATACTTCTGTTGCCTTGCTTGCTCTTGGAACATATTCATGAGATGTTTGAACATATCTAGAACTACTATGTTCTTATGTTGCTTCTAGAGCTCATGATTTATGGATCATAGCATGAGCAACTCGACATGAACAATGTTATTGGCATGCTTATGATAAACATTCCTTTCTACTAAAGGTGCATTCAGAGTTGGTTTCTTTAGTTCTGGTGTTTCTAAGACATAGAGCTTACAACCAGGAGTGAGAACAATTCTCAATATCCTATATCAGCCATGGAAGTTATTCACATTCAACTTTTCTTTCTCAAAGACTAATTTCTATGAGAAGCTGATATTCATGTTTGCCATTTTATCTACAAAGAAAACATTTACATGAGTCAAATTTTATTTGAAGTTAATTTGAATTGATGATATTAATTTGGCCTTTAATAAATAATGTTCCTACTTTTTTATTGAACTACCTCACTATAATTTGAAATATTGTAGTGAGCAATCTTCTAGTGAGCCAAGATCAATAATACATTAAGTTATGAGTCAACTTTGGTTGACCACTGACAACTTACAATTTAGGTAGGTAATAATTACCAATTACACATAATGTGTTTCTTGAAATAGATGATTGCACAACTCCTTGTCATAGATTATGTTACGAGTATATGTCATCTTTATGTCTCTCGGTATTTAATCCTATCAAGAACACCTAGTCAAGTTCAACCTGAAGGTCTATACAATAAGATATGGATCCTAGTTTGGCAGAACCACATTGTAACATACTGAACTCCACTATGTACCTCTTTGTACCATTTTCTATAAGTTTTGTCCTTCATTTTCGTTCCATGTGTCTTTGGACTTGATTTAGTGGAATTATGATGGTTATTGGATAAATGTTTCCCATATATTCTTAATATATGGGCCTAGTATAAGGGAAATAAGAGAAAATCCGAATTTTATATAAAGGAGAAGATAAATGCAATAATTAAAGGTAATATGGGAATTAATGGGTAAAGAAGATAATTAGAAAGATATTGCACCAAAGTTATAATTGGAAACCCATCAGGATAATTTGACACTCAAATTCGTTTTCTTGACCAAAAAGTAACTTAAGGGCCAAGTATCATGTAAAGTGGAACATAAATGTAAATATTAATGTCATTATCAAAATAAAATAGGAAATAGGCCAAAAAAGTGAAATAAAATACTTAATGCTCTCAAATTAGAAAAATAACTCCAAATTCGTATTCTAAACATGAAAATAAGCCTTTGGGCAAATTTGCAACTAAGTTGAATAATGTGTGAATATTGAGTAAAATAGGAGAGAGAAAGTGTGTAGAATCTTCTATTTATTTAATAAATAAATAAATAATCTTAAATTGTAAAGATAATTACAAAATCGTGTTCTAATTCATTAAGGAGACTTATTGGTGAAGTTACACCAATTTTAGATAATGTTATCATCTCTTTTAAAGGAGGAAAGAGAAAATGATATATTAATTATTTAACCTATCAAACTTCTCCAAAAGGAAAAAATAACTCCATATTTGGATTCTACATGTCAAAATAAATCAGAATATAAAATTTGGTAATTTTTGGATAATGTTTGAGCCTCTAAATGAAGAGAGAGAAAAACATTTAGGAATTAAATGACACTTTGGTCGAATTTTAATGTAACAAGGAAATATCTCCTTATCCCATCTGTGAGATTGGACGGCCCAAGATCCTTCGCGGACCTGAGTTCACTGATCTGACGACCAACAGTCGTCTTCTTCCTCTAAACGTAAAAGGCAACAGGTTCATTGCTTCTCAAATTTTCAAATCAATATATCCGGAGATATACTCGATGGATTTTGCTAATTTTTGTTTCATTGGATTCTACATTGGATTCCACATTGTTTTATCTCAAAGAATTTAGGTTTTGGTTAATATTCGAGGAACGCCCAACTTGGGCGCCACCACCCTCTACCTCCTCCTAGTCCAACCCTAACTCGGGGTCCCTTGCCTATATATATCTATGCCCCTAGGACCGCCATCACCTTAGCATCTCGCTTGTGCCTTCAATTTCGAGTTTCATGGACATCTCGAACACCACCTAGCTGCCATTTTCCCCTACTCTTGTGGCACCTCTCGTATTCAGCTCTCTTCGTCTCCGTTCAATTACAAGGTACCAACAGATTCAGCTCTCCTTCCTCTTTCTTTCGAGTACCTAAACACGAGATTTCGTGGTGTATTGTGATTTTGCCCAAAATGAGCCCAAGCAAGCTGCTCGTGGCTTGTTGCCTTAGAACGGGGAGGAAGACGATCCTTTTTTGTGAGTTTTTATGCCCTTGCCCTTCGCGCCTCCTTCCTCTTTCTCTGTCTGCGCAAAGGGCATCCTTGTCCTTTTGTTCCTTGTCCCGCCTTTGACCAGACGTGGACCGCGGCCCACACGATAGGAGCGAGGAGCCAAGTCACAGAGACGCAGGCCCCTTCTCTCTCTCTCGCTAGCTCTCTCTCACACGCTGTGCCTACATGGCACTCTCTGATTGGTCAAAACAAAATATTTTCTATACATTATTCCAATGGTCAAAAATTAAAAACAAATAGTGTTTTGAAATCAGGAAGACAAGATCTAATCATTAAAAATGTTTTTGAGTTTTGATTTTGATGTTTGCAAAAACGTATTTTTAGAGTCGATTTAATTAACTAAAAATCACCAAAATTAACCCTAAAAGTCCATATCTTCAAAATATACAATATTATATGTTATCTTGATCAGAAAACCCTAACTAAGATGATGGTGAGGTTTTTAGAGTCTAATTTGACGGTTTGCATGAAAAGTTAGTAATATTTGGGTTTTCAATCTTTAATGAGTATATATAATTCTAATTCATAGATCTAATGATGAATTAGGGAAAGGGGGTTCTGATTTCATGTGAAGGGTTGGAAAGAGGGTTCTAGAACACTTGAGGCTAAGGTATGTGCATCTACCCCCTTCAGTTGGGAAATTTTATACCAATACCCATATTCCCTAATGAGGCTTAATCTGAACTAATTCTTGATTCTTGAAACCTAAATTGTTTATTGCCTCAAAATTAGTTGTAGTATTATCTTGTTTGGGTTTTCATACCCCACTGCCATGTTATTTAAATATTTTGCTTAATCTTGCCATAACTCTTTTACTAGCATGTAGTTATATGTTCTATTTAATTGTAAAGTAGTGGTACTTATGTACAACCACCCACAGAGGGCATGTATGTAATCGCCCTAGGGGAATGTTTATAATTCACCCCATTATATTATAGGTGACTGGGAATGTCTTATTCTCCCCTCACCTAAGGTTAGAGGTCCGGTAGGTGCCTCAACCCTACTTAGTTAGGTAGACATATTAATTTACATGCAAAACCCTTATTTACTTTTGTTATTGGCAAGTTTCATTATATAAAGCCTCATACTCTTGATGTCTCCCTTTTTAATAAATCTCTAGCCTATTTTACTTGTTACAACTTTCTTGTCACTTTTAGAATAATCTTGTAACACATATTTTTCTCTCTTTTCATCTTGTTGGGTGTCTTCCCAACAACCCAGGTGTCGGTGTTGAGCAAGGAGAAGGATAAGCTTGAAGGAAGTTTCTCCCATGAGTTGATCTTTAGTGTTTGGAAAGGATGGCTAGGTTTCTATAGCTAGATCCTATTTATCTTATCTTTTCTTTTAGAAATCATTCATGTAGTAAACAATAAAAGCCACGTGAAGGCTTGTTATTTCTTTATTTCTGCTGCTATTGACATTTTATTATGTATCTGGAATCATACTTATTTACTTGTAATATTATGCAATCATCCTCAAAGTCTCTAAATTTTGGTTAAAATTGTGGATGTTTGTATTTCCTTTAAATTTTAGTAAAGAGGTGATATCGCCTCTTTACACACATAGTATTATCATACTTCACCAAGATAGACATTGCATCATGCTTTTATGTGACCACACATAGTTGATCAAAGTTTTTATGCATATTACACAATGGAAGTGTCGCACCCCAATCTCGCATTAACCACAAACCACAAGATTAGTGCGCGACAGGATGGAATTTACACACAAACCAACCACTCATCACATTTTTAAACAAATAAAGACATTTAAATGATAACCAAATTTAAGCTGTAAACAAAACTAAACAAACTGCAAAAGCATTTCTATTAAACTGACAGAAGATACAAGCAAAGTCTTCAGCATATTACATTGTTTAACATAAAGTAAAGCATAAAAGTTAATTTACATCTTTAATACACATTTGCCTTACATACTCTCTCTCACCCACTCCATGTCCCAAGGGTCGAGGGGAAAGGACTAAGAGACCTCTAACTAGACTAACTACAAACCTTCTATAGACTAGGCGTTAGGATGAAACGATCCTTCCGATTCCTGTTGCTGATGCTGACCTGAAAATGTTTGAGTAGAGGTATGAGCCTACTCGCTCAGTGAATAGCATTTCACTTAGCTATCACTAAACAACTCATTAGATTTATAAAATTGAAATAAAACATAAGTGCAGTACAAGCAGGGCAGTTCTAATGACATAGCAGATTTACAGATAATAATCACATTCTTATGCAACAATAGATATTTTAAATAAATAAACAGATGTATAGAATTGGCACAAAAGTTCGAATATATTAATTTACTGTGATCTTATATGTTTACATATTTATATTATTATGCCCTAATCATATGCAGTGTACTCTGCATATAAAGATCTGTAGCGAACTACAGTCCCACTGTACAAGACTTACCGACACACCCGGGAAATGCTAAGTCTGACTATCAGCCCTGGTCTGCTGTAGGACTCTCAGGCTCATCGGCCTTCAGGCTCATCGGCCTCACTGTACTCTCAAAAGAGTGAACTCTAGACTCCTCCTCAAACCTGAGCACACAGGCGGAGAGTCTTACCGGGTTACCACCGTGACATCGCACGGGTTGTTGTTGAATAACCCCTATTTACTCCAGTGCCACCGTGACATCGCACGCGTTGTTGTTGAACACTGCCTTTCCATCCTCGTGCCACCGTGACATCGCACGCGTTGATGTTGAACACGAGTTTCACCCCCCTGGTGCAGACCTCTCAAAGGGGTTCTATGGTGTTAGGGCACCTAAGTCTATTAACTGATTTAACATTTAAACAATTAAACAGGAAAATCACATTTCATACTTATTTCACATTCTGAACATCTCTTTTAAACTCATATATATATCATTGTCATCTTTAAACATGACTCAATACCACTTATTCAAATTCATTGCTAATCAACCATCTTTATTCAGCATATGCATTACAACTGTAAAATAGGATATTCCATCTTTTTCATCAATCAT
Source organism: Alisma plantago-aquatica (assembly GCA_963693085.1). Classification (NCBI taxonomy): domain Eukaryota; kingdom Viridiplantae; phylum Streptophyta; class Magnoliopsida; order Alismatales; family Alismataceae; genus Alisma; species Alisma plantago-aquatica. The sequence continues at coordinate 1,351,972,736 of OY856411.1, forward strand.
ATTCCGTATCTCAAGTTCTATTGAATCTATAATAAGCTATTGTATGTGCTAAGCTGTTTAGAAGTTATACCAACTGATATTAAAGCAATTAAGCACTTAAATTGAGTTAAATAATGATTTCTGAATGAACTGCCACTCACTACTCAGAAACTCGACCGATTGGTCGAAAACTCGACCGATCACTGCACAACTCGACCGATCAACCTGTTGTTCGGTTCCTGCTCAAGAAAACTCGACCGAATCACATATAACTCGACCGAACGGCGAACAGACTGAAAACCTAAACCGACCTGCTGATGTCGATTTCAATCGAATCAGCGGGTAAAACTATAGATTTGTGCAGCAAATCACCTGCAAAAGATGCGTACACCCTCAAACTAACTGTAGGAGAGGAGAAGAACGAACTAGGGCTGCTCTTCGCGCCCTATCTTTCTCCTAGCCGCCGCTGCTGCTAGCGCAGCTCCTGTTGCAAGCATAGCTCCGGCTACCGCTGGTTCAGCTGGCGAAGAAGAACGGTAAGGCGGGGAATGGAGGCCGCAACTGCTGGCCGGAACCAAGCTAGGGCTCCAAATCGCCTTCTCTCCCAGATCTCTCTCTCTTTCCCTCTCAAGCGACGAAGAGAAGAAACGCTCTGTGTTTCTCTCGTTTCTGATAAATGAAACGAGTAAAGGGGAAAGAAAGGATAAGAAGGGAAAACCTAGGGACCAAAACATAAAGTCCGAGAACTTTCAAAAATTACAAACGGGTCCCTACAAGCCCAAAAACATGCAACTTTTGACTCGAAGGTCGGATTCAAATGATTTCTCTGGCAACGCTTCAAGCGTAAGATCCTACACGTTTTAAGGTCTAGGATTCACACTAAGCACATATCATATCCGTTATAAACATTATTAACAAAAACAAGCTTGCAGCTTAGCAAAGCAGCTAAAACACATGCTTAGCAGCATACTTACAGGTTAAGCTCGACGCGGGTCGTAACAATTCCTCTTTCCCTTATAAGAATTTCGTCCCGAAATTCCTAGAAGAGAAAAGGAAACTTGCCACACATCTCAGACTCTAGCTCCCACGTAGCTTCTTCAAGATTATGATTCCTCCACAAAACCTTCACTAAAGGTATCTCGCGGTTCTTAAGCTTTTTGATTCGGTGATCAACTATCTGCACTGGTCCTTCAACATAGGACACATCTGTTCTAAGCTGTGCCGGTTCTGGATCTAAAATCTTTTCTGTACCGGGATGACACTTTTTCAGCATAGACACATGAAACACATCATGAAGATTTGCCAACTCAGATGGCAAATCCAACCTGTAAGCTACAGGTCCAATCCTCTCAACAATAGGATATGGCCCTATATACCTAGGGGTCAACTTACCCCTCTTACCAAACCTTAGCACTCCCTTCCACAGTGAAACCTTCAGATAAACCTCATCACCAACCTCAAACTCAAGAGGTCGACGTCGTCTCTCTGCATAACTTTTCTGTCTGTCCTGAGCAGCTTTCAACTGATCCCTGATCACAGATATCTTCTCTGTAGTTATATCAACTATCTCAGGTCCAAGAATTTCTTTCTCACCAACCTCGTACCAACAGACTAGCGATCTACACTTCCTACCATATAGAGCTTCATATGAGGCCATTCCAAGACTAGAATGGTAGTTGTTATTATATGCAAACTCCATCAGGCTTAAGTGTTCTTCCCAGTTACCTCTGAACTGCAGAATGCATGCTCTCAGCATGTCTTCAAGAGTCTGAATGGTCCTCTCAGATTGACCATCTGTCTGCGGGTGAAATGTTGTACTGAACTTCAGCCTTGTGCCCAACGCACGATGTAACTGATTCCATAATCTGGATGTAAACTTTGGATCTCTGTCAGAAATAATGGAAACTGGAATCCCATGTAATCTGATTACCTCATCCACATAAACTTTGGCCAGCTTTGGAACGTCAAAGGTTGACTTGACAGGAAGAAAGTGAGCAGACTTAGTTAGTCTATCCACAATCACCCATATCGAGTCCGAACCCCTAGGCATCCTGGGTAACCCTACCACAAAGTCCATCGTGATGTGTTCCCATTTCCATTCTGGTATAGGAAGCGACTGCAAGGTACCAGCAGGTTTCTGATGCTCAGCTTTAACCTGCTGACACACCCCACATCTAGCCACGTATTCAGCCACATCCTTCTTCATACCAGACCACCAATACAGCTCTTTGAGGTTCATGTACATCTTTGTGTTACCTGGATGCATAGCATACATAGAAGCATGCGCTTCTTCAAGAATTTGCTCTTTCAGCTCACTGTTCCCAGGTACACACAACCTATCATGAAGATACAACACACCATCGTCAGAAAACCTGAATTCTGTTCTTTTACCTTCCGACATATCCTGCATAACCTGCCACAACTCATCATCACTCTTCTGCAACTCCTTAATCTGATCATAGAAAGTAGGTTTGACCTGCATCTGAGAAATCAACCCACTCTGTCCAGTCACATCTAAGTCTAAGTTCAACTTTCGCATATCTACAAGCAAGTCTCTCTTGAAACATGCCATATAAAATGCATCTGCTGTTGAACTTGACTTTCTACTCAAGGCATCTGCCACAACATTCGCTTTACCAGGATGGTAATCGATTGTCACATCATAGTCTTTGATCAGCTCAAGGCATCTGCGTTGTCTCAAATTCAAATCTTTTTGAGTGAAGATATACTTCAGGCTCTTATGGTCCGTAAACACCTGACATGTCTCACCATACAGATAGTGACGCCATGTCTTAAGAGCATGAACTATAGCAGCCAATTCCAGATCATGAGTAGGGTAACTCTCTTCATTCTTCTTAAGCTGTCTAGATGCGTAAGCCACAACTTTGCCTTCTTGCATCAATACACAGCCCAAGCCTCTCCTAGAAGCATCGCAGAACACAGTATAACCCTTTTCTGCTTCTGGAAAAACCAACACTGGTGCTGAAGTCAACTTCCTCTTCAAGATCTGAAAACTTTTCTCACAGTTCTCAGACCAAACAAATGGTGCATCCTTCCTCGTCAAGCGTGTCAAGGGTGATGCTAGCACACTGAAGTTCTGCATAAACCTTCTGTAATAGCCTGCTAATCCCAAGAAACTTCTAATCTCAGTAGGAGTCTTAGGCCGTTCCCACTGAAGCACAAAATTAAATTTCTTAGGATCAACACTAACTCCATCTCTCGAGATAACATGTCCAAGAAATGCTACCTCATCCAACCAGAACTCGCACTTGCTAAACTTAGCATACAACTGATGTTGCCTCAACAATTGCAACACTATTCTCAGGTGTTTCTCATGCTGTATATCATTTCTGGAGTAGATCAGAATATCATCTATAAAGACTACAATAAACTGATCTAGGAACGGTTTGAAAATCCGATTCATCATATCCATAAAGGCTGCTGGGGCATTGGTCAGTCCAAACGACATGACCAGAAACTCATAATGCCCATACCTGGTTCTGAAAGCTGTCTTGGGAATACCAGAAGCCTTTATTCTGAGCTGATGATATCCAGATCTCAAATCGATTTTAGAGAAGATCGTCACTCCACGCAACTGATCAAACAGATCATCTATTCTCGGCAAAGGATACTTGTTCTTAATAGTGATCTTGTTCAGTTGCCTGTAATCTATACAGAGACGCATGATACCATCCTTTTTCTTAACAAATAGGACTGGAGCACCCCACGGTGAAGAACTGGGTCTAATGAAACCCTTATCCAGCAACTCCTGCAACTGCACCTTGAGTTCCTTCAACTCTGCAGGTGCCATTCTATAGGCTGGCAGTGCTACTGGATGACTACCTGGATATACCTGAATCTCAAAATCAATGTCTCTGACAGGAGGTAAGCCTGGTAATTCTTCTGGAAAAACATCAGAAAACTCACGAACCACAGGCACATCATAAACACTGGCGGTGCTCTTCTCTGCTCTGGTGTCAATCACATGAGCAAGGAACGCTTCACATCCTTTCTGTAGCATCTTATCAGCTACAGCAGCTGATACTATGCACGTAGGCAGAACTTTCCTGTCTCCAGTAAAGACACAAGAAAATTCACCTAGTTGAAAGGTAGCTTCCTTCTTCCAACAATTGAGTTGCACTCGATATGTCTCAAGACAATCCATACCCAAGATGACTTGAAAAGTATTGACATCCAGGGGTATGAGATTAGCAGCAAAGGTGTAACCTCCAAAAGATAACAAGCATCCGGGACAGAACTCAGTCAGAACTGTTGGTCCACCTAGTGGAACCCTCAACACTAACTCATCTACCAACCCTTGAGTTAACAGATTAAGTTCACCAACTAAAGAGCGTCGTATGAAAGAGTGAGTAGCACCCGGATCTATCAAAACTGAAACTGGTATACTATTAAACAAAAGCATCTCTCCTATAATAACTTGTGAAGAGATTATACCTTCCTGAGGTGTCAAATAAAAGAAACGTGTTGAAGCTCTCCCTCTGCCACGTTGTCCTCTCTGACCACTCCTGCCACTAGGCGCTCCACCACCTCTAGACCCAGAAGCCACAGAAGAACTCGGAACATCATGGTACTGAGGCTGGAAAGCTTGCGATGCTGCTTGTCGAAGTTTAGGACATTCTTTTCTGAAATGTCCTACTTGTCCGCAGACAAAACAACTTGCACCCCAACACGGACCATAATGTAGTTTTCCACATTTGTCACATGGTGGTATCCCTTGTCCCTGGGGACCTGTCACTGACATAGACGACCCAGAAGACTGTCCACTAGCGGCACTGCCCCATCTCCCTGGGTTGTATCCCCCTCTGCCTCTAGAAGAAGCAACATCCTTAGATCTCTGTCTATTGAAACAACTAAAGCCACGTCCGAGTTTAGAAAAGAACCCTCTACCTCCACCTCTGTATCCACTACTGGACTGTCCTCTACTGAAATCTGTAGATCTTTTCTTAGACTCATGCACCTTATCAGCATTCACAGATTCTTCAACCTGTCTCGCAGCCTCAACAAACTCGCCAAAGTTCTCTATGTTCCTCCTACTAGTAGCAGAAACTGTATGCCGAATCTCTGGCCTCAGCCCTTCTTGAAACCTTCTGCATCTTTCTATGTTGTCGGGAACAAGCTGCGGACAGAAGTTTGCTAACCGGGTGAAAAGTGCTGCATACTCAGTAACTGTCATGTTCCCCTGCTTAATGTTCTGTAACTGCCTGATTTTCTCATTAAGAAAAGTGGGTGGATAGAATTTCAGATGAAACTCCTCAGAGAAATCCTGCCAAGAAAGCTCTGTACCTCTCCTCTTTTCCTCCACACCACGCCACCACAACTCTGCATCGCCTGTCAAAAGGTAGACTGCATGATTAATCTTCTTCTCTTCTGGAAGCTCCATCAGGCGAAAGACCTTCTCTATCTGTCTAAACCATTCATCAGCCTCTGCTGGATCTGTAGTGCCACTAAACTCTGTGCCACCAAGCTTCTTCACAAGCTCATAAGATCGCATCAGATCCTTGCTGCTGGTAGAAGTAGAAGCTCGCCTATCAGCCTTGTACCTCTCTCTGGTTTCCAGAAACATCATGTACATCTGGGATGCTTCATCCACGTGGTCACCACCACCTGGACCCAAGTACAAAGGATTATGGCCAACATGACTCTCGGCCTGATCATCACGATCAAAGCCTCTTCCTGCCATCTGCAATGATATAACAGAATATTTCCTATTAGAAAACTACAGATAGAAGAAAGACACCTAAACCTTAATCCTATTGGTCTCTTATCGTCCCCTGACTTGGACTCTGAGTAACTATGTACTCAACCTAAGCTCTGATACCAAAAATTGTCGCACCCCAATCTCGCATTAACAACAAACCACAAGATTAGTGCGCGACAGGATGGAATTTACACACAAACCAACCACTCATCACATTTTTAAACAAATAAAGACATTTAAATGATAACCAAATTTAAGCTGTAAACAAAACTAAACAAACTGCAAAAGCATTTCTATTAAACTGACAGAAGATACAAGCAAAGTCTTTAGCATATTACATTGTTTAACATAAAGTAAAGCATAAAAGTTAATTTACATATTTAATACACATTTGCCTTACATACTCTCTCTCACCCACTCCATGTCCCAAGGGTCGAGGGGAAAGGACTAAGAGACCTCTAACTAGACTAACTACAAACCTTCTGTAGACTAGGCGTTAGGATGAAACGATCCTTCTGATTCCTGTTGCTGATGCTGACCTGAAAATGTTTGAGTAGAGGTATGAGCCTACTCGCTCAGTGAATAGCATTTCACTTAGCTATCACTAAACAACTCATCAGATTTATAAAATTGAAATAAAACATAAGTGCAGTACAAGCAGGGCAATTCTAATGACATAGCAGATTTACAGATAATAATCACATTCTTATGCAACAACAGATATTTTAAATAAATAAATAGATGTATAGAATTGGCACAAAAGTTCGAATATATTAATTTATTGTGATCTTATATGTTTACATATCTATATTATTATGCCCTAATCATATGCAGTGTACTCTGCATATACAGATCCATAGCGAACTACGGTCCCACCGTACAAGACTTAGCGACACACCCGGGAAATGCTAAGTCTGACTATCAGCCCTGGTCTGCTATAGGACTCTCAGGCTCATCGGCCTTCAGGCTCATCGGCCTCACTGTACTCTCAAAAGAGTGAACTCTAGACTCCTCCTCAAACCTGAGCACACAGGCGGAGAGTCTTACCGGGTTACCACCGTGACATCGCATGCGTTGTTGTTGAATAACCCCTATTTACTCCAGTGCCACCGTGACATCGCACGCATTGTTGTTGAACACTGCCTTTCCATCCTCATGCCACCGTGATATCGCACGCGTTGATGTTGAACACGAGTTTCACCCCCCTGGTATAGACCTCTCAAAGGGGTTCTACGGTGTTAGGGCACCTAAGTCTATTAACTGATTTAACATTTAAACAATTAAACAGGAAAATCACATTTCATACTTATTTCACATTCTGAACATCTCTTTTAAACTCATATATATATCATTGTCATCTTTAAACATGACTCAATACCACTTATTCAAATTCATTGCTAATCAACCATCTTTATTCAGCATATGCATTACAACTGTAAAACAGGATATTCCATCTTTTTCATCAATCATATTCCGTATCTCAAGTTCTATTGAATCTATAATAAGCTATTGTATGTGATAAGCTGTTTAGAAGTTATACCAACTGATATTAAAGTAATTAAGCACTTAAATTGAGTTAAATAATGATTTCTGAATGAACTGCCACTCACTGCTCAGAAACTTGACTGATTGGTCGAAAGCTCGACCGATCACTGCACAACTCGACCGATCAACCTGCTGTTCGGTTCCTGCTCAAGAAAACTCGACCGAATCACATATAACTCGACCGAACGGTGAACAGACTGAAAACCTAAACCGACCTTCTGATGTCGATTTCAATCGAATCAGCGGGTAAAACTATAGATTTGTGCAGCAAATCACCTGCAAAAAATGTGTACACCCTCGAACTAACTATAGGAGAGGAGAAGAACGAACTAGGGCTGCTCTTCGCACCCTATCTTTCTCCTAGCCGCCGCTGCTGCTAGCGCAGCTCCTGCTACAAGCGTAGCTCCGGCTACCTCTGGTTCAGCTGGCGAAGAAGAACGGTAAGGCGGGGAATGGAGGCCGCAACTGCTGGCCGGAACCAAGCTAGGGCTCCAAATCGCCTTCTCTCCCAGATCGCTCTCTCTTTCCCTCTCAAGCGACGAAGAGAAGAAACGCTCTGCGTTTCTCTCATTTCTGATAAATGAAACGAGTAAAGGGGAAAGAAAGGATAAGAAGGGAAAACCTAGGGACCAAAACATAAAGTCCGATAACTTTCAAAAATTACAAACGGGTCCCTACAAGCCCAAAAACATGCAACTTTTGACTCGAAGGTCGGATTCGAACGATTTCTCTGGCAACGCTTCAAGCGTAAGATCCTACATGTTTTAAGGGCTAGGATTCACACTAAGCACATATCATATCCGTTATAAACATTATTAACAAAAACAAGCTTGCAGCTTAGCAAAGCAGCTAAAACACATGCTTAGCAGCATACTTACAGGTTAAGCTCGACGCGGGTCGTAACAGGAAGGTACCTTAAACTTTGATATTAAATTGTTAGATTTGACATATTATCATATATATCCAATCACCATTGCATATACTATATTTTACATATCATATACTATAACAATCATTGCAAGTAACAAAATAAAATATGGAAACTACTAAAACATCTTGAACTAAAAATAGTCATAGAAGTATAATCAAGAGATTAACATCAAGTGTAAACTCTGAATTTTCCTTTATAAGGTTATCTAATAGGATGACTTGCAAGCTAGTTTCCTGACAGATGTGCTATTTGGACAATCCTTTGGTTGTTGATGGAATGGTTGCTTCCTTTTCATTAAGAACCCACTAAGAACCTTCCTTGTTTGTGTGTTCTCTTGATATTCTCCTCCTCTTCACCATTGTTCATCGTTGATTTCAATACATCATCCTGTTCTAACTACAAGATTTTGATTTTATATGGAGAATGTAGAGAGTCGAGCATAACATTCAAGCCATATACATGTTAATTTGATTTGGATCACAATCAAAAACCACATATTACATATTTCAAATCACAAGCACTCACAACAATGACCTAGTTGCCATATGAAAATCCACCAAACAAATGATTTCACATGTGTAGTTGGTATATGTACGATCACTAGATTTTGTGTGATTAGCACGATTATTCATGATGTGCTTTTAATACATGAGCTACATGAGTGTTAACTATTTGAAATTAATTCAAAAGACTCATGTAACTACAACTAATCAATAGATTCAACTTTGTTGTAGGTTCGTCCATCATGGAGTGGTGCCTTTTGAAGGATAATATGATGAAAAAGTGAGTATAGTTCTAAATACAACATCATCATTGAAATGACCATGTGGCATTCTCCAGAGAAGAGATAATATAGAGTGTTATAGAAGTGATTGGGTATATTGCAAGTATGTTGTGCATGAAAGGCTTGACTCATGAAGAGTATTCACTAGCGTAAAATTTATGAGCCCAATTAATTGATTAGAGTAAGAACCATCAAATATAAAATGATTGTCATAGTGTACCTTCATAATTCTTTTACATGAACGAGGTGCCATGATTCATTTATAACAAAATAAATGTATAGGTTATAAATTTAAATTATATAATAAGCTGATGAGGAGTAGCTTGGGTGGTTGGGATTGTATAAACCTAATGAAGGGTCTCAATTTTAACTTTAAATTAGAGCAATTTCTCAAAAATTGTACCAATTGTGCAGGATGACTAAATATATAATTTAATTGGTCCCTTGGTGGATGGGGTGATAAGATTCCGAGAGTTTTACATTATCTGGAGGGGGGGTTACTAAGTGGCCCGTCTATGGGATGGTTCTGTTGATATCTAAAAAATTATTGTATTTATATTGATGTTTAGAATTGTTCATAGAAACTAACACGGTAGAACGTAGTTGTTGCAAAACATTCCAATTGTTAACACCAATTTATTTGTTTCAATATAATTTGATTCATCTAAGAATTTTAATAAAGTATAAACTTATATTTGGAATTAACATTTCACAACAAAATATTAATATTATTCTAACCAAATGTAGTTTTTTCTAGATTATTCGTCTTGTTACACAAAAATGCAATGCAAGATACCCATCGCGAAATAAAAGTGCACTTCTAATTGAATATTATACTTTAATCTATCAAAATGCAACATAACGATCAAGAACAAAATTAAATGCTAGAATCCACAGCTGAAACTATATGTTACTTTTATTCTAACAAATTGTAGTATCTCTAAATGATCTAAGTTGTTATTCGCAATACATATTTAGTGTTATATTTCTTTCATATTTGACATTTAAATTTCTCATTTCTTCTATTAAAAAAATGTTATTATTGTAGTGCAATTAATTTATATTTGAGCAACAAATAAATAATTGTCAGTTAAAAATATTAGGTATTAATTGTTGCTATTTATCACAAATTAGTAAATTATAACATACAAATATGAAGTCAACATATATGCATTGGAGAGAATATTTTTATATAATAGAAATCAATAGTAGAGAAGAGAAGAAGTAGAATCATCTAACCAACATAAATAGAAGATGAACTCCAACAACAACACAGCAATAGAGGCAGAAAACAACATATTTTAAAAATTGTGATGAAATCCACTGGTAGGTTTAATTTAACCAAATTCAAAGAACAAAAACCTATTGGTTGTAATAAAACCTCAACTTCTTTTTGGAAAAATAAAACTAAACTTTTCAAATTATGGGCCATTGAAAAGGAATATGACCTCATGTGATGGTCATGAAAAAGTATTTCTCAATATAGACACCAAGGTGAACACTAAAGTAGAGACTTAACATGGCTTTATAGGGTTTTGCATCTAATAATCGAACAAGTAAACTCTTCATATTGGGATATAGATACGTGAACTTAATGGAAAATGTACTTGGATCAATTTCTAGTAGGATGTAAATATGGAAATTCAAGTTTAATAAAAGTATTAAAATTTGATAGATGGACATGCCTATATGATTGTCTAGAATAAGATCTTTGGACAAAAAAATGACCACCATAATGCAACATTCTAATAGGCCAAAGATTGGATTTTTTCTTAATTTAACTAGTACGTAAGGATTCACGTTTTTAATAAGTAACCCGTGACTTATGCTACTAAATAAAAATTTAGATTTTGTTACATTATGTATTTATAATAGAAAACTTATTTCATTATGGTCTGACTTATCACTAACGAGCAAGAAAAAAAGAAATATGAATAATAGTAAGAAGACAATGCCGAAACTCCAAAAGAAACCTGGGCATCGTACAACGGATCTTGAGACTTCTGGAGAAACCAAATGTCAAGATTAAACACATTAGTCGTCAAGCAAACAAGTTAACAGACAAAGTAGCAAAGTTTGCCTCTAAGAACCCTTGTACCTTGCTGTATTGGCCGTCCTGCCCTGACTTCCTCAAGACGTTGTGTAGCGAGGAAGGTCGGAGCAGAATGCCTGAAACCTGAAACCCGAGGCTAAGATGAATTAGCCTCGGGAGTCTCTAAAAAAAAACTCCAAAAGAAAGATTAAATAGTATAAGATGTTCCTTCAATAAAGAAGATATTTTCCATTGTCTTGAAAATTTTTGAAGGCTTATCAAGTGCACACTTATAGAGAGATTTATGAATTAAGATAAAGAAGAACAAGAAGATGAAGTGGCTGTGATTTGGAGAAGTAGAGGGGGCTAAATTTTATAAGTAAGTCGTTACAGTTGTTGAGAAAAATAACACATAATAAAATTGTAGTGGTAAAGGATATTATTATCTATGCCCTATGACATGCCCTGAGTCATATGTCGCCACCAAAATTGAAGACGCCATGTGCCATGACTTATTTATTCCACAACGAGTGGCAGCCACAAAATGAAGATGCGCATAATCCAGGGCGTTATCATTTTGAGTGCCACGTATGGCTGCGACATACAGCCAGTCAGCTCTCAAACTTGTATATTTAGATAATTATTTTCTGAATGTCGTCTATGCCGGAGATTAATTTAATTGAATTGTCCATTTTGATTTTTTCCCCCTTAATCCCTCCGTTTTGCTTCAAGCGTCTTCTGGTTCCTCTTCCCGTGGAACCGAGTCAGAGGATTCTCCGTTTGCTAGACAGATGGAAATTAAAATTTGCGCTTGACCCTCGTTCACCATCTCTCACCTACTCCCTGTGCAGCACGCGGCTAGAATTTTCCGTCCAGAGAAATTCTGGCTCAGGTAACCTCTCTCTGTTAGTACCCCTTGATCTTGACGACCCCCTCTAATCTATTTCGTTGAGATCTTGCAAGAAATTTCAGTGGCTGCATCCTCATATCGTGGATCCTAATCAGAGACGTCCATTTTGCTAGAACGATGGAAGCAGGGCAAGGGCAGGGCGCTTTATCTGATTCAATCGAAATCTCAGAAGATGAAAGTACTTGGCTGGATAACCTATCCAGTTCAGTCAAATCTGATACTGCGTCAGGTAAGGATGTTATATTCGATTCACCCAAATCATCAGATCATGGACGTACTTGGCTGGATATATCATCGAGTTCATTCAAATCCACTACCTCGACTTGGCTGGATATATCATCGGGTTCATTCAAATCCACTACTTCGACTTGGCTGGATGAAGGTTCATTCCAATCCACAGAATATGGAAGTAGTAGGCCGGATGCTTTATCTCACCCGCTCCGGCCCGCTTCTGTGACTATGTCCGATGACTTGTGCTCAAGCATTCCATCTTCCTGCGGCTCAAGCTTCTCCGATGATTATTTCCACCCTCGACATTTTCCTAGGGAGTGCGAGATTGAGGAGTTCCCGCCCTCTTCCTTCGTCTGGTCAGTTACTCCGAATCAAAGTCCAGATAGGTCAGCGCTGATTCGAGACGTTGTTATTAGTATTTCTTTCGACTGTTGAATATCAGTAGTAAGCACAAAGCCAGTAAATAATTTATCAGTTTTTCTCTCTCTTTCGAAGAAGAAGAAGAAGAAATTACACCCTACCCACTATAGATCCCGTAGTAATCCTTTGAAGAAAAAAACACAAGGATGAAACCGTTGATATTTATCTTCTGAATAAATAATTTTATCAAAACCGTTAGTCAGAGTGGTATCCCTCAATTCCAAGGTGATAAACCGCTATAGGACTTGACGGTTTTATTGATTGATTAATGAATTAATCAATTATTGATTGATTACCTCAATTATTCCCGTATTACATTCTTTCAGACAATCCATCTGGAACTTACCAATGAGATTAGCGGTACAGTTGGAGACAGAAATGGAGCACCTAACCATCCTTGTATCCTTATCCGAGGCTGCCAATGCAGTCCGTTCGGACAACGAACTTAGAGTAATCACAGGATCCCAGCAGACCCTTGCCAAGTCATTCGTCTTCATATCGAAGAATTGGGAGGGAGGCCATGAAGCAAATGATATAATCGAAGAGCTCCATACCGCCATCACCGGAATGTCCCACCTACTTGTTCTGAAAGGGATCCTAGCAAAGCCAATCCAGCTAGCGAAGCTGGTGGTCAAGATGGCGGGAGAAGTTGAGGTTGGACATATCTGGCGTGGAGAAATCCAAGAACTCAGTTCCATGGCTGAGCGGCTGGCTGAGCTCCTTTGGCTTGCAGCCCGCGCTGAACTATATGAGCAACATACGCGCCGTGTCGTTTCCCATGTCAAGGGCACCCTTGGCAGGACTGCGGCTCTCATAAAAAAGTGCCGTAATAACCTGCAGGGAAACATCACTCGACGGCTGTTCTCCGTCGTCTCTGTCTCGGCCAAATCCTTCAAGACTACTCTGCTGGAGCTCGAGAACTGCATCGGCGGCGTATCATCTCTCCTCTGGAGCAAGTTATACTTTTTCAAAACAGTGGACGAAAATGATGATGACCATGACTATGACGACATCTACCTAGCCCTTGTACCTTGGTCAAACTCCTCAAAGAAGGACACTGTTACGTTTCTTGTCGAAGGCCTGCTCAACTACCAGAACGAGATGCTAAAATCTCTTCACCAACAGCAGGCCCCCATCTACTACTTAATAGCAATGTCTGTCAAGGCACTCCGCGTGCTTTCGAAGGGAGACCCGGGAAAGAGCGCGATCATCGTCCGGTCCAAGCTGATGTTACTCCTTCCCTCACTCCTTCACAAAACTCCCGCAGCGGTCCAATACAACGTCGCTTTGCTTCTCTATGAGATTGCCCGCATAGCGGAACGGGATGGTGCGTTCAGGCGCTACGCATGTCGCAACGTAGTTACCATCATCCCTACCTACCTGCTCATACCAATCATTTTGGAGATGGAGAAGTCTATCAAACATGTTCGCAGTTGGCTCCTACAGATGAACAATTCTCCCACTTTCGGGAGTAACATGGATGACAATGGCTACCTTGGCCCGCAGGCCACCATCTCTTGCATTGACCCCGTTCAGCTCTTGATATGGGAGCAGGTGGCCAAGCTGATCAACGGCACTCCCGAGGACAAGACTGCAGCTGCCACATTGCTCTTGCCACTCGCCCGCGACAACGACGAGTATGGGAAGTTGATCATCGAGGCGGGAGGGGTCTCCCCGCTGCTGAAAATCGTAGAGGACACAGAATTCCAAGTTGGTACGCGGGAGGGCGCTAGTGAACTCCTCAGATTTCTCACCCGCGATGTGGAGAATGTCATGGGCTTTCTGATCACCTGTGATGATGAAGATCAGGAGAATGTCAACAACGTCTTGGTACCTTTTGCGGGCCCTAGACTCTCCGTCTTGGTCAAACTCCTCAAAGATGGATCCGTCAAGGTGCGGGTCAATTCGGCTCGGGTCATATCCCAACTGTTAGCTCATCACCAGCAGTGTCGCCGTTTGTTTATCATGGAAGGCGCGGATAAGCCACTCGTGGAATGCTTGCGCTGCCTTGGGACGAAGGAGATCTTAGGAGTTTATGTCGATGAGTCTGTCACCCACTTTCTGATTGCCATGGCTGCCAAGGCACTCTGCGAGCTTGCCAAGAAAAACCGGAAAATATGCAGGTACATGATAGATTCCGGGCTAATGAACATCTTCCCCGTCTTCCTTGACAACAACCCCCTACAAGTCCAATGCAATGCCGCCTTGCTGCTCCTGGAGATGGCTCGCTTGGCTGAACGGGACGCAAATTTCAGACGCAACGCATTTGATCCAGCATCCCACTCCGGATCCTCTGCGATCAACCAACTGCTCCGCATAGTCAGAGAAGTCGAGTTCAGTGAATTGCTAATACCTTGTATTGAAGCGCTCGGATGCCTGTCCCCGGTATTCTGGACCACAAAAGCAATCGGACCTTTGGTTCGGCTTCTCGACAAGAGAGAGGAGGACGTCATGTACCAGGCTGTCATCGCATTGATAAAGTTCACAACAGAGAGTGGATGCTGTAAGAATAACCACAGTAAGGCCATTGCCGAGCAGGGAACGAGCCATCTTGCTCGGCTAGTCTATCAAGGGGACGCTGTCGTTCAGGAGCCGGCAGCGCTACTGGCATATTACGTAGCGTTGCAAGTTCCAGACAACATGCAACTCGCCGCCGTGGTGACATGGGCCACCAATCACCATGTTCTTAATTCGTGTAGTAGACCCTGCCACCCATCTAGAGTGATAATGGAAGCACAGAGAATACAACCAATGAGAACACCAAGAGTCCAACCTATATAAAAATTAATGAAGAGAGAAATTAGCATTAAAAAGAATTCTTTAATCTATACTACTATAAAAAAAAAGCGAGTAATTAAAAAGAATTCTTTAATCTATACTACTATAAAAAAAAAAGCGAGTTTGATGCTGCGCTCTCCTTGATTCATTCTTTTCTCTCCTTTTTTTTAAGGAATTTTACTCCCACAAATATTTATTCTCACACTCTCTTATTAACTTTTATTATCTTTAATTATGTAATTCTCTCTCCATCCCACACAAACAGTTCCTTGATTCTCTCATTTCAAACAACCAACACAAATATCTTTTACCGTATGAACTCTTTCACGGACCGGTCTTCTCCCCGCACATTTTCAACAAATTTTATATGTCACGTGCATGTGCATGTGTACGTTCACTAGTATTATACAAAATTATGATTGGTTTCCTACCATTTTTTCATAGGAGGCCTCATATAGGCGTCCAGCGAAAGCACTCGTGTTTGAACAAGTATCTTACGGAAACACAAACAAAGTTAGGTACATTGTATGGAGAATATTTGAAATAATTATGACCACTCTTGTTGTCCAGTGGCGGATTCACATATCCAATGTGGGTGAGGCCAAAATGTAGTAACTATTATTTTTTTTTTATAAACGGTCATGCAATTCTATTAAAGATTATAAATGTAGTAACTATAAAAGACTTTTTCTATGATCTTTTTCAGTACCAAAAATATAAAAACAAACACATAACTACTATCCTAATTCAAATTAAGAAAATTGTATTTTCCATTACATAATATTAACTTCACAAAATAGTCAAATAAATACAAACATATTAGGTATGAAAATGTTTTATAATGCAATTTGCATATTTTTATTTCAAAAGGCGTATTCTATATATGCAACAAAGTAAAATCAAATTTACTTGTTTTAATAATGTGATTCACTTGTTGAAGAAATATTGATTCATATTTTTTGTAATACGTAATACACGAATGAAGGTCAATCTCAAGCAATGAGACAAGATTACTTAGTTTCATGATGTATTAATTTTATGAAATTACATATGTTAGGAAAATATTCCATCAGAGAAGTTGTGCATATAGAGATACAAAACCAATCTTGAATCAACATCATAGAACTCAGTTGGGATGGGAAGCTCCAATTTATTGACTAGCATTGGATAGAAAACTAAATCGGATAATTGAATCTAATATAATTAAATAAAATAACCACACTTTAATTTTGTTTTAGGGAGACCTTTTTTAATTAGGCTTAAAAATCTTTTCATATGGGGGGTTCTAAGGTTATTGCAATCAATGTAAAACAAATATGTACAATTTGGTGTTGCAATTTAACTAAACCAAATCAAAATAAACCACTGTAAATACTTAGATACTAATAATATATTTCTTGAGTTATGTAATTACATCATCTGACCACAATAACATAGTAGTCATGTAGTCATGTCTCAAGTGGTTATATAATGTTCAATAATTAAAACTTGACTATAATGTCTTCTTCCCTAAAATTAACAAATAATTCTCTTACATTTTTGTTTAGTTTTAATAAAATTATCTTTATGTTTTGTCTAGATATATTAGTATTCTCTGATGTGAAATGATATCCAGTTACAGTTCATTGTAATATGTTTGATGTCTCGACAGATATAGTGAGAAGTGATTAGATTGTGTAAGAATCTTTTGTTGTGGAAGAAAGTGCACAATATTAAGTGATGATAATGTTTGTAATAGTTGGGTAAACTTGATCGTATATGAAACCACAACAAATCAATAAGAAGAATTAGATGAGGACATGCTAAATAGTGAAAGATGAACTGTACTATAGGCAGAGAAGATTTTGATGCCCTTATTACACAATGCTTTTGATACGATTACCGAAAGGGAGATAAACATAAAAGAAAAATATAAACTACGGTCAATATAATTGATATATGTTGCTCTATATTTATCCTTTCAGCAAGATATAAGTATCTTTTTATTCATGTAGAATTTTAAAAGTAGAGAAGAAAATGAAAATATCAATTATTATTATTATTAAAAAATGACTATATGCAATGGCCAAAGTTTTTTAAACATCGAGGATATATTTCCAGAAAAAAACGTCAATTGACTTAATATAATAAATATTCAATACATATTCAACTAGAAAAAATGTGGCATGTTCCTTTTCCACACAACACTTCAGATCCTGCTCTCTCTCTCTCTCTCTCTCTCTCTCTCCCACTATCTCTCCTTCTCATACACACACATCATGGTGACTTTTCCATTTATTTCACTAAATAACTATTGATATTTTATATGTAGAAATCAGAGACAATGTGTCTTTGTTCAGCCATTTAGCTTTGTGCCATTCAAAACGAGAGTGTCTTCCTATTCAACCGTAATCTGAGGAGCAAAGTGTGTGCCGTTGGGAAGTGGAAATGGCCAATCATTAAATTGAAATTAAATTCGTGATGATAGGATGAGACCAAAGTGTTATGACCCACGTTGAGGTTAGCCAGTAAATACCTCAATTGGCATGAAACACCTTGATTAGTGTTGAGTATATTATTAAATAGCATGGTTAATCAAGATAAGCTAAGTCATGAATCAACAGTTGAGATTTACTCATATGAGGTAATTGATGATGATAGCAATGTTGATTATTAAGTTCATTAAGTTGAATTAAGTACTCGCTGATGCGTTGAGTTCTTTGATCAAGTGAGATAGTATAATTAGCATGATTATTTGCTTTGAGATTGTAGTGGATTCTGTTCTTGGCAGTTTGCAAGAGAAATCACTCGAATCGGACATTCGAGGCAAATGTTATGACTGTTTCAAGGATTTTGGACCTGGCTGCAATTTTTCCCAGTAATTGATTTTTTTTCCTTTAAGAGAGTCGGCTACCCCCTCTTCTTCCTTATTTCTTTCTGATATATCAGTAGCGAGGGCGGCGCCCAGCGCTTGAGCCCAGCGGACAGGGGGGAATCGCATGGGCGATTTGAGCGCCCATATCCCCGATCCTGCAGCGCCAACTCCTTCTTCTCCTCCGTCCACCCTCCTTCTTCCTCTTCCTTTCCTTCCTTCCTTCTCCTTCACCCCGCCCTAGCAGGCGCCGACCTGCAGAGCTGCAGCTGCGCTGCTGCACAGCTCTGGTTAGAGGCCCTTGGGCGCACGAAATAGCAAGTATGGGCCAGCTCCGAGCTCGGCCAAGAGGAAGGAGTAGGAATCCACAGCCACCCACCCACCTAAGCTAGCCGCCTAGCAACCTTGACCAGCGGCAAGCAGCAGCAGGTTGCGGCTGCCGAGCGTGGCCTGGAGGGGGCGATCTTGGTGCGCCTGAGCAAGGAAAATCCTCCCTTGAGCTCTGAATTTGAGAACACAACAAAGGTGCGCAATTCCTAGCCACCATTCAGCCTTTGATTTAGCCTGTATTCAATCAATACGTGAAGGAGTTTTCTGATAGGTTGCTGGAATGTGAACAGAGCAATTAAAGGTTGAACCTAGAAATCGCCCGGAATCAGGCCTTGGACGCATTTCCGGACAAATCCGGATAGTCCAAATCAATGTGAGTAGGATTTCATTCATTTATCATTAATAAACTCAGGCGTTTGAATATTTTCTGTTTTGTGCGCATTTTAAGCTGATAACAGTCGTTATCAGGCGTTGGGCAGCATTTGGTGTCGCCCGACTTTTATTTCATAAATTATTTCGTTACCCTTCTATATGACTTAATTTAGCATCTGATCAGTGTGAATTGAATCAGTGAATTTATATGGTTCATCAGAACCTATATTGTTCAGTGTGAACGTTGAAATTAGGAATACACGCCTGAAAATGGTACGGGTTGGGTATAAAGTCAGACAGTATAGATTTTAGTAAATTAGCAGATGCATGATATAAGGATAGGGTGTTTCCATGTGATAAGTGAATGAGGTAACTGAAACCCTAAGGATAGGGTGTACAATGAATCAAGTATTTTGATATCAAAATTCTCAATATGAGATGTGGTGATGCTTAACTATTGAATTGTATGTTTCTTGTGCATTTAACTTTACATGCTTATTCTCTTTGAGTTGGTATATATATACTACAGGGTTTCTTATTTTCACAATACATATCTCGTGAATTGTAGGTGATGAGATATGACATGCCCTAGAAAGGGATGTTACTGAGATCATGCATATATGTATGAAATGTTAGAATGAGAATACTTGTTGGGCAGACATGATATATGTTGAATACATGAGTTATGATGTTTCTTATGATATGATATGGCAGGCCGTGTGAGCCTTGTGAGAAATGTTAAATGAGTTATGATTTCTGTTTAAAATGTACCTATAATGTTAATGTTAGACTTAGGTGCCCTGAACACCGTAGAACCCCTTTGAGAGGTTTGTACCTTAGGGGGGAAACTCGTGTCCAACATCAACCGGTTGAGTAATTCTGGTGGCACGAGGACAGAAGGGTTATCTAACACCAACCGGTTGAGTAATTCTGGTGGTAACCCAGTGTTGACTCCCTGCGCCTGTGTGCTCAGGTTAGAGGAGGAGTCCAGAGCACTCAGGATGAGTGCAGAGAAGGCCGGAGAGCCTATGAGTCAGGCCGGAGAGCCTTTGGGTCCTGTAGCAGACCAGGACTGGCAGTCAGACCTAGCATTTCTCGGGTGTGTCGCTAAGTCTTGTACGGTGTGGCCGTAGTGCACTGCGAGTCTCTATGCAGAGTACACTGCATAGATCAGGGCATAAGCTAAAATATGATCATATAGGTTCACAGAGTTCCTTATAAATGAAAGAGTTAAGGAAGACTAGAGCATAGTCTTCTAGTAGTTATTCTTTGGATGCAATATTTACATTCTTTGTTATTTCAATTATATTGTTTTAGAACTGCTCAGTGTTGTATTTCTTATATATTAATCTGAATAATAAACTTAACGAGTTGTTTCGTGATAGTTAAATGAAAAACTATTCACTGAGCGAGTAGGCTCACTCCTCTACTCAAACATTTTCAGGTCAGCGACAGTTCTAGGAATCTGAAGGATCTTACCACCCTAGTCAGTAGAAGGTATATGTAGTTAGTTAGATAGTGGTCTCTTAATCCTTTCCCCTCGGTCCTTGGGACATGGTGTGGGAGAGAGAGAGTATGTATGGCGAATGAGTAAAAGATGTAAATTATCTGTTATGTTTTACTTTCTGTTAAACAATGTTACATGTTGTAAACTCTGTTTATGTTCTCTAGCCAGTTTAATTGAAATGCTTCCGCAATAGTTTATTATGTTTTAGTTTACAGCAATAATCCGGATATCATTATGAGGTTTTAAAAAAAAAGTTCTCAGTGATTTGTTTATGTGATAATCCCTCCGTCGCGCCCTAATCTTGTGATTAGTGGTTAGTGTGAGATCGGGGTGTGACATCTTGGTATCAGAGCATAGGTTGAGTACATGGTTATTCTAAGTCAAGGTCAGGGGACGATAAGAGACCAATAGGATTAGGACTTAAGTGTCTTCCTTCTAACTGTAATTTTCTAACAGGAAGTGTTTTGTTATACTATTGCAGATGGCAGGAAGAGGACGTGGTCACGAGAACCAAGTAAAGAGCTTAGGTTGAGTCGTTAGGGATCATTAGGGTCGAAAGATAAAGTTATAAGTGAGGCAAATAAGAAGTGATATGTCTTTAGCTCTGGGAGGTCTGAGTGTTTAGATACCCTGGCCAGGTGTCTGAGTACTTAGATTGACCAGTTTCAAGCTACTCTGTCTATTCTTCTCTGGATGCCCTGGCCAGGTATGCAGAGGAAGGATAGGCTAGAGAGAAACCATAGAAATCTTAGGGTTAAGAAATTGGAAATTTATGTAGGATTAAGAGATTAAATATATGATGTGATACAATTCTTGTTTTATATTGTTCATTTGATTGAAAATCACTAGAAATGCTCTTATATGCATGAATTTAGATTTTCAGTTTGTAAAGTAAATGTGATTCTTTTATATTGTTGTGTGTCATAAAGTGGTTTATTTATTGTTTATATTCCTTGTATTAAGTAGACCAGAAGTTATGTTTAAATGAGTTTGCCCTAAGTGGATATTCTTTCCACATGTTTGAGATCAATAGGAGTTGGTTAATCCTGAGTAGCTCTTGGATTTAGGACTGCAGGTTCGGCCTGGTCCGGCTGACAAGATGTGTTACTAGGATCTAACAACTCCTATAAATAGTATAATAAGAATAGACTCTGGATAAATCTGACATATCATAGTAAAAATGTACATACACTAAGATGTTGAGATATAAGGGAAAGATTAGAATAGCTAAGAATCTGTTGGAACTGATATTGGAGGCTCAACGTTGGAACCTCATATTAGCAATCCTTAATTGGAAATAAAGGAATACGACGTAAGGTTCAGATTAAGTTTAATGATTAGTATTATATGATTTCTAAATATGAGAATATGGAAGATATGAGAATAGTATGTAAGGGCTAAGATAGTAAAAATTAATCATGAATGGATCATGTAATAGAGTAAAATATTTTTATGTACTCCAAGGCAAAGGGAAAATAGAAGAAAATGGTTGAGTATACAATAAGTACATAGAAATAAAGAGTCTTATGTAAATCATAAGACTAGGACGAGAAACTTAGTTGAATCAAAAGAAATGTTAGAAATGATCAGCTTGATTAAGGAATGAGGATTACATGACATAAATGAGAGTATGGAATGCACATCTTTATTATAAAATTGAATACATTCATACATACGGCCTTTGGATTCTAAGTCTCTATAGACTAACAAACTAGTTCCTAAAATAAGGAACAAACGTGTAATTTAGAAAATGAATCACATATGATGCATAACTACCATGGTAGAGACATCTAAGTGAATGAAATAATGACACACAATATGATGATGAAACTTTAGCAGGGTAAATTGAGAATGTAACTTATCTGAATGTCCAAATAAGAGAAAGGAAAATTCCAGTGATAAGATAAGGAAGGTTTTAGTAAAACTGATGAGATCCAAATTTCAAACTAAGGAAGCAACATCACATCACAATAATGCAATGTTACTGATAAGGACCAAACCCTAGAATGTTTAGAGTTGAAGTAGTTCAAGGAACGTCGCTAGTGATTTGACCTTGAATACTAGCATCTCTATAAAACAAAATCATGAGATTTGCACTATGAAAAGTAAACTAGTATTGATAGTAATCCAGGGTTTAAAGGTAGTTAATCTGATAGGTAGATAAACAATATGAAAATGACTTGGAGAAAGAGTGAGATATAAATTTGAAATATAACAAATGTGTTGTGAACAAAAGAAGAAATATAATATAAGTGAAGTGCGATATGAAATAAATTCTTGCAATAATAATAAGAATGAGGAATAATCTATTCTTACCTTGTGTGTTTCAATTTTTGGGATGTTTATTCTATATGATCAAAATGAGAAGGATAAGTAACAAGAAGCAAGTAGCATAGAATGAGGATTACTACCCTTACATGATCTGAAGTTAGCTGATGTAATTCATGCTCTTAAGATACAACATCACTATCTTTATGGTGAGGCGTGCCAGGTGTTTATAGATCATAAGAGCTTGAAATATATCTTTACCCAGAAGGATCTGAATCTTAGACAGCGGAGATGATTAGAATTGATTAAGGATTATGATGTAATGATAGATTATCATCCTGGAAAAGTGAATGTGGTAGCAGATGCCCTCAGCAGAAAATCAAGTTCAACAACTGATGCATTCTCTATGGCATGTTTCAAGAGAGACTTGCTAGTAGAAATGTGGAAGTTGAACATAAACTTAGGGGTGATAGAGTAGAGCGGTTTGACTGCACACATGCAAGTCAAGCCTACTTTTTACGATCAGATTAAGGAACTACAGTAGGGTGATAGTAAGTTGCAACAGATCATGCATGACATGACAAAGGAAAAGAGACCAGAGTTTAAGTTTTTAGATGATGATGTGTTGTATCAGCATGACATGTTGTGTGTACCTCGAGACAGTGATTTGAAAGAAAAGATTCTTGTGGAAGTGCATGCATCGATGTATGCTATGCATCCAGGCAACACTAAGATGTATATGAATCTCAAGGAGTTGTATTGGTGGCCTGGTGTGGAAAGAATGTAGCTGAGTATGTGGTTAGGTGCAATGTGTGTCAGCAGGTTAAGGTTGAGCACCAAAAACCTACAGATACTTTGCAATCTCTCCCTATACCAGAATGGAAGTGGGAATGTATCGCAATGGATTTTGTGATAGGGTTGCCCAAGACACCTAAAGGTTGTGACTCGATATGGTGATTGTGGATAGACTGACTAAGTCTGCTCACTTTCTTCATATCAAGTCAAACTTTGATGTCTCAAAATTGGCTAAGATATACATTGATGAAATAGTTAGGTTGCCTGGTATTCCAGTTTCAATCATATCATATTGAGATACTAAGTTCACATCCAGGTTTTGGAATCAGTTGCATTATGCTTTGGACACAAAATTAAGATTCAGTACAGCTTTTCACCCACAGACGGATGGTCAGTCAGAAAGGACTATTTAGATTCTTGAGGACATGCTGAGAGCAGTTGATAGTTGTACAGGATAGGCAGAAGAGCTATGTTGAGAAGAGATGTAGACCTCTTGAGTTTCAGGATGGTGATGAAGTGTAGCTGAAAGTTCTACCATGGAAAGGAGTATTGAGGTTTGATAAGGGAGGCAAACTGACTCTTAGGTTTATGGGCCCATATCCTATCGTTGAGAGGATTGGACCTGTAGCCCATAAGTTGGATTTGCCATTCGAGTTGCCCAATTTACATGACGTGTTTCATGTATCGATGTTGAAGAAGTTTTACCCTGGTCCAGAGGAGATAGTGGACTCAGAACATGTACAGCTCAGACCTGATGTGTCCTATGTTGAGGGACCAATACAGATAGTTGATCGGAGAAATCAAGGAGCTCAAGAATCGAGATACCGTTAGTGAAGGTTTTGTGGAGAAACCACAACCTAGAGGATGTCACGTGGGAGTTTTGGGTCAGATATGCGTAACAAGTTTCCTTTTCTCTTTTAGGAATTTCGAGACGAAATTCTTATAAGGGAGGGAGATTGTTATGACCCACGTTGAGGTTAGCCAGTAAATACCTCAATTAGCATGAAACACCTTTATTAGTGTTGAGTATATTATTAAATAGCATGGTTAATCAAGATAAGCTAAGTCATGAATCAACAGTTGAGATTTACTCATATGAGGTAATTGATGATGATAGCAATGTTGATTATTAAGTTCATTAAGTTGAATTAAGTACTCGCTGATGCGTTGAGTTCTTTGATCAAGTGAGACAGTATAATTAGCATGATTATTCGCTTTGAGATTGTAGTGGATTCCGTGCTTGGCAGTTTGCAAGAGAAATCACTCGAATCGGACATTCGAGGCAAATGTTATGACTGTTTCAAGAATTTTAGACCTGGATGCAATTTTTCCCAGTAATTGATTTTTTTATTCCTTTAAGAGGGTCGGCTACCCCCTCTTCTTCCTTATTTCTTTCTGATATATCAGTAGTGAGGGCGGCGCCCAGCGCTTGAGCGCAGCGGACAGGGGGGCGGGGGGAATCGCATGGGCGATTTGAGCGCCCATATCCCCGATCCTACAGCGCCAACTCCTTCTTCTCCTCCGTCCACCCTCCTTCTTCCTCTTCCTTTCCTTCCTTCCTTCTCCTTCACCCCGCCCTAGCAGGCGCCGACCTGCAGAGCTGCAGCTGCGCTGCTACACGGCTTTGGTTAGAGGCCCTTAGGCGCACGAAATAGCAAGTATGGTCCAGCTCCGAGCTCGGCCAAGAGGAAGGAGTAGGAATCCGCAGCCACCCACCCACCTAAGCTAGCCGCCTAGCAACCTTGACCATCGGCAAGCAGCAGCAGGTTGCGGCTGCCGAGCGTGGCCTGGAGGGGGCGATCTTGGTGCGCCTGAGCAAGGAAAATCCTCCCTTGAGCTCCGAATTTGAGATCACAACAAAGGTGTGTAATTCCTAGCCACCATTCAGCCATTGATTTAGCCTGTATTCAATCAATACGTGAAGGAGTTTTCTGACAGGTTGCTGGAATGTGAACAGAGCAATTAAAGGTTGAAGACAACCTAGAAATCGTCCGAAATCAGGCCTTGGACGCATTTCCGGACAAATCCAGATAGTCCAAATCAATGTGAGTAGGATTTCATTCATTTATCATTAATAAACTCAGGCGTTTGAATATTTTCTGTTTTGTGCGCGTTTTAAGCTGATAACAGTCGTTATCAGGCGTTGGGCAGCATTTGGTGTCTCCCGACTTTTATTTCATAAATTGTTTCGTTACCCTTCTATATGACTTAATTTAGCATCTGATCAGTGTGAATTGAATCAGTGAATTTATATGGTTCATCGGAACCTATATTGTTCAGTGTGAACGTTGAAATTAGAAATACACGCCTGAAAATGGTACGGGTTGGGTATAAAGTCAGACAGTATAGATTTTAGTAAATTAGCATATGCATGATATAAGGATAGGGTGTTGCCATGTGATAAGTGAATGAGGTAACTGAAACCCTAAGGATAGGGTGTACAATGAATCAAGTATTTTGATATCAAAATTCTCAATATGAGATGTGGTGATGCTTAACTGTTAAATTGTATGTTTCTTGTGCATTTAACTTTACATGCTTATTCTCTTTGAGTTGGTATATATATACTACAGGGTTTCTTATTTTCACAATACATATCTCGTGAATTGCAGGTGATGAGATATGACATGCCCTAGAAAGGGATGTTACTGAGATCATGCATATATGTATGAAATGTTAGAATGAGAATACTTGTTGGGCAGACATGATATATGTTGAATACATGAGTTATGATGTTTCTTATGATATGATATGGCAGGCCGTGTGAGCCGTGTGAGAAATGTTAAATGAGTTATGATTTCTGTTTAAAATGTACCTATAATGTTAATGTTAGACTTAGGTGCCCTGAACATTGTAGAACCCCTTTGAGAGGTATGTACCTTAGGGGTGAAACTCGTGTCCAACATCAACCGGTTGAGTAATTCTGATGGCACGAGGACAGAAGGGTTATCCAACACCAACCGGTTGAGTAATTCTGGTGGTAACCCAGTGTTGACTCCCTGCGTCTGTGTGCTCAGGTTAGAGGAGGAGTCCAGAGCACTCAGGATGAGTGCAGAGAAGGCCGGAGAGCCTATGAGTTAGGCCGGAGAGCTTGTGGGTCCTGTAGCAGACCAGGACTGGCAGTCAGACTTAGCATTTCTCGGGTGTGTCGCTAAGTCTTGTACGGTGTGGCCGTAGTGCACTGCGAGTCTCTATGCAGAGTACACTACATATATCAGGGCATAAGCTAAAATATGATCATATAGGTTCACAGAGTTCCTTATAAATGAAAGAGTTAAGGAAGACTAGAGCATAGTCTTCTAGTAGTTATTCTTTGGATGCAATATTTACATTCTTTGTTATTTCAATTATATTGTTTTAGAACTGCTCAGTGTTGTATTTCTTGTATATTAATCTGAATAATAAACTTAACGAGTTGTTTAGTGATAGTTAAATGAAAAACTATTCACTGAGCGAGTAGGCTCACTCCTCTACTCAAACATTTTCAGGTCAGCGACAGTTCCAGGAATCTGAAGGATCTTACCACCCTAGTCAGTAGAAGGTATATGTATTAGTTAGATAGTGGTCTCTTAATCCTTTCCCCTCGGTCCTTGGGACATGGTGTGGGAGAGAGAGAGTATGTATGGCGAATGAGTAAAAGATGTAAATTATCTGTTATGTTTTACTTTCTGTTAAACAATGTTACATGTTGTAAACTCTGTTTATGTTCTCTAGCCAGTTTAATTGAAATGCTTCCACAATAGTTTATTATGTTTTAGTTTACAGCAATAATCCGGATATCATTACGAGGTTTTAAAAAAAAAGTTCTCAGTGATTTGTTTATGTGATAATCCCTCCGTCGCGCCCTAATCTTGTGATTAGTGGTTAGTGTGAGATCAGGGTGTGACACCAAAGTGTGTTCCATTCGGTAGTTGAACGGGCTAATCATTCAATTGAAGTCAATTTCATAATGACAAGGTGAGGCCAAGGCCTCATGTTGCCTGTTGAACAAACACGTCACATGTGTCATGAGGATCTTCAATTGTCGTCATTAGACTAAAAATCAGTGGCAGATTGTAGTAACAGCGGCTAGGAGGCACGACCCTACTTTTTTAGAAACAATATCTATAAACCTAGGATAGCAATATAAACAAAGAAATTAGTGAAGTTGGCCAAAAAGTAGTCATGACTAGACCAAGAAACTGCTAGTGACTATTTAAACATTAAACTTTCATTTCATAATCGGGAAAATAGACTTTTTTAGTGTGTTGATTTATATGCTGACAAAAGAGAAGGCTATTATATAAAAGCAAATAAATTTTGTACCATAACGAGTAGAAAACATTACTTTTGAGTATTTATTGTGGGATACACAAGAACTTCTCTAAAATTATATCTAGATGTGTGTGTTCCCTCTCTACTTCGATTTCTACCAATTGTTACATATTTTAAGGTTCACTCGAAGTTTTCTACAAAACTTTATTTCAATTCTTTCTTCATATTTTTAGTTTTTACTATCAATTTTTCCTCTCATGTTTCCTATCAAGGTTTCCCTTCCACTCTAGATTCCTCCTTTTAGATGTCTTCACGTTGATTTGTTGGGTGTGTGATATAAAATATATAATTATGGTATCTATTCATTTCTTTCTATTCCCTTCCATTCCACATCACTTTGCTTGACTAAACACACAAAACTTTTCTCTTCTCCTCCCTTTCCATCATTTTTCCTCCAACCATACCAATCTAGTCACTTTTAAACATTCCTATTTATTAGAGGTTGATTGGTTGGATCTTCTTATAAACATGGTTCAATTATTTAGCATCGATCAACCCATAATTTTAGAGGCTCCAACAAGGTGCTAGATAGTGGTGAGATCTTCTTGTACCACGTCATTGGCTTGCAGTTCAAGACCCGCATCTCTCAGGAAATGTATATCTGTTGATCTTCAATTATGACATCATGTTTGCTATTTTTACATTTTGGCATATGTTTTTATCTTAACAGAAACTTATTTGTCTCATTTGGGTGAGGCCAAAATGTAGTAACTATTATTTTTTTTTATAAAAGGTCATGCAATTCTATTAAAGATCATAAATGTAGTAACTATAAAAGACTTTTTATATGATCTTTTTAGTACTAAAAATATTAAAAAAAACACATAACTACTATCCTAATTCAAATTAAGAAAATTGTATTTTCCATTACATAATATTAACTACACAAAATAGTCAAATAAATACAAACATATTAGGTATGAAAATGTTTTATAATGCAATTTGCATATTTTTATTTCAAAGGGTGTATTCTATATATGCAACAAAGTAAAATCAAATGTACTTGTTTTAATAATGTGATTCACTTGTTGAAGAAATGTTGATTCATATTTTTTGTAATACGTAATACACAAATGAAGGTCAATCTCAAGCAATGAGACAAGATTACTTAGTTTCATGATGTATTAATTTTATGAAATTACATATGTTAGGAAAATATGCCATGAGAGAAGTTGTGCATATAGAGATACAAAACCAATCTTGAATCAACATCATAGAACTCGGTTGGGATGGGAAGCACCAATTTATTGACTAGCATTGGATGGAAAACTAAATCGGATAATTGAATCTAAAATAATTAAATAAAATAACCACACTTTAATTTTGTTTTAGGGAGACCCTTTTTAACTAGGCTTAAAAATCTTTTCATATGGGGGGTTCTAAGGTTATTGCAATCAATGTAAAAGAAATATGTACAGTTTGGTGTTGCAATTTAACTAAACCAATTCAAAATAAACCACTGTAAATACTTAGATACTAATAATATATTTCTTGAGTTATGTAATTACATCATCTGACCACAATAACATAGTAGTCATGTAGTCATGTAGTCATGTAGTCATGTCTCAAGTGGTTATATAATGTTCAATAATTAAAACTTGACTATAATGTCTTCTTCCCTAAAATTAACAAATAAGTCTCTTACATTTTTGGTTTTAATAAAATTATCTTTATGTTTTGTCTAGATATATTAGTATTCTCTGATGTGAAATGATATTCAGTTACAGTTCATTGTAATATGTTTGATGTCTCGACAGATATAGTGAGAAGTGATTAGATTGTGCAAGAATTTTTTGTTGTGGAAGAAAGTGCACAATATTAAGTGATGATAATGTTTGTAACAGTTGGGTAAACTTGATCGTATATGAAACCACAACAAATCAATAAGAAGAATTAGTTGATGACATGCTAAACAGTGAAAGATGAATTGTACTATAGGCAGAGAAGATTTTGATGCCCTTACTACACAATGCTTTTGATACGATAACCGAAAGGGAGATAAGAATAAAAGAAAAATATAAACTACTATCAATATAATTGATATATGTTGTTCTATATTTATCCTTTCAGCAAGATATAAATATCTTTTTATTCATGTATACTTTTAAAAGTAGAGAAGAAAATGAAAATATCAATTATTATTATTATTAAAAGATGACTATATGCAATGGCCAAAGTTTTTTAAACATCGAGGATATATTTCCAGAAAAGAACGTAAATTGTCTTAATATGATAAATATTCAGTACATATTCAACTAGAAAAAATGTGGCATGTTCCTTTTCCACACAACACTTCAGATCATGCTCTCTCTCTCTCCCTCTCCCACTATATCTCCTTCTCATACACACACATCATGGTGACTTTCCCATTTATTTCACTAAATAACTATTGATATTTTATATGTAGAAATCAGAGACAAGGTGTCTTTGTTCAGCCATTTAGCTTTGTGCAATTAAAAATGAGAGTGCCTTCCTATTCAACCGTAATCTGAGGAGCAAAGTGTGTGCCGTTGGGAAGTGGAAATGGCCAATCATTAAATTGAAATTAAATTCGTGATGATAGGATGAGACCAAAGTGTGTTCCATTGGGTAGTTGAACGGGCTAATCATTCAATTGAAGTCAATTTCGTAATGACAAGGTGAGGCTAAGGCCTCCTGTCTGATGAACAAACACGTCACATGTGTCATGAGGATCTTCAACTGTCGTCATTAGACTAAAAATCAGTGGCAGATTGTAGTAACAACGGCTAGGAGGCACGACCCTACTTTTTTGGAAACAATATCTATAAACCTAGGATAGCAATATAAATAAAGAAATTAGTGAAGTTGGCCAAAAAGTAGTCATGACTAGGCCAAGAATCTGCTAGTGACTATTTAAACATTAAACTTTCATTTCATAATCGGCAAAATAGACTTTTTTAGTGTGTTGATTTATATGCTGACAAAAGAAAAGGCTATTATATAAAAGCAAATAAATTCTGTACCATAACGAGTAGAAAACATTACTTTTGAGTATTTATTATGGGATACACAAGAACTTCTCTAAAATTATATCTAGATGTGTGTGTTCCCTCTCTACTTTGATTTCTACCAATTGTTACATATTTTAAGGTTCACTCGAAGTTTTTTGCAAAACTTTATTCCAATTCTTTCTTCATATTTTTAGTTTTTACTATCAATTTTTCCTCTCATGTTTCCTATCAAGGTTTCCCTTCCACTCTAGATTCCTCCTTTTACATGTCTTCACATTGATTTGTTGTGTGTGTGATATAAAATATATAATTATGGTATATATTCATTTCTTTCTATTCCCTTCCATTCCACATCACTTTGCTTGACGAAACACACAAAACTTTTCTCTTCTCCTCCCTTTCCATCATTTTTCCTCCAACCATACCAATCTAGTCACTTTTAAACATTCATATTTATTAGAGGTTGATTGGTTGGATCTTCTTATAAACATAGTTCAATTATTTAGCATCGATCAACCCATAATTTTAGAGGCTCCAACAAGGTGCTAGATAGTGGTGAGATCTTCTTGTATGACGTCATTGGCTTGCAGCTCAAGAGCCGCATCTCTCAGGAATGTATATTCGTCGATCTTCAATTATGACATCATGTTTGCTATTTTTACATTTTGGCATCTGTTTTTATCTTAACAGAAACGTATTTTTCTCATTTAATTTCTATCATCACCCCCATGTGTCAATGTTCAAAAGAATATTTATCATCACACAACTTCATAATATAATAGATTATTGAATTTCTTATCAATATCATTAATGCTCATTTTGAAAGATATATTAGCGAAAGATATAGAAATGACCTGACTACATGTTGATTCAAACATCTGAAGTAACAAATATTATATTTTGTAAGTCAAAAACTATATGTAATTTTTATAGCTATATGCTTTTTGAAGTTATATGTAAAGTTTCTGCTATGATTATACTACTTGTACTTGGTTTTTACTTTTGTATACTTAAGGTGACAACAAAGTTGAAGTGAATTTATATTAAGATAAAAGGAGGATGGGATAAATTTGCACTTCTAGTCCTTTTTGTATGGAAAACCTAAGGTAACAGAGAAATCAAATTAGTTTTAAGCTTAATCAAATTAACACATACAATGACAATAATGGGGTGTCTTTGCCCCCCCCCCCCGCCCAAAAAAAAATATTTTCTTTTTGGTCAATATATGCCATCGCTCAAAACATATTGTTGAACATTCCACAAACATAAAATATCAAACAAGAAAAGTATGCAAGACATAATAATATTTGATGTTATGAGAAATACATAAACTATGATGTTGAGATCAGAATATTGACATGCATGTCATCTTGTAGCATAAGAACATAAATTTGTATGTAAGAGACCAGAAGAAGAGTCAGTGAGTCATGCAATAGATAAATATGGGATTATAATCACAGAACGATGAGTAAATACCGATGTATCACAGAAAGTATACAATTGATTAAATATAGATATTCTAAAGGAGGTGCCCTATAACTTTAGATATTTTTGTACCCTAGTGAGAAAGTTTAATTCTCGCACAAGCCCTATTTAAATTCCATCTGATATATGGCTTCCATTAGGAGTTATCCATTACACTGTGAGTAAAAGTTATACATGTATATGTAGTTCACCTTAAGATGCACATACCAATAAGTACAATATGATTCAAACTTATCTTACCAACTTGAAGTCGGCTAACTTCTAGGTAAGTCATTCCAAATTATTAGAGTCAACTTTGGATTTCTTTCATGGAAAGAGAACTTGGCAAGAATTCAGAAATAACACAATCTATATGACTAATTATATAAAATCAAGGAATAAGTTCAACCAACGCTATTAAAATACTCATTAGTGAGTTTTATTTTTGAAAGTTTTTTCAAGAAATCAATTTATAATTTATATCAAAGGAAATTTTATTAAACTCCCCTAATAGACCTATTTAGTTTTTATAAAAAAGAACACAATGTTATATGAATTTATTAGGTAAAATAACGACAATGTGTAATTGCCAATTCTTGAAACGTGCTTTGTCAAATTTTAGGCATGTCTGTTGACTCAGAGCACGCAAAAAATTGTGATCATCGACCTGGTTGATCGGCCACAATTATAGTGGAGAGAGAGAGATTGGGGAACTCCCACGACGACATCAAGCGGAGAGTGATCAAGATCAACATCGACCCCAATCATACACCACACTTCATCTTCACAATGTCATGCCTCCCCAATCAAGCATGGTGCCTCTCTAGTCCATTTTCACGCTATCATGCATGAATATAACAAAGAGAAAGAGAACCCACTTATTTATACAATAGAGACCAAAAGAGGGTGTAAGCTTCACCATATAAAGATCCTGATTGCACCACATTGCACATTCTTTGACATGTGTTCATCTCTCAAGTCTTCTTTTGATGTATTTAGATTTTTTGATTATTGATTTATTGTAGATTGCTCCTATAAAGAAATCACATATAAATACTTCAAGCTACTAGTCACTAAATTTTGAATCATCCATATGTTTGTAACCATTTTCAGCATGGGTTGACTTTGGTTTCTTGACTTCTGCCTCATAAAGTCAAGAGCCTAATTAAGGCTCGGTCATTTCTCTTATGGTATCTGTAGAATATGTATTTATGTATGGAATTCAAAAGATCAGCTTATTTGGGTCAAACTTCATGCTTTAAACTTTGAAGAAAATAATTTTAGATTCAACCATGAGATACAAGTAGGTGTAAGAAGAAGACTTTTCTAGATGATAGTAAAAAGTGATTTTCTTGGATCTTGTCTTAAAGGGGTTATTGGGAAAGTGGAATAGGAAAAGTTTTGCGTGGTTCTTGGGTTTCACAAATTGTAGAAAAAGAATTTACTTGATATGGGTGTATTTCTCATATTGGGTTAGGCCCTTTCCTATGACCGTCACAATGTGATACCCCTCTTGTCACCATATGAGGTATAGCTTTCCTTGATTGTTCAAGGCCCTAGCAACACATGTATACTCAATTAAATATTTCTTATTGGTTTGACTATCCTAGATTGATTGGACTTGTAAAATATCCCAATATGTTCCTGCAAAATCTCAACATTATATACCCCCCTTAGTGGATGGCCCATATGGCCATGTAGAAATATAATCAGTGCACTTAAAAATGCATTTGAATATACCTCTATCATCTTCTTCCAACTCTCCTACTCCCACTCTTATCCTACTAAGAATATGCTACAACCTACTCCTATCCTCGTAACCCTCTTCTTTGTTTTCCTTCTCTTGTCTCTTCCTTATTCATCAAACTTACTTGGTCTTATACTTAATACATATGTATGGATGTTGATTATGCTATTTTTTATCAGTCTAGTTGTGTTATATTTCTTTTACTATTGAGTACATTATTTTTTATACTCTTTATCAATACATTATTAATAGGATTTTGTGAAGGCATGCGGCTTAGTCCCACATTGTCTACCGCACATGTCACCTCTATGCCAAGAGCCTACTTATAAGATTTGTAAGTCTCATGAAAAGTCCTTCTAAATGACTTTAAAAGTCATTTGAATTTGTTATTTGCCATTTAAAATTCTAGTTTTGTTATAGACAATTTTGGTCCCCCATTAGAATAGCTTCTCACTTAGTCAAATGAGTTATTTGTTATCCCTTTCGACTCTATATGTGTAATATATTGAGCTTGTTAGTATGTTACCTTAAAACAATGACCACTGAAGCACAGCTCAAGTGTGAACATCACCTTAAATGAAGAATTATTTGGTTTCAAGAATTTTCTTATTCGACATCCAATGAGGCTTAGCCTGTTTCAGTTTTTTTTCTTGATTTAGGCCTATTCTAGCCTTTTCATGTAATTATAAAAAAAATTATTTATCAACTCATCTAAAACATATCAGATTAATACACATGCCATCAGTTGATATCGCTCCTAGGTAAGGGTGTAGAAAGAACACAAACAAAAGCATTCAAGCTTCACTACATTGATTGCTAAAACCTAGCACAGGTAATAAAGTTTTCACAATGAAATTTTTTCTCTTGTCATGTTGCTTGTGCTACAAACTATTATTATGTCTACTCTTGTCGCTCCATGAAGGTTCCCTAATGTAATTTCGTAAAAGATGTCTCATTTTTGGGATATACATAATATTGATTGTCTATTTACATTGATTTGTTTTTGCTTGAAGCTCCATCTTTCTATTGTTTTCCCAATCAAGTCAAGCATGATTTCATTTTTCTTATGACTAGATTGAGCATAACATCACAATATTATCCAAAGTCACACCAGTTGTTTTCAATAACATTATTTTTATATGCTCATAAGTTGACATCTATTTCATGTACGGTCATGTTGAGTTTTCATTCGTCCATCATATACATTCTATAACACCTTGACTCTTAAAATATGAGCTTAGGATGCTTCTACCTTTAAAAAATGTCTTTAGTTACACACCCATACAAACAATTTTCAAGTAGTAGTACTATAGAATTCTCAAGGAGTAATATTGAAGGACTCCAGCACCAAAATAATTCTTAAACATCTCAAGAGGAATGATGATTTATACATATTAATACAAAGTATTAGTTCTTCTAATGGCTTCTTATTCAATGCCTTCTCAGACACATATGGGAAGTTATCTATGTTACCATCTAACAAAGAAAGCACATGGGTAATTTCATATTGAAATTACTATTTGAAGTTTTTCTATCTTAACATATACATATATTTCTAAAAAGTACATCTAACTCAAAGATTTGTTCCCATCTATTAGGAGATATGAAGGTTATTATCGATATCCAATTTGAGAATATATACTAGTTAAACAAATAATTATTAACTTCATGACTATTTTTAGGGCAATTTCATCATGATTGTTTTATGGTTTGGTGATGTTATGATAACCTCTTATTTTAGTAGTTTATCTTAGTCTTTTTCTTTAGTTTTCCATACTTTTTCTACATTTATATTGTACTTAAACCCAATTTTACCCCTTTTTGTAAATACATCATCAAACTAACTTTTCCTTTTATAATTGCAGAAAAAGCACAAAAAAAATAACAAAAGAACAAACCAGCCCAAGGGTCGAGTAGATCCAAACGGTCCCAAGACCGCATGGAGTTCAAACGGTCCCGAGACCGCATGAAGCCAAACGGTCCCAAGACCGCATGGAGTTCAAACGGTCCCGAGACCGCATGAAGCCAAACGGTCCCAAGACCGCATGGAGTTCAAACGGTCCCGAGACCGCATGAAGCCAAACGGTCCCAAGACCGCATGGAGTTCAAACGGTCCCGAAACCGCATGAAGCCAAATGGTCCCAAGACCGTATGGAGTTCAAACGGTCCCGAGACCGCATGAAGCCAAACGGTCCCAAGACCGCATGGAGTTCAAACGGTCCCGAGACCGCATGAAGCCAAACGGTCCCAAGACCGCATGGAGTTCAAACGGTCCCGAGACCGCATGAAGCCAAACGGTCCCAAGACCGCATGGAGTTCAAACGGTCCCGAGACCGCATGAAGCCAAACGGTCCCAAGACCGCATGAAGCTCAAACGGTCTCAAGACCGTTTGACGCCAAACGGTCCCGAGACCGTTTGACGCCGAATGATCTCAAGGTCGTTTGACGCCAAACGGTCCCAAGACCGTTTGACGCCAAACGATCTCAAGACCGTTTGACGCCAAACGGTCCCAAGACCGTTTGAGCCCAAACGGTCTCCAAACCGTTTGGATCTCACTCAAAGCCTATAAATAAGACCTCAGGGCCGTTCATGAGAGGGGAGAGTCCAGACGTCCAGAGGCTGTCTCTCCACTACCAGAACAACTCCATCCATCACTCGAGGCTGCCGGTCTAAGACTCACGTCCATTGCAAGCTACTTTCTCTCTCATCAACAAGGAAGGTGAGAGGAGAAGATCCGTCATCAAGCAAGCTACAAGGGGTGGAGATCGTTGCTCTCTCCACCAAGGGTTCAACCTTCTCTCCTCAGTGGAGATGATGTTCTTTCTATCTCTTCTTGCCTCCTTCTTTGTTGCTCCCTCTATGAGGAGCGAGTAGTTCCATCCACTGGGGCGCGGGGACTAGCCCCGCTGCCCATGTTTTGTATTTAGTACTGTAAAAAAGATGTTATCATTTCGCTTTAATACTAAATCGTTTCACACATGCTTGAATGATGGCCGCGTTCTTGTATGCATTTATTGTCTTTCGTTGTGGTTTGTCTACGACCGCTATCGAGGCTTGAATACCGATTTAGTGTTGGTTTCTGGTGTGTGTATCCACCACGCATCCGTTTCGGTGTCTAGAAGTGTATCTCAAAGAGTGGAGTAAACTCACTATCATTTGGCACACTCCCATCTGTATGGAAGAGACCTTTGGTAAGTCGAGGAACACACTTTGCGAGGGGAATGATGTAAAGCATGTGACCATTCGTTCGGGAATGGTTGGCGTTGCATCATTCCCGCACTTCTCGTAGCTAGGTTATCCGAATAGGAGACTAGGCCTACAAGGACGCTATTCGATTTGGTAATTATCGCTCGCTTGTTAGTTTTAGATGCACGTTTCTTGAGGTTGAGTAAGATTCTCTCTTCGGAGACTACATCCTTCAGTGACGCGTAGTGATGTACCGCATGAGAGTTACTTAACCCTTGGAGGATGAGATGCATTGCCCTTTTCTTATATGGGCATTGGTCTTGTGGAACATCGAAGGGTGCAATGCATCGCTCTTGTCTTATGTGGGCATCGGTCTTGTGGAACACCCTTGGATGCAACGCATCGCTCTTGTCTTATAAGGCATCGGTCTTGTGGAAACATCCATGCATCTAGCTTATAAGTCTTGCTTAGTACATATACAATGCATGTGTAGCGGTGGTAAATACCTGCTTAACCCCAGTGATTCATCATCATTTGTTAACTCTTAAGATTTACTTGCTTTATTTACTTTCTTGCTTTACTTTCTTTGTACTTAGTTTAAAACAACCAAATCAAACTTTCGATCTAAATATCAATCTTTAAGTTGTTAAGTAAAGGCTAAACGTTTTCCATCTTGACTTCGTCAAGACCGTTGTCTCGAGGATTCGACCCTTAACTATACTACGATAAGACTTCCACATGTCTTAGCACATGTGGGTGGAGTTCTTACCATAGTACTAGCAAGGCTAAACTTAGAGACTCATCATCTCTAGGATTTTTAGTGGTGTTGCATAAAACAAACTCCATCAAAAATTGGCGCCGTTGCCGGGGACAACGGAACTTTTTAGTTTTTACTTACCAATTTCTTGGTTGATTAGGATTTTACACTTTTTCTTAATAACCAATCCAATATTTCTTGATCTTTTTCATTTCCTTCCATTTTTCCTAACTTGAGATTTTCCTTCTACTCAGGTAGAAAACGTGTATGCAACCCCCGCATAGCATCGGATTCTCCCCTGAACCAGAATACGATTCTGAGGTAGAAAGAAGTTTTCACCGAAGGAATAGACTTAACCGCCAAAGAGCCAGACAGATGGCCGAAGAGCAACGCCTTATTGCAGAAAGAGTCAACGCCGCCATAGCAGCACAACGAGCACAACTCATTGCTGACACTCGTGCTCAGGTGCAAGCTGAGATCCGAGCTGAGGAACAAGCCCGCATCCAAGCAGAGCAGGCTGCTGCTCAACTTGCGTTAAGAAACAAGCAACTTCGGGACTATGCAGTCCCAAAGAATTATGAAGATGATCATCCTGTCCGACCACCGATTATCAACATACCACACTTTGAAATTCGGACGCAATGGATCCAGATCATGCAAGGCATCTCTTTCTCCGGAGCACACGGAGATGATTGCATGGATCACCTTAAGAGGTTCAAGTCACTCTGCCGACTTGTACCCCAAGCAGGCATTGCAATGGAAGCAATCATGTTACACCTTTTCCACTTCACCCTATCTGGAAGAGCACTAAGCTGGTACAACGCTTTGGATAGACACCCTATCATCACTACCTGGACTCCCTTAGAAGAGAAGTTTCTTGAGAAATTCTTCCCACCTTCCCTAACCTATGAGATCAGGGGACAGATTAATCACTTTTCCCAATTGCCTGGAGAAACACTTTCTGAATCTTGGGAAAGATTCAAAGAACTCCTGAGAAAGTGTCCTCACCATGGCATTTCTCAAAATCAACTAATAGAAACATTCTACAGAGGAGTAAGTGATGATATCAAGCAATTCCTAGATTCCTCATCTGGAGGAAACTTTATGAGAAAGAACTACGAAGACGCCTGGAATATAGTTACGTTGGGGGCCGAGAACCAATCCAATTGGGGAAGGTCATCTAACCAACCCAAAGGCGTTCTCAAGGTTTACAAAGCGGAAGAATCTATGGAACTCAAAGCCATTGCTGAGGCTTTGAAGACTATTGCTAGCAAGCAACAAGCCCTCAAAACTTCTTTCGGGGAATATGATAAGAAGAAAAGCTCCCAGGTTCAACAAATTAAGGCAGCTACTGGAACCTGTGAAGCCTGTCATGCATCCGATCATCCCACATTATCATGTGGATTGTTGTACAATGTCATGATGGATTTACAACCACCTATGCCGCAATATGAACCCATCATCGAGCATCCCGAAGACCAAATGCCAGAGCAAGTTAACTCCATACATTCAATACCTGGCCAAATGAATTACAACCCAGATAAACCAAGGAACCATCTTGGTTTCCAATACGGGAATCCTGCAGGGACTGCCAACCCACAGCAGCATGCACAAGGTGGATCTTTCAACAGACAACCACCGGGATTTCAGAATAATTTCAGTCATGGGAATTACATATAAGGTTTTCAAAGACCTAACTATCCCAGGAATCCTTTTTACCAATACACTCATTCAGGACTGCACCCTCAGTTGCACCAACCCCAGTTGAAGCAGCCACAGCAACCCCAGTTGCAGCAGCCCCTGCAGCCACAGTTAACCGCACCTCTGCAACAACCAGAAGACGAACTATCTTTGATAAAGCAAATGCTTCAGTCTCAGCAAACTATGCTAGCTAGCCAGCAAGCCCAACAAAGGGCAGTTGAAACCCAGCTAGCTCAGATCGCTGCACAGTTGAAGTCTTCGGCTGGCATTTCTGATAGGCAGCCTGAACCAAATGGGCAAAATGAACACGAACAGCTGAACGCCATCACCACAAGGTCGGGACGCATTCTGCCTGAACCCATCAAGATCACTCTAGATGATGATGATGATGTGCCCATTCTTTTGACGAAAGAGATCTCACAACAAGAGATTGGGGAATCCCCCAAAGACACCGAGGACAAAAACAAAGAGTATGTACCCACAGAACCCAAGGTCCCGCAATTCAAACCAAGGATTCCATATCCAGGCAGACTGCAAGAAACAAAAATGGATGCCAGGTTTCAGAAATTCAAGGAAGCAATGAAGAAACTTTATATCGATATCCCACTCCTCGACGCTCTATCCGAAGTACCAGCATGGGCAAGGTATCTCAAAACTTTGCTATCACGTAAGTATATCACCAAAGAGCAGGAAACCGTCAAGCTTGCCCAAACCACCTCTGACATCATCTTGAACAAACTGCCCAAAAAGAAGAAGGACCCAGGTTCTTTCGGAATCCAATGTTGCATTGGAAACGCATCCACAAAGAAAGGATTAGCTGACCTCGGGGCTAGTATATCCATTATGCCTTTCTCAATGTGCCAACGCCTCGGTTTCACAGATCTGCTACCTACAGCAATGACTATTCAACTTGCTGACTCCACCATAACCGCACCTTTGGGAATCATTGAAGACGTTCCAGTAAGAATAGGCAAGGATGCTTACGTTCCATGTGATTTTGTCATCATGGATATTAAAGAGGACTTGAGATATCCGATCATTTTCGGCAGGCCTTTCCTAGCTACAGCCAGAGCACTAATCGATGTCGAAGCCGGAACCATCATCCTTAGGCTCGGAAAGGAAGCCATTCAATTCCGTGTCCTTGACAGCATGAAA
The DNA here is from genome assembly GCA_963693085.1 of Alisma plantago-aquatica. Taxonomy (NCBI): domain Eukaryota; kingdom Viridiplantae; phylum Streptophyta; class Magnoliopsida; order Alismatales; family Alismataceae; genus Alisma; species Alisma plantago-aquatica. Next base: position 1,352,013,485 of record OY856411.1, read on the forward strand.
GGCCCTAACATTCAAGAAGAAGTCTTTCTTTTAGACGCAATCCAACAAATGTCGCAACTAGAAATCTCTGAGCCAATCGACGAACTTGAAAATGCTCTTATCAATCCCGAAGTCGAGTTCTCTGCAAATGAACTAGTCCAGCAATGCATCCAATATCTAGAAAAGGTAGAAGAAGCACCAAAGGCTACCTTTGAAGAGCTTAAAGCCATAACGACTATTGAAGCAGCAGAACCACCAAAAACCCCTGAATTGAAGACCTTACCCACAGGGCTCAAATATGTTTTCCTGGATAAGGAAGAGCTATGCCCAGTTATTATCAGCTCCACCCTCACCGAAGACCAAGAAGTCAGACTTCTAGACAAACTAAGGAAACACAAAAAGGTCATCGGTTACAAAATAACCGACCTCACAGGCATAAATCCGGCTCTGTGTATGCACAAGCTTCCTATGGTTGAAGAATTTAAACCCACTCGCGAACATCAAAGAAAACTGAACCCAAATTTAAAAGAGGTAGTCCGTTTGGAAGTCCTCAAACTGCTTAAAGCTGGTATGATCTACCCTATCTCCGACTCTCAGTGGGTTAGTCCAGTTCAAGTTGTCCCAAAGAAAGGGGGCACTACTGTAGTGATCAACGATAAAAATGAGCTCGTACCTACTAGGACTGTAACGGGGTGGAGAATGTGCATCGATTATAGGAAATTGAATAAAGCTACAAGGAAAGACCACTACCCTCTACCCTTTCTAGACGAAGTCCTGGAGCGCTTGGCCCACCAAAAATATTTTTGTTATCTCGATGGTTATTCTGGGTTCTACCAAATACCCATACATCCAGAGGACCAAGAAAAAACCACCTTCACTTGTCCCTTCGGGACATATGCTTTTAGAAGAATGCCATTCGGGCTATGTAACGCTCCTGCTACTTTCCAACGCTGCATGTCCGCCATTTTCGCCGGATTAACTGAATCTATTATGGAAGTCTTTATGGATGATTTCTCTATTTATGGAGAGTCTTTCGATAACTGTCTAAATAATCTCGAACAAGTCCTGCAACGTTGCAAGGAAACAAACCTTATCCTGAACTGGGAAAAATGCCATTTCATGGTAACAGAGGGTATCATCCTCGGACATAGAGTAAGTGATAGAGGGATCGAGGTCGACAAAGCAAAGATTGATGTCATCTCGAAGTTGTCACCTCCGAAGGACATAAGAGGAGTTCGAGCTTTCCTAGGTCATGCCGGGTTTTACAGAAGGTTCATCAAAGATTTCTCAAAAATAGCTAAACCCATGACCCAACTCCTGACAAAAGATGTCGAGTTTATTTTTGACCAAAAATGTATGCAAAGTTTCTCCACCCTTAAAGAAGCACTAATTTCCGCACCTATTCTAAGGGCTCCAGACTGGTCGCAACCCTTTGAAATTATGTGTGACGCAAGTGACTATGCCATAGGGGCCGTTTTAGGACAACGAATCGACAAGAAACCCTATGTCATCTACTATGCGTCCAAAACGCTTGATGAAGCACAAAGAAACTACACGACCACGGAAAAAGAGTTCCTAGCTATCATCTACGCCTTCGAAAAATTCCGCTCTTACCTGATTGGCTCTAAGGTAATTGTCTACACTGACCATTCTGCTATCAGACATTTGATTCAGAAACAGGATGCCAAACCCAGGCTCATCCGCTGGGTATTGATGCTTCAAGAATTCGATCTAGAAATCAAAGATAAAAGTGGCGTAGAGAACGTTGTCGCCGATCACCTCAGTAGAATCGAGGTTGAAGACAAAGATAAAATCCCTATCAGGGACTCTCTTCCTGATGATCAACTTATGAAAGCCACTCATAATTTCCCTTGGTTTGCAGATATCGTCAATTATCTGGCCACAGGGATCATTCACCCGTCTGCTTCTTATCAAGATAAAAGGAAATTCTTTCATGACGTAAAACGTTATCATTGGGATGAACCCTACTTGTTCTACCTCTGTGCCGACGGACTTTTTCGTCGATGCCTTCCAGAAGAAGAAATAACATCGGTTTTGGAACACTGCCACTCCGGACCCACAGGGGGGCACATGGGCGCCAAGAAAACTGCCATAAAAGTTCTACAATCTGGTTTCTTTTGGCCCACCATATCAAAAGACTCACATAATTTTGTCAAATCCTATGATAAATGCCAATTTTCGGGCAACATATCAAAAAGAGATGAAATGCCTCTTACCATGTGGCAGGAAATTGAGCTGTTTGATGTATGGGGGGTAGACTACATGGGACCTTTCCCCTCATCATATGGTTTCTCATACATTTTGGTCGCTGTGGATTACGTCTCGAAGTGGGTCGAAGCTGTACCCACTGCATCCAATGACTCCAAACCTGTTGTCAAATTGTTCAAAGATACCATCTTTCCAAGATTTGGAGTCCCAAGAACGGTCATATCTGATGGCGGAACCCATTTTCTGGAACGAAGTTTCGAAGCATTACTAAGAAGATATGGAGTCCATCACAAAGTTGCCACACCTTACCACCCGCAAACTAGTGGCCAAGTGGAAGTATCCAATAGACAGATAAAAGCGATTCTTGAAAAAACAGTGAACAAAAATCGCACTGATTGGTCCACCAAACTTTCTGACGCCCTCTGGGCATATCGTACGGCTTACAAAACACCAATTGGAACAACTCCGTTCCGCTTGGTGTACGGTAAATCATGTCATCTTCCAGTAGAACTGGAACATAAAGCCTGGTGGGCCATCAAGCAACTAAACTTCGACCTTAAAAGTGCAGGAGAGAACAGACAACTTCAACTACAGGAGCTAGAAGAACTCCGCATGACAGCATATCACAGTGCCAGAATCTATAAAGAGCAAACGAAAATGTGGCACGATGGACATCTTAGGAGAAAAGATATCACCGTTGGTGACAAAGTGCTCTTATTCAATTCCAAGCTCAAATTATTCCCCGGAAAGCTTCGAACAAGATGGTCCGGACCCTTCACTATAAAACATATCTACCCAACTGGAGCTGCCATTATCATCAACAACAACGGAGGAGAACGAACGGTCAACGGACACCGTTTAAAAAGATACCACACTCAGGAAGACAAAACACATCAACAAACACTCGCTGTCAGAAACGCTACGCCCACAATTTCGTCGAGCCAGTGACGTAAAACCAAGGCGCTTCTTGGGAGGCAACCCAAGACCTGAGTATCAATTTCTCCAATTTTCTAGTTTTATTCTCTCTTAATTTTGTTTTGCTTCTTTAAGTTCTTTCATTGCTAAATCTAAAAATACAAAAAAAATATACAAATATTTTTTTGCTCCAAACGGTCTTAAAACCGTTTGAGACCAAACGGTCCTCAAACCGTTTGGGACCAAACGGTTTTTGAAACCGTTTGGGACCAAACGGTCCTCAAACCGTTTGGGACCAAACGGTTTTGAAACCGTTTGGGACCAAACGGTCCTCAAACCGTTTGGGACCAAACGGTCCTCAAACCGTTTGGGACTAAACGGTCTTGAAACCGTTTGGGACCAAACGGTCCTCAAACCGTTTGGGACTAAACGGTCTTGAAACCATTTGGGACCAAACGGTCCTCAAACCGTTTGGGACTAAACGGCCTTGAAACCGTTTGGGACCAAACGGTCCTCAAACCGTTTGGGACCAAACGGTCTTGAAACCGTTTGGGACCAAACGGTCCTCAAACCGTTTGGGACCAAACGGTCTTGAAACCGTTTGGGACCAAACGGTCCTCAAACCGTTTGGAACCAAACGGTCTTGAAACCGTTTGGAATACGATAAGTCACCGCTATAAATACCGACCCCGCATCTCCATCTTCCTCTCTTCGAATCTTCGCACTCTACAGTCTTTTCGTGCGCAGAACTTCACCTTTTTGCTTCTGTGCCTCCGCGCAAGCTTCTCAATCCACCTCCCACAAGATTGTCCGGCGACCCCAAGCACGCTGCTCACTCCGCGCCACCTTCGCAGTCGTCGTCAAATGATGTTCTTCGTTGCCGCTCGCCACTATCGCGCCAGTCGCCGTTTCCTCCACCCACCTTCAAACCCTCGCCCCGTTCCACCTCCCCCCCCCCGCGCCGGCGTCCTGCGGCTCCTTGCTTTCCAAGCGGTCCTCCAACCGTTTGAGACCAAACGGTCCTCAAACCGCTTGGAACCAAACGGTCTGGACACCGTTTAGGAACTTTTGTGTCATCAAACAGCACATATCGCAGTGCACTCCTTTGCAATTTTGTCTTGATATTGTCTAGCAGATTCGTTGCTAGAATTGCAGATTTCGTCTACAATATCAAGACACAATTGCAAAGGAATGCACTGCGACATCCATAAAGCTCCTGAGTCAGCGCTACAAGGCACCCCAATTCGCATCCACTCTACTCCAATCTCCAGGGGTTACCACAATTTTGGCTTAACTCGCAGCCCTTGTTCAAATGACTTCTCAACCTATCACTTTCCCCACTCTGAGGACAGAGTGTGTGATGAGTTAGGGGGGGGGGGTCATCAGACAAGGGCTAGGTATCAATCTCTATACATCCTTTTCCTTAAAATAAGTCACCTCAACTAACTCTAGAATCATGTTAGTCTCTACAAGTATTTAGCACTTAGACATCAAATGGCGATTTATCAACCCCCATCCACTATGGATCCTATATTTTTGCTCCATTTCTTTATCTGACTCTCCATAGGTCAAAATCAGGGCAGAAATAAGCCAAGATCTCAAGGATGAGAGGGAAATCAGGCAACTTCCAAGTCAAAAAGCTCTGCAAGTGGACCACAAACCAAATAAGTGCATGCTGAAAAACTTTAAGAACAACTTTCCTCTCTTCAAAATAAAAGAGGCTTGGCCACCCAAAATAAATCCTCATCCCAAAACCCAAGCCTGTGAGTTTTTGAATAAAAGCCAGAGAGACGAATAAAATCATGAGAGTTGTGCCACGAATAAGGACCTATATAAAGAACTGATAAAGGGCTCACCCGGCCGGCACATTCCGCTGCCCTCACAAAGGCAGATGCGTCGCGTCCGGTAGTGAAACCCTAAAAGTTCCAAGTATATGAAAAGGCTAATAAAGGACTTGCCCGGCCGGTACATTCAGCTGCCCTCATAAAGGCAGATGTGTCGTGTCCGGTAGTGAGATCCTAAAAAGCATAGACAGCCCCTCCCCCACTCGAAGGGGAATTACACTTCAAAGCCTTTAGCCAACCCTCATACCCTCTCTAGCTTCCAATAGGTTTCCAGAGAGGTATAAAGTTGATTAGAGTCAACAGCATGCACAAAATAAATGTGGTCCCAAGGCAAACTTTGAGATACGGAAAAACCTGAAATCCAAGCAACTCTCGAAATCCAAAAGGATCAAAGCATGCAATAAGCCTCGATACGACCCCTGGGGAACTCAGGTCAAGAATTGAAGCAAGAGTACGGAAATTTTAATTAAGATCGCCGCGCCATTTCATGCCTCAGCTCTATCTAACTTGAGGACAAGCTAGACTCTAAGTTAGGGGGGGGTGATAACCTCCTATTTTAGTAGTTTATCTTAGTCTTTTTCTTTAGTTTTCCATACTCTTTCTACATTTATATTGTACTTAAACCCAATTTTACCCCTTTTTGTAAATACATCATCAAACTAACTTTTCCTTTTATAATTGCAGAAAAAGCACAAAAAAAATAACAAAAGAACAAACCAGCCCAAGGGTCGAGTAGATCCAAACGGTCCCAAGACCGCATGGAGTTCAAACGGTCCCGAGACCGCATGAAGCCAAACGGTCCCAAGACCGCATGGAGTTCAAACGGTCCCGAGACCGCATGAAGCCAAACGGTCCCAAGACCGCATGGAGTTCAAACGGTCCCGAGACCGCATGAAGCCAAACGGTCCCAAGACCGCATGGAGTTCACACGGTCCCGAAACCGCATGAAGCCAAACGGTCCCAAGACCGTATGGAGTTCAAACGGTCCCGAGACCGCATGAAGCCAAACGGTCCCAAGACCGCATGGAGTTCAAACGGTCCCGAGACCGCATGAAGCCAAACGGTCCCAAGACCGCATGGAGTTCAAACGGTCCCGAGACCGCATGAAGCCAAACGGTCCCAAGACCGCATGGAGTTCAAACGGTCCCGAGACCGCATGAAGCCAAACGGTCCCAAGACCGCATGAAGCTCAAACGGTCTCAAGACCGTTTGACGCCAAACGGTCCCGAGACCGTTTGACGCCGAACGATCTCAAGACCGTTTGACGCCAAACGGTCCCAAGACCGTTTGACGCCAAACGATCTCAAGACCGTTTGACGCCAAACGGTCCCAAGACCGTTTGAGCCCAAACGGTCTCCAAACCGTTTGGATCTCACTCAAAGCCTATAAATAAGACCTCAGGGCCGTTCATGAGAGGGGAGAGTCCAGACGTCCAGAGGCTGTCTCTCCACTACCAGAACAACTCCATCCATCACTCGAGGCTGCCGGTCTGAGACTCACGTCCATTGCAAGCTACTTTCTCTCTCATCAACAAGGAAGGTGAGAGGAGAAGATCCGTCATCAAGCAAGCTACAAGGGGTGGAGATCGTTGCTCTCTCCACCAAGGGTTCAACCTTCTCTCCTCAGTGGAGATGATGTTCTTTCTATCTCTTCTTGCCTCCTTCTTTGTTGCTCCCTCTATGAGGAGCGAGTAGTTCCATCCACTGGGGCGCGGGGACTAGCCCCGCTGCCCATGTTTTGTATTTAGTACTGTAAAAAAGATGTTATCATTTCGCTTTAATACTAAATCGTTTCACACATGCTTGAATGATGGCCACGTTCTTATATGCATTTATTGTCTTTCGTTGTGGTTTGTCTATGACCGCTATCGAGGCTTGAATACCGATTTAGTGTTGGTTTCTGGTGTGTGTATCCACCACGCATCCGTTTCGGTGTCTAGAAGTGTATCTCAAAGAGTGGAGTAAACTCACTATCATTTGGCACACTCCCATCTGTATAGAAGAGACCTTTGGTAAGTCGAGGAACACACTTTGCGAGGGGAATGATGTAAAGCATGTGACCATTCGTTCGGGAATGGCTGGCGTTGCATCATTCCCGCACTTCTCGTAGCTAGGTTATCCGAATAGGAGACTAGGCCTACAAGGACGCTATTCGATTTGGTAATTATCGCTCGCTTGTTAGTTTTAGATGCACGTTTCTTGAGGTTGAGTAAGATTCTCTCTTCGGAGACTACATCCTTCAGTGACGCGTAGTGATGTACCGCATGAGAGTTACTTAACCCTTGGAGGATGAGTGCATTGCCCTTTTCTTATATGGGCATTGGTCTTGTGGAACATCGAAGGGTGCAATGCATCGCTCTTGTCTTATGTGGGCATCGGTCTTGTGGAACACCCTTGGATGCAACGCATCGCTCTTGTCTTATAAGGCATCGGTCTTGTGGAAACATCCATGCATCTAGCTTATAAGTCTTGCTTAGTACATATACAATGCATGTGTAGCGGTGGTAAATACCTGCTTAACCCCAGTGATTCATCATCATTTGTTAACTCTTAAGATTTACTTGCTTTATTTACTTTCTTGCTTTACTTTCTTTGTACTTAGTTTAAAACAACCAAATCAAACTTTCGATCTAAATATCAATCTTTAAGTTGTTAAGTAAAGGCTAAACGTTTTCCATCTTGACTTCGTCAAGACCGTTGTCCCGAGGATTCGACCCTTAACTATACTACGATAAGACTTCCACATGTCTTAGCACATGTGGGTGGAGTTCTTACCATAGTACTAGCAAGGCTAAACTTAGAGACTCATCATCTCTAGGATTTTTAGTGGTGTTGCATAAAACAAACTCCATCATGTTATCATAGATATCCTGATGACTTCCATAAGTTGAAGGAAAGTAGTTAGTCATGGATGTAAAGTGATTTTTTTGTTTATTTTCAACTAGTTTGGAAGCAAACACATATGGAAGGCTTGATTTTGTATCTTATTATTCTAACAGATCTACATTGTCCCTTTAATATTATCAAGCCCTTCATGCCTATATCAAAGGAACCTCTATTCCATGTTGAGTTAGAGATTCTATTTTATATGTTGGGCACTATGCCATCAATAAGTGTTATGTTTCCTACTTGTCATAGTCAGGTTCCTAACTATTCAGTATGTCATTAGTATCACTAGTTGTTATTATTTTGGTGCTGGAGAATTTTCAAGGAGTAATATTAAAGGACTCTAGCACCAAAATAATTCCTAACTATTCAGTATGTCATTAGTAAGTGTTATGTTTCCTAACTATTCAGTATGTCATTAGTATCACTAATTCCTCATCATATTATATCCACACAAGATGAAGCTCATCCAAGGAAACAAGGCTGATTCAAGATAAAAAAGTATAAGAAATTACTTGGATGTTTTTATCTAGTTTAAGGGATCTTGGTCCTCTAATACATGTCCCTCACTTGAGATGAAAAGTATAAGAAATGACTTGGATTTTTTTATGTAGTATAAGGCATCTGAATCCTCTAATAGCATACTTGTTTCTTTTGTTTGTTCTTGATATGGTTCTTTCATTGGGATTTCATCTTGCATCCCACTCCTCGAATAACATGCATGTTTTTTTGTTTGTTCCTGATATAGTTTCATGGTTTATAAGCTGATAGTTCCTTGATCCTATAATATATATTGCTTTCTTTTGTTCCTTGTGATTTAAGTGGTTATGTGGACTAGTTACTCTTTTGATCATTCATGGACTTTGTTTTTAGTCATTGATCTTGGTACATGCTTTATTGTGGTCCAACTATTTTGTACTCTGGTCTGATTTTTATAGATCCTTAAGTAGCTTCTATTGACTAATGACATATCTTGTAAAATTATGGGGGACTAGTCATCCTTGTGTTCAGTCCTATATTTCAGATGTGTATTGGTATGTTAGATATTCTAACTATTCTTTATGTCATTAGGATCATATATCCTCATCATACTATATCCACACAAGATGAAGAAAATCTAAGGAAATGATTTAGGCTTATTTGAAGGTCAATACAAAGATACAAGCATAGAAATGACACATGATTATTCCCAGACATCTAAATTGATATAAAAGGACATCTTAATGTTTTGTAACATATATTTGATCCATATATGGACTGATATGATTGAATTTTATGGAAACTCGATAGAAAGTGAAGTCATGACACTATGGTTTTTACCTTTTTGGTGAATATTCACTATGTTCTACAACTTAAATTGAAGTAATTCAAAAATTATACCACAAATCTAATCACAATGATTCAATTACTTAGATCCATGAGTAGATTTGGAAAACTTGCAAACTATGCATCTCTATTTATTTTTTATTTTCCTAGAGGCAAGCATAGATTTTATTATAACTGGAGAACCAATCAAGTCATCAAATAGAATTCAAATTTTCAACCTTTTCATTTCCATTTTATAATCTTAATTTCTTCTATTGTCTACAAATGTAGCATATGAAGTTTTTATCACCCTGTGATATTTCTCTCTCTATCCTTAACAAAGGATTTTTCTAAAATAATTAAAAGAAATGGTCTCTCTATCCTTAACAAAGGATTTTTCTAAAATAATTAAAAGAAATGACAATTCAAAATCATGTCACTTTCCAATTTTCAAGAATGTATATATACTATCCACTTGGTACTTGCAAGAAGTATCTTCGACCACATACATGTCTAATATAATTGTAATCATTATTTATAATGTTTATCAACTGATTTCTAATTCAAATCTTCATATAGTCAAATGCTATGCAAAGTGGTTTCTTGATCATTCTCAATTATAGTTATTCTTAAATTTGTTATCATGTAACATATATAATGTCGTCTTTTAAGTCTTGTGTTTTCTGGGTTCCTTGTTTATTTTGTGATCGACCCTTGAGTTAGGATATATTACAACATGAATGACATGCATATAAGTTGATAGAATTCAAAACCCTCACCAATTAACATTATAATACTATCTAGCTACCTTTTTGTCTTTTAGGTCATTTTTTTCTATGCTAATGTTTAATGTTAGTTTTATTTGTTCTACTAGGATCATATTGTTGTTAATTGTATAGTTGAGAACCCATATCTGACAAGAAATGCCCATCCTTAGCATTACTACTACTACTACATGCAGTTCCCATTCTAGTACAAATCTACCACCAAGTAATCATTGAGGGATGGTCATCATGGGTTTGATGCTAATCATTTCATGTCATAACATGTTTAAGAAGTGTTGCACGCACACAACACGAAGGGCATGTTACCCATGTTTTCCTTAAGATGCTCTGTAAGGATTGTTACCCAAGGCACTCCTATGAGGATGTCTGCAAGAACTAATTATGTATGTGTTATCATTGAACACATGTCGGATACATATTTTGTCTTCTACATGAAGGAATTAATCTCCCAAGTAGATCATAATTTACTTACAGAAATTGTTGATGCCAAGAAGATACAAGGTGATGTATTCACAGATTGTGATGTCTACACTCTTTATAATGATTGTTACCCTAATTTACCCCTTAAGGGACATGCCAGTCTCTACCTTTATAGGGTCGATGAATTTATGAATGACATCAAAGAAACGATATTAACTCGAGGAAAGCATTTCCTTGAGGAATCCTTCATTACATTCTGATTTTATAACTAGACTTTATACTTATCCATGCTCTCGACTAGGCTCTGACTAAGCCCCCTAGGCTCTATGTGGATGCCTTAAATGAGGTTCCTAGACTTTCAGATAACTAAAGTGAATGCCTAAGAGTGGTTAGGCCCAAATCAAGACACCTAAAGACCAAATTAGCATGAATTAGATCTTAATTTGGTCAAATTAGACCGAGTTTAGTTATTTTAGGAAGAAATATATTTGATTTAGGCCAAGTCAAATCTAATGAGGCAGAATATGCATGATTTGGGGGGAAATAGGTCTAAATTTTGGAAAATGTGTCTTATTTAGATAATTGGGTCTGATTTTCCAAATTAGGGTAGACTTAGGTCAATGTGGGACAAACAAGGGGAAGTTATGTCTAATTAGGTCATTTAAATGTAAGAATTATGAACAACAACTAGAGATGCCCGTGCTCCCTCCTAGGTGCCTAGTCCCCTAGGCTTCCCTTGAGTGGGAAGCACTACCTAACCACCAAGTCAACTATTCTAAAATTATAGCAATGTCCATGCCATTTGATTTGTGGTATGGAATAATGCACCTTCTCCTTTTTCTAGAAGTTTGACTCTTTCAAATGGTTTTCTAAGTCAGAAGTCTTATGTTTTAGTTGGTTAAGCCTATTGTTGAGTCTTAGTTCAACCTTTCTCACTTATATCAATTTTTTATTAAGGTTGGTGTCTAGACCATGCCAAATTGATACAGAAGAAACATATCAAATTTTTTGTGATCTAAGGTTTAAATAACTGTTGTAGGGGATGGGAGTTGGATTTCATAATCATAGTTATCGTTGGGGGAGGATTTGAAATATTATTACTCTTGTAGTGTGTTGCAAGTTGTCGATGGTGGCCACATCATATTGACATGGTTGAAGGTTTGGGTTCTAGGATTGTTTGTAGGATAATAAGCTAATATATGGATTGTTTGGGGTGTGAGATATTAAGAAAAGAAAGTTACTGGATGTTTTCATGTTCACATAGTCTATGAGTAAGTAAAGGCGTAGTGTAATTTTATGGTCAGTGGAAGAGATGTTTTTGGGCTAATGGGGTGTACAAAGGGACACTATGGGAGCGGTGCACAATTTTACTAATGGGGTGCACAAAACATGTATGAAATCTTTTAAGGAGATAGAGTTATAGTCTTTTTGTGATAAAACAATTATTTACAAGCCAATGATTTGGAAAATGTCATGTAATTTTGGATACCATGGGGTTGTAACCACACCCAAGAATTTCATTTAGTTCTTGTTTTCTTCGTTGATGGGCCTAAAAATTTCATAACTTTTTATATGAATTACTAACTTATTTATTTTATAGGTTTACAAATATATCCAAAGGGTAAGTCATGGATAGACGAGCAGTAAATACTCAAATGAAGTTTCACAATTTTTAGATTTTTCTTTTGCAAATTTAGTGGTTGGAGACAAGATTGTATGCCCATGTAGAAAGTTTGTGGATGTATACTAGGTCAGCTGGAAGATTTCATTGAGTCATTTATTATGCCATGGCTTATTACCAAGCTATTAATGTTGGTCTTTTCATGATGAAGCTACCAATGTTCAAGTGGATGCTCCTACTGACCATGATAGAACTTCTAACCAACAAGAAGGAAATGACATCCATCACGATGATTGCCTAAATGCTGAAGATTTACAAGATATGTCGAATGATGCTTTTCCAAGTTTTAGTGAAAATGGTAATATGGAAGGAGTGGAGTCAAAAATCTATCAACATTTCAAAGATGATAATTTTATAGATTGTTAAAGGATTCTGAGAAAATATTTTACCCTCGTTGTCAAAATTTTAACAAAATTGTTTCCATCCTAGAGTTCTATCAATTGTTTTTTCCTTAATGGACTGAGTAAAAGCATCTATGTTTCTTGTTTTCTTTAAGAAGATGTTACTAGAAGGAAAACAATTACCAAATAAACCCTACACAATCAATAGACTAGAATTAAGCCTTAATTAACCCTACACAATCATGGTAAACTAACTAAAAAGGAAGAGTAATTAATTACTACAGTAAGAGTAATCCTATATAGCATTGAAGAGGAGAAACTAGCTCAACAAGGCAAGAGAGAAAATAACTAACTACACTAGTTTAATAATTAAACAAAGAAGGCAAGAGATACTACAATAAGGAACTAGCAATCAAAAGTCAACACATGTAACTAAGAACAAGTACCAATTACTCTAGCATAGTTTAACCAACATGGACAAGACAATTAACTAACTAAGCAAGAAGATAATTAAGTTAATGAGAAACTAGGGTTTCAAGTAATTGGGGAAGTGGGTCATTTTGGGTTAAATGTGATTCTCAACCTAGGTGGGGTCATATAATGCAACACATTAACTCAAACCATGTTATCAAACCAAACAACAAATTGGGATGATGACAAATTACCCTATACTACTAGTTGACCATGGGTGGTATATGGTTTGAATAGGGAATTGGTTTGTATCACACATCATCCAATCTCTCAAGGTTCAATTGACTAGGATATAGGTATAATTCAATCATGATCACCCTTGTCTAGGTCCCTAGAAGTGATTCTTGTAACATTATTAGTGGAAAAGGGTGGTATGGAGTGTAGGAGAAGGGTATTTCCGCTCCTATTACCCTCCATCCAACCTCTAGACATGCTCCTTATTAAGTACATCAAGTGAGTCACTAATAGCCACTTAGATCTCACACCCAGTGATGAAAGAGTAGAAGGATATCTAGGAAGAGATGTATCTATTTAAGGATCCACTAGTTGGACTTAGAAGGTTTTCCTCAAATAGCCACATATACATCATTCTCATATACTTTGGTGGTTTTAAACACCAAGAGGCACTGCAAGATGCAAAAATGAGATATAAGAAAGAAGATAGAATCTCCGAATGAGTTATACTATTTACAACAATATATCATCAACATGGTATCAAAGTCACATTCTATTCCCCCAAACAACCCAAAGAGAGGACTTAGCTACTCATGACAAAGGAAATCATAAAAATGGAGACGAAAGAGATAAAGAAAGTTGTGGATCTTGCACTAGTGGTTGACTCATTCTTTAAGAGTAGAAAGGATGTCCTCATCCCTCCTTCAATGTGGAATGGCATGAAAAGTGAAGGTAGAATAGACAAAACCCTAAAAATTAGGGTCTAAGATGGCAGGTGGAAGAAAGAAGAAAGTAATGACGTAGTTGGAAGTGAATGGCCTCCTTCAATGATGTAAGGAGCTAACCTTGTGCTCCTAGTTGCCACTAATGTTTATATAGTGGCTTGGGAAGGATAGGATTAAGTGGGGGTAATGATGATATAAAGTTTAGGGTTGGAAAAATAAAACCCGACCCGAATGAACTGACCCGAACCCGGAATTTTAAGTGGGTTTAAGGTATAAGGTTTTTTTACCACACCTGAAGAACCCGAAATGAATTTAGGGTCAGGTCTAGGTTTGGAATTTAGACCTGAAATAACCTAATTCACCTGAAGTTCAAAAGAAAATTACAAATACTATATTTTAAGATGTCCAATGGCCAAATTACTAATCCATCAATCATGAAGTTTATTTTGGCAATTCTATGTGGTTTTTTATTGGTTTGTATGATTTATTGTACTAAATATATTATGAATTTTTGTTTAAAACTCTCAAACAAACTACAATAGGATTATATGGGTTTCTCACTCACATTGTAAGCTTATCACAATGAAACATGTTAATTACACTTGGAAATTATCAATGACTAGACAAATCATAGGATGTTTTATAAAACCATTGTCTTGGTATTGGATTTAAGGTTCAGACCCGATTAACCCAAATTATTTTTGTTTCAAGTTAGGGTCAAGGGTTTCAACCCAAAAATCCATCTTTTGCAAGTTTAGGGTCTGACCAAAAAGTGTCGACCCAAAATGACCCAAAATAAAACCCGCTCAACCTGAACTTGATTACCACCCCTATATAACTGATGGAAAATGTAGAACTACTCTACTATTGGTTAATACTTGGTTGAAAAATATCTTCTCCATGAAGGACTTAGATGAAGAATCCTATACTCTAGGAATCAATATCTATATAGGTAGAACTAGAAGGCTTCTTGGCCTAATCTAGAGTACATACATTGACAATGTGCTGAAAAGATTCATAATGCATTATTCTAAGAGAAGTAACTTACCCATACATCATGGAACAAGTCTATATAAATCCCAATTTCCTAGATATTTGGAAGAGTGAGCAAACATTGGTAAGATTTGATATTCATATGTAACTAAATCTATCATGTATGTAGTGGTATGTATGTGCCATTTGTCTTGTATGCTTTGAGCATGATGAGCATGTGTCAATCAGATTATGGTGAAGATCAGTGGATTTTTTGAAGAATATTGAAGTACTTGAGAATAATTGAGGATCAATTCTTCATATGTGAAGGTCAGGAAGATTTAGCTTGTAAAGGGTTACATTGTTGCAAGCTTCCAAACCAACAAGAAAAATTAGCGATTACAATCAAGATTTTTATTTTGAAAGAGATAATGGTCGATTATGCAACAATATCCAAGTATATTTTTGCATCTGATGCAACAAAGGATGCAATATGGATCAGAATGTTCATTAGTGATCTTGGGGTGGTTCCATCCATTGAGGATGCAGTAGAGACTTATCATGACACATGGAGCCATTGTATAGGCTAAGGCATCCATATCACATCATTGTTCCAAGCACATACTACAAAGATATCATTTCATACGAGAGATTGTACATAGAGGACATGTAAGTATTTTTAGAGTACCAACTAAAAACAATGTTGTGGATCCTTTAACAAAAACACCTTCACAAATAGAATCATGATGGTCCTTTTGTAGATCACTTAGAATTTGATTCATGAGTGATTGGATCTTGTGTAAGTGAGAGTTTGTTGTTTGTAAGCCCTAAGAGCCCGTTGTGATGATTGTAATATGGATACATTTTATATGATTTAATTATTGATAAATCCAATTCCACTTATTATGTTTATCTCAATATTGAGATAATGAATAAATTCTATAATGTCTAATAATATTTTGAATTAGTGACATATGGTCTAGATTGAGGACCTTAACATGAGATTATATGTATACTTAAGAGTATACATTCTCCCCACTCAGTTATTATTGTGGATACTATAAAATAACAATAATACATAAGACTAGTGCCTATGTTGAGTGATGACTATCTTTCTTTAGTCATGATAGTGGATATCAACTCAGATACATGGGTACTTGTTATATCATAAGCCTTACTAGACAATCAAATTTTCCGAATGCCATGTCATAGATTCAGAGTCATATATCTATGTGATAGCGGTGACTAAGATCATTAGACCTAAAGTCGCTAAATTGACTGCATGTTGTTTTGTGTGCTTTAACACTAGCCTAACATGACTCTAAATAAGGGTTGCCATACATGTGGTGCTTGGGTGCATTGTGACTTGTATCAAATACTGTGAGTGATGTGGATAGAATTTATCCTTCCATTAGATTGATACATGGCCATTTGATAAGAAATACTATGAAAGGCATGGTTGTACTCATGTGAATCAAATATATGATAATGATCTCAAACAATTCCAATAGTTTTCTCCAGTCCAAGGAACACAAATTGAATTTTAATAGGATGAAAGGTCCATGCCTCAATTTAATATGGATATCTTGACCAAGGGATTACACAATCATGGTAACATTGGTCACTTTTCAGGTTCAAGTTATTATCAACTTATTCTAATTACTCAGGTAGATAAAATGTGTTTTTGGTGCCAATATTTGTTTGTGAGGTTATGGACATCATTATCAGTGTAATGTAGCACCTACATGGTCACACATATATATGGATGCATAAGGGAATTCAAATTCACATTCAAATATATGATTAGAATAATTTTGAATCATGTACATGATGATTTCTAGCCTAGTCAGGAAACTAGAAGTTACAATCGGATGACTAGATGGTTTGGTCACGTGAAATGATTAGTAGTTAGTAAATAGATTGATCATCATTGTGGGAAGTGAGGAGTCAGGATGCCCAGAAAGTGAATCAGATGGCTGGACCATGTTAGGGAAGGCAAAGAAAGCTGCATTGTTCAATTTTGAATTGAATTAGAAAATTTAATTAGACCAATATTGATGAGTCTAGTGACTTAATAAGAGAGTTTGGAGAATCAGAGTCCAAATTGGTCTTATTTGGATGACACAATAAGTGGGTCAGGCAACTTGGATTACTCCCCATGTCTCCATTATTTGAGTTTACTTTTTATTTTTTATTAGGAACAAGATTGGATTTTATAAGTTCTAAGACCACGACTCTTTTACATAAAGAGGTGTACATCCATGGGGTGAGATACATTTTAGACACATTTTGATAGAATTTTTCTAAGAGTTCTTTCTCTTGGAGAGATAAAAACTCATCCAAAGGACAAAGAGGATAAGGAGAAAAAATAACGCTATTGCATCGACAACTTCAAGTTCTGCTCTATTGGTAACCAAAGTGTTAATGTGACCCAACCTTGTTAAGTAGGGTTTAGGCCTATCAAGGAGGTATTAGACTAACCATACACTTTTAGTCACTAATTGGAAACAACCTTAAATATTTTTTCCCTCAATTTAATAAAACAAAGAAACATCAAGTTAACCATTCATAAAACATTTGATTTAAGCATAAGCATCATGAGTTATATTGAGTTTTACTCTTACATCATGATCAACTTGAAAGAGAATGAGTTATAATTTTGATATGCATTAAATACAACTTATTGCAATATTGCCCTCAATCTCTTTCACATTCCCAGGACCAAGGAATGATAAGAGACCATTTACTAAAGCACATATCACTTTCTAGATTTGAACTAATCACTCTTGCTGGAAACTATCTT
The DNA here is from genome assembly GCA_963693085.1 of Alisma plantago-aquatica. Classification (NCBI taxonomy): domain Eukaryota; kingdom Viridiplantae; phylum Streptophyta; class Magnoliopsida; order Alismatales; family Alismataceae; genus Alisma; species Alisma plantago-aquatica. The sequence continues at coordinate 1,352,031,014 of OY856411.1, forward strand.
ATCGATCCCTCCATGTACCTAAAAAAGTTCCAATAGAGTGTGTGAACTATGGGCTCTGTGAAAGTAATCGAGAAACCATGATTTCATATATATAACAGTTAATGGATTATAATATATAAGAGTATAAGCATGTAAATTGTAATAAATAAACATTTTAAACTACATAAGTTATAATATTAACTCAACCACTAGTAAATTTTTGGCCTCTAATGTTACTTTAGATAATGTTAGTTCCAAGTAAAAAAATTCACCGTAGACTAAACAACATCGGTTCTTGAGCACATTGTCACCATTGGTCAAGTTCTACCAATTTAGAAAAGATGCATGTACCACTTTTTCTATAACTTTGGCTATCTATTACTGAAATCGACATCTTAGATAATCGATGAGATACAATTTTTTAGGTAAACTATGCCTCCAAAATTTTTAATATTAGCATCGGTTTGCTAGGAAATGACGACAAACACCTACATGTGAAATAACTTTTACCTCCAAAATATTTTTGGCATCGGTTCGGCATCAGCAAACTGATGTTTCACATCTTAAAAACCACAAAAAAGTTGTACAAACGGTGTTGGTTTTATGTCAAGAAACTGGTGACAAAGGATTTGCACCACATCCCCACAAAAATGTTGATCCCCCAAAATGCTCTCTAGTGTTGGTTTGCTAAAAAACAATGACCAAGTCCATACTGAGGTCGACTTTTTTTGTTTGGATAAAGGTCTCTATTATTGTTTTTTAGTTAAGAACCGACATCTAGATACTTAGTCATCAATTTTCACAAAATAAACTCACGACTAAGTCCTTACAGAGATAGACTTTTTTGTTTGAATAAGAGTCTCTATAATTGATTTTTAATGTAGAACCAACGAATAAGTTCTTAGTGAGGATGGAATTTTTAGTAGTAAAAGGACATTTTTTGTTGTTTTAGCTTATACAACCATCTACTATCATTTTAGTCATCGGTTGTAGTTAGAAACTGTGACTATGTCCCACTTAATATCACCTATGAAATTTATTTTCCCCAATCTTCTGATTCATGGCATGTGACCCCCCCCCACTCTGGCAATTTCTCCTTCATCGCTCCTCCACCATTTCTGCTATTGTTGGTGCAACTGTTGTTACTGCCCTGCTATGTGTCAGCGACTATTGCTTCTCGCCATCATTGCAACCACCTCCAGCCGCTCTAAGTCCTCTGGCTACAATCACCTCCAGCCACCTCCACTGCTGTCGCAACATCCACCTCCAACCATTGCTGTTGCGACCTCCACCTCCAGCCACTGCCACCATAACCTCCAATTCCAACAATTGCCACTAAGACCACCTCCACCTTGAGTCTAGTCCACGTCCTCTAGCCACCACAGCCGCAATTGCAACCACCATCACCGCTCAGTACTTGACACATGCGGTGAGTGGTTAGGTGTTTTGTTAACTAGGCTAGTTATTCTCATATCCCCAAAATGAATTGCTTAACCCTTAATTATCCTTAAATATCTTAAACCATTAAGCATCCTTAAACCCTTAATTATGATTCAAACTTTGGTAGTGAATTTCTTAAACCCTTAAATATCTTTCTAGTTGATGGTCTAATTTAGTTAATTCTTCTTGCTTAGTATTAATTGATCCCATAGATAATTCAATAGCTTGATTTGCTAGCATTAAGTTAGACCTAAATTTTTTATCTTCTCTATTTAGATCTAAAACCATGTTTAAACCATGCAAACACTAATTTTTTCTCTAAAAAGACAAACAATGACAGTGTCTAGTAAGTCTCCTTTGTACACATGTGGATTTGGCAATATTATATGTTGGCCTAGAAACCTATCCAAGATTTACTCATTAGGAGTGAATCTTGGATAGTCCCCAGTTTGGGAGTGTTCTTGACCACTTAATCTCACTTAGGATATAAGTGTATAATGTGTTTCCCGTTTTCAATATGTTTCATCAACACTTCTCCATTTGTTCTCTAAGTACATATTTAGGTGGATATTTTTCCATATACATCGGTGTACTTAGAGAACTATGGGTAAATGTTGTCGGATTTTTCTTGAACACACAATAAACATTATACACTTACTAGTGATATTAGGTGTTCAAGAATGGGATAGGTGGTACACACATTCATTATTGAACCCTAAACCCTGATTTGTAAACCATCAATCCTAAATCCTAATATGTAAACCCTAAACCCTAATATGTAAACCCTTATCCTAAACCCTAAATGATAAACCATAATCTGTAAATTCTAAACCCTAATAGTTGTTTTCTCTTTGATGATAGAATGGATATATCATGGATGTCCATTCAAAATCAATGCACCCTAGAGTTTATTACTGGTCTTGATTAGTTTATAAGATTTGCAGATGACATAGGAAATGACCTGGAGATAGGTTCTATTATCCATGTAGGATTACAGTAACAACTTCAAAGTCAACACTATTTAAGAAATAAAAAGGCATGTCAAGTGCAACGAGATTGTACAGGGCAATACAAAATGGTACTAGCATGGACAAATGTGGGGAAATATAGCAATAGAAAGGGTAGCAAAAAGAAAAATTTAACTGCCATATTCCCCTTATATCAATGGAATGCGCCAAAAATTATGCAATGGAAAGGATGGTTTAGGGGATATACATAGTACTGGAGCAAGTTTAGTGACAATCTCATCGTTGTGGTGTGCACCCTTTCTTCAAGTCCCACTCGAACATCTCTGTGCAGGCCTCTTGGTTGATCACCAAGGACAGTAGGTTAATGGTGTCCTCCTAGAGGGTAAAGCTCCACACCTCTAGAGTAGTCCACACGAACCATAGGGAACTCATGTCCTTCTAGTAGAATGGACAAAATGGAGTTGTCCCTTCACATTGGCATACTAGTCACCAACTTATTCTACCACAATTGTTCTCCCTTGATATCCCTCCCTTTATCAGGTAGGACTTTATTGGGTTCTCTCAGTTTGCACAACCACAGAAGACAAACAATTGTTAGAAGCAATTGAATTGTGTCTCTGGGAAGCCCCTAGTACCACTCTATTTATAGGAGGGTCAGGGTCAGGATTTCCAATATGTTCATGAGTGGAAGGGATCAAAATTTCATGAATTTTTATAACCTATGAGCGGAAAATTGATCAGTTAATAAGTGAATCGATCGGTTGGCATGTGAGCCGATCAGTTCACCCAGTGAACCGGTCATTTCATCATGTTTCCCAATTGCAATTTTATTGTCAATTCTAATCCAATTAATGCATGAAATGATGTAAGAACTAATCTTAGTGTAATCAAATTGCTCTTGTGAATCAGATGGTTCATCTCATTAACTAGTCATTTGGTGACCTTGAGCCGATTGGTTCACTTAGTGAATTGGTCAGTTCATGGCCTCATTCATCCATAATTCAGCCAATACAATATCCAATTAACTTGACACTCCAACTGGTTAGTTCAACACTTGAACCGGCCAGTTCAAAGTCCAGTCAGTCAATTGTTGTTTAAATTGAGTACCGAAACACTTTTGTAATCAATTCAATTATCACTCAACAATAAACTCCTATTTCAAGTGAATACTATGTGTGTGACCCTATGGGTTCCATATTATGTTGGTAGTGAATATCCATAACTATTTTATGACATCACAATAAAAGAGTGGTTCCTAGTCACACATCATTGTTAACCAAGTAAATGAAAAGTTAAAGAACAACTTCAACCTACAATTTGCGATTGGTGTTATAGTGTTTGTATAGTTCCTTTATCACTGATATCCAGTATTGAACTCAAGGTAAGAAATTGACATCCTTTTCAATGATTCATTTCATGTTTCTTGAACCAGGGTAGACTGTATGAGATATACGTAAGCTCAATATTACATACTGACTCACATGTGCATAACCATGCATTTCTCGATCTCACTTATCAAGTGTCTAGGATATCTTACTCCTATAGGAGGGACAAATCTCATCTACATAACTCAAGGTCATCCCCATGTGTCACAGTGCATCTGATCATCATATTTATGGCAACACTTTTTAGAATCACGGTGGATGATGTCAAAGTACACTGAACGACATGTGTTGAGTGTAGTTGTAAGGAGGCGGGATCACCCCCTTAAAAAAAAATAAGAATTAACATCCATTCCAAACACACTCAAAGGTATGTTGGAATAGGTATAAATTTTCCAAATTTATTATAATGGTATGCAAAACACCAAAGTGTAGCAGTGGAATAAAAATAGCTGATTATATTCAATTTTCATAAATGATTACACAAGTACATCAAGATCTCCCATTAGGGTTTACAACAAGATACAACAAAAAGAATCTAGATAGAGGGAAGTCTAACTACTTCAAATCTTATCTCCAGAGCAACATCTCCAAGTGCTAGGTCCATGCCCAAATCTATGCTCTCCTGATTCAACTCAATAACTTGTCCTAACCTGGGTGGTTGGGAGAGCATCTAGCAAAAGGGAAAGGAAACAAGGTATGTGTCAAAATATTGAACAAATACAAAAGATAATGATAACATTGAAGCATAAATATATGGACTCATCACATAATGAGAGGGCCAAGATGATGAGGCATATAAAAAAATAGATTCTTGCCAAAAATCAACAAATAATAATGAATCACATGAATGATCAATAATGGACTACATTAACTAAGTTGGGTTGAGGAACCTACCAGACCTCAACCAATAGGTGAGGGGAGAATTAATACATTCCCAGTCACCTACACATATTTTTATAAGGGGGAGAATAAGACATTCCCCAGGGCAAATTAATACATGCCCTACTATGGGTGATTGTACATAAGTACCACTACTATAGCTAAATAGTCAAATAAGCCTTCATGCATAAGTAGTAGTAAATTTTTAAGATAAATAGTTATATAATTGCAATATGGTAGTGGGTTCCAAGACCTGTCAAATAAAACATCAATACTAATTTTGAGGCAAGTACATAAAAGATTCATGAGTAGAGGAAACATGTTTCAATAAAGCCTTGTTAGGGTAAGTAAGGTTGGTTCACAAGTATCCCAACTAAATGGTTAGATATGCACATACATAAAGATGGATTGCACATAACTCTCATACGATTTCAACTACAAACTTTCATCACTTTATTGAGTCCAAGACCAACTTCTCCTATTCTAATGTATAGCCATGTATTAGGGTATGTTATATGCAATAATGTAAAGAAAACCCCTATTTTTAACTTTTTGCATAAAACTTTGATTTAGACTCTTATAACATTACCATTAATCTAGTTAGGTTCTTCTGATTAATAACATTTTTATGTAAATTTGGAGCTATGAGGACTAAGATGTACTTTTTATGATTTTTATGCATTAAATTCATTTTACAAAAATCACCCTTCATCAAACCATGAAATCAAACCTTTAAAATATTTTTATTATATAGATATTAATTATCCAATTCCAAAACATATTTATTTGTTAAATTTGGATAAGAGGATTAGAAGATATGAATTTTTCAATACTGACCAATAGGAAATTGCCACATCATCAAACCTATTGAGATAATTGAAGAGAGAGGGAAAGGGAGAAAATACTATTTGACCCAAGATCAAGTTTGAAGTTGCATAGGTAACCAAACTAGAGCTTCTCGAGAAGGTAAAACAGGAAGAAACCAAAACCCTGGAAGAACATGGTAAAAAGAGATGGAAATCATCGATTTTAAACGTAGAAGCATGAGTTTTAAGCATGTAGTAAGCAATATATGAGTAGGGGGTTAATAAAACTCACCTATAGGAAGGTAAGAAGGTCCAAATAGTAAGGATCCTGAGATTAGAAGGTCTAGTTTCTCTAAGACAAGCTCCTTTCTTGAGCAAAGATCACCTTCTCCACTTTAGAGGTGCAAACCCTAGCAAAAGAGCATGGAAATGAGATGTTTTAGGGCTCTAGGTGGAGTTTTACCATGGAAGGTCATGGTTCCAACATGGAGGAAGGTGGAAGGATGACTAACAGTATGAAAATAGGGAAGGAAAGGAGGAAATTTACTATTTTTGGTCAAAATCATCAAGAAGGAGCTTAGAAACCCTAAATAGAGAAAATTTGGAACCCTAGGAGCCTTCTTCACCAAGGTAAGCACTCTCTTTTAACTTGGGACAGCAACTTCATGGACAAACATAGGAGGAATGATTCTATAAGTTGGGGGAAAGAGAAGGAGAGGATTTCTTCTTAGATTGGGAGGTGGGAAGGGGGCAAGTATGAGGTGTCTATGGGACTTTCCATGTGTCCTTAGGATAGGGATTCATGGCCATGTAAGAGGACAGTTCATAGACTCTTCTTGTATATCAAAGGTCAGTCATAAAATCTCCTAGAGACTTCTAGGCCATCCCCACCATCCTTCAAACAAAGAAATAATCCCATTGGTTGATAGCTTTAAAAGACACACTCATTTATAAAGAGGGTAATCCCTATAATGCCCTTTAAAAAAAATTGGCCATTCTCTTCATCCCGTGGCCTGGGCTCGATCCTGGGAGCTCTCACTAACAAACTGAGTGTCTAATCATCTTGGTGTCTTATGTTAGACCTATAATGCCCTTGGAGAGAAACACCTTCAAACCAAGGTGCAACCATGTTCCCTATGGTTAAAAAACTCAGTAAAAGTAAGGGAATATATAAGGATTATAATGCATGTGACAATATGCAAAGAAAACCTCCCAATTGGGTAAATTATAGAAAAGTCCAGAATGTACCTAAAGTTGCATAACTTGCACAAACAACATCCAAATTGAACCAAACTTCATCCACAAGTTATATTTGATATTTTGAATATTAATTTTCCATTATTTCCATATTGTGAAGTTTATATAATCACATTATTCATTACTTATGCCTTTTACTCATTTTCTCTCTCCTAAACTTATCATAATATTTCAAGGTTGTCCAAATTAGATGAAATTTGACATGTAGGATCATTTTGATATGTAGATTTTGAATTTGAAGTTTGTTTCCATTTTTGAGAATTCTTTTTATGAGATATTTCATATGGCCCATTAACGGCCCATCATCTAAGTTATTCATCTAATTAAGTTTCTTATCTTCATATTACCACCAAAATGAGTTATGTGACATATTTTATGTATCCATTATAAACCTAAGATTGATGTTAGAACATTAGGTTACATTAAGGTGATCTATAAATGCATTAGCTCATTGGGGTTATACTAAACATCTATTTAGGTCTAACATTCAACTTTGTTTGGCTAAGCTAAAATGTCAACTTCCAGGGTAGGGTCTAAGATCTAGTATGTTACAACACACCACCCCTTAAAGGGATTTCGTCCTCAGAATCAAAACATCCACACATAAGAAAACAACTTATTCACCACCCCTTAAAAGATTTAACCTACCAAGCCAAACTAATCTAGAGGTAAAATGGTGAGTCTAACTAGACCATATACCATATCCATTATGCTTCACTGGGTACTCTGATTGCTTACTGAACACCAAACTTTAAAGTCTAGGTTCTAGGGATAACTATCCAAACATGTGGTTCCATGGGTCATAAGGGAACTATATTGGGTATCCATCCTCAAACAAGTCATTACAATTGGGAGACTAGTTCAACATATCAGGGTCCCTAAAGATAAATCATATAGATGTCTAAGGCTACTATTGCCTAAAAGCATGCTATTTTGAACAATTCATATCACCTCAGGCCAGGCTGGTATCATATGGATTCGAGAGTCCTCGTAAACCAAGCTAGTGGTGCGGAGAAAAATCTTGCCAGCCCCCTAACCCTAATCCTTTCTAGATATATTTGCTTTTGACTTCATGTCCTAGTAGCTGCCTAAAGGCCAAGCTAAACAACCTCAAGTTACTATGGTTACTTATGCATCTTTTACTTGTAAGTATTTTAAGCATATATTCATCATTATTCTAATGTGAAACTATGGGATCCTAAATCAACCCTTCATCATCTATTGATCAACTCTAGGGCAAACATGTCACTTAAAGGTAAGGAAAGTATTCTAACTAGGGAGACAAAATTGAAATAGTCAGATTTCGACTACCGTAGGCTCTGATACCATGCTGTAAGGAGGTGGGATCAGCCCCTTACTAAATTTTTTTTGAAGAATTAACATCCATTCCAAACACACTCAAAGATATGTTGGAATAGGTGTAAATTTTCCAAATTTATTATAATCGTATGCAAAAGACCAAAGTGTAGCAGTGGAATAAAAATAACTGACTATATTCAATTTTCATAAAAGATTACACAAGTACATCAAAATATTCCTCTAAGGTTTACAACAAGATACAACAAAAAGGATATAGATAGAGGGAAGTCTAAACTACTTCAAATATTATCTCCAAAGAAACATCTCCAAGTGCTAGGTCCATGCCCAAAGCTATGTTCTCTTGATTCAACTCAACAACTTGTCCTAACCTGGGTGGTTGGGTGAGCACCCAGCAAAAGGGAAAGGAAACAAGGTATGTGTCAAAATATTGAACAAGTACAAAAGATAATGATAACATTGAAGCATAAATATATTGATTCATCACGTGATGAGAGGGCCAAGATGATGAGGCATATAAAAACAAATTCTTGCTAAAAACCAAAAAATAATAATGAATTGCATGAATGATCATTATTGGACTACATTAACTAATTACGGTTGAGGAACCTGCCATACCTCAACCTATAGGTGAGGGGAGAATTAATACATTCCCAATCACCTATAGATATTTTTAATAAGGGGGGGGGGGGGGAATAAGACATTCCCCAAGGAGAATTAATATGTCCTACTATGGGTGGTTGTACATAAGTACCACTACTATAGCTAAATAGTTAAATAAGACATCATGCATAAGAAGTGGTAAATTAGCAAGATAAATAGTCATATAATTTCAATATGGTAGTGGGGTTACAAGACCCATGAAATAAAACATCAATACTAATTTTTAGGCAAGTACAATAAAAGATTCATGACTAGAGGAAACATGTTTCAATAAAGCCTCATTAGGGAAAGTAAGGTTGGTTCACAAGTATCCCAACTAAAGGGTTAGATATGCACATACATAAATAGAGACTTCACATACCTCTCATACAATTTCAACTACCAACTTTCATCACTTTATTGAGTCCAAGACCAACTTCTCCTATTCCAATGTATAGCCATGTATTTGGGTATGTTATATGCATTAATGTAAAGAAAACCCCTATTTTTGACTTTTTGCACAAAACTTTGATTTATACTCTTAAAACATCACCATTGATCTAGTTAGGTTCTTCTGATTAAGAATTTTTTTATGTTAATTTTAGAGTTATGAGGATTAATATGTACTTTTTATGGTTTTTATGCATTAAATTTATTTTACAAAAATCACCCTTCGTCAAACTATGAAATCAGACCTTTAAATATTTTTATTATATAGATATTAATTTTCCAATTCCAAAACATATTTATTTGTCAAATTTAGATAAGCGGATTAGAAGATATGAATTTTTCAATACTGACCAATAAGAAAATTGCCACATCATCAAACCAATCGAGATAATTGAATAGAGAGAGAAAGGGAGAAAACTCCATTTGACCCAAGATCATATTTGAAGTTGCATAGGTAACCAAACTTGAGCTTCTAGAGAAGGTAAAACAACAAGAAACCAAAACCCTAGAAGAACATGGTAAAAAGAGATGGAAATCATCGATTTTAAACATAGAAGCATGAGTTTTAAGAATGTAGTAAGCAATATATGAGAAGGGGGCTAACAAAAATCGCCTCTAGGAAGGTACTAAATTCCAAACAGAAAGGATCCTGAGATTAGAAGGTCTGGTTTCTCCAAGCCAAGCTCCTTTCTTGAGCAAAGATCACCTTCTCCACTTTAGAGGTGCAAACCCTAGCAAAAGAGCATGGATATGAGATGTTTTAGGGATCTAGGTGGAGTTTTACCATGGAAGGTCATGGTTCTGACCTGGAGGAAGGTGGAAGGAAGACTAAAAGTATGAAAATAGGGAAGGAAAGGAGGAAATTTACTATTTTTGGTCGAAATCATCAAGAAGGAGCTTAGAAACCCTAAATAGAGCAAATTTGGAACCCTAAGAGCCTTCTTCACCAAGGTGAACATTCTCTTTTACCTTGAGACAGCACCTTCGTGGCCAAACATAGTAGGAATATTTCTATAAGCTGGGGGAAAGAGAAGGAGAGGATTACTTCTTATATTGGGAGGTGGGAAGGGGTAGGTGTGGCTTTATAAAGAAGGGGGCAAGTATGAGGTGTCTATGGGACTTTCCATGTGTCCTTAGGCTAGGGCTTCATGGACATACAAGAGGACAGCTCATAGACTCTTCTTGTATATCAAAGGTCGGTCCTAAAAGACCCTGGAGACTTCTAGGACATCCCCACCGCCCTTCAAACAAAGAAATAACCCCATTGGTTGATAGCTTTTAAAGATAAGCTCATTTATATAGAGGGTAATCCCTATAATGCCCTTGGAGAGAAACACCTTCAAACCAAGGTGCAACCAGGTGACCTATAGTTAAAAAACTCAAGAATAGTAATGGAATATATAAGGATTATAATGCATGTGAAATTTTGTAAATAAAACCTCCCAATTGGGTAAATTATAGAAAAGTCCAGAATGTACCTAAAATTGCATAACTTGCACAAACAACATCCAAATTGGACCAAATTTCATCCATAAGGTATCTTTTATGTGTTGAATATGAATTTTACATTATTTTCATATTTTTAAGTTTATATAATCACATTATTCATTACTTATGCCTTTTACTCATTTTCTCTCTCCTAAACTTATCCTAATATTTCAAGGAAGTCCAAATTAGATGAAAGTTGACATGTAGGCTAATTTTGATATGTAGATTTTGAATTTGAAGTTTGTTTCCACTTTTGAGACTTATTTTTATGAGATATGTCATGTTTCCAATTAACGGCCCATCATCTAAATTATTCATCCAATTAAGTTTCTTATCTTCATATTAGCACAAAAATAAGTTATGTGGCATATTTTATGTATCCATTATAAACCTAACATTAATGTTAGAACATTAGGTTACATTAAGGTTTTATATACATGCATTAGCTCATTGGGATTATACTAAACATATGTTTAGGTCTAACCTCCAACCTTGTTTGGCTAAGTCCAAAATGTCAACTTCCAGGGTAGGGTATGAAATCTAGCATGTTACAGTAGTGACTTCTGGTCTACAAACCACAATCACCACTAACACTATAAGAGATGATTCTGACTAACAATTATGGTTTCCATGTATCACTCTTATGGTGGGTATGTCTGATACATTGTTTTCTAACAAATATCTCAGGTTCCTTGTATCCCAATTAAGTAACACATGAAATTTGAGAAGATTTGGATTTTCCTAGCTACTCCAATTTGAACTAGTAAAGAATTAACCTAAATTAATAAATGACCCTAATATATCATATCCTATATCCTTTGGACTTTGGTTCAACTGACAATGTGACATATATGTTGTCACGTGGCCCTGAGTCTGGATCGAACTCAGACGTAGAGTGAACTGAGAGGCATGGAACGTCTCCTCCACCTGAGTCTAGTCCATAGGGACTCTACAATACGTGTCTACTTCTGCCTTCTCAATTCCATTTTATGTTTACAACTGTGATAAAATAGCATGCTTTTCACCATTAGCGGTCTTTCCCAAATCAGATGATCCCAAATACGATAGGGCTTTGTGCCCTACAGCTCCCGGTCGACAATGACTTCCCCCTCTCACCCATGTTTCCCGCTTTGGATGGGTTTCTAGCCACTCTCAGCCACTGCTTTTATAAGTAGGGACCCTGAAATGTTCGTATGATAATGACGAATCGAACTATAGAGCCCCCTCGCCCTCGAGAATGCTCTACTAGTCTCCGCTTCTATGTCGGGTGTCTGCCGCAAGTTTAGGTGTGCTAAAGTCACTCTGACCATCATCACCACATCTAGAGCCCCTAACAACACCACTAGGTCACCAGGTTGCTTTGGCATCAAGAGTTTGGCTAAGATCGTAGGTGTGTTGGTTTTCCCACTTTTTCTCCTTAAACTACTGATCGTAAATCTTTTTAGAAACTCGAGGTTTCTGGCCTCTGACATCCCTATTTTCTTCGTTTCTACATTCACCCAGTTGACCTGAACAAATTTCTATCACTGGTTTTCCTTATGTGCATATGTTATCCCATCTCTAGTAGACTTCCCCTACTCCTTCTCTGCCCTCCATGGCGGCAGAGATTTCTCAGGCGCATGAATTTTAGACGAGTCGAGTTTGGGCTTGTTGGCTTCAGTCGATGATGGAGAGGGTGTTTAGCACCTCTCTTCCCAACATAGCAACCTAAAATTGAGTTTGTAAATCTGGGTTTCTCTTCATTTTCCAGTGTTCTTCTCATGTTTTCTGATCAAAGAAGAAACAATGTCTTGTTTTTCCTCTAATACCCCGAGTAATGTTTGGGGTTTTGTGTTTGACACCATGGGTAAAATTGTCCTTGTATAATGGTTTCATTTTTGCAATCACAGATCTCCTTCTAGATGAGCCCTAGCCAACTGGCCATCTTTCCTTGGTCCATCTCAGTGAGGCACCCTATCTTTTGGTGGCCCCCTCTTATACATGGATTTCAAGAAAATTTTTTATTGGCCCATAAAAGGAAATTCATATCTTTTTATTGGTGCATCCAATGGGGTCAAGTTATATATGGACTTTGTTTAGTTTTTCGAGATATACAAGATGAACTAAGTTTCAAAGAATTTTTGACAGTAAGTTTTCATATTTTAATCAAGAACCTTAAAACCCTAGAAATTAGGTTGAAGATCAACTATCAATGAATGGTAATTGTTATAACAGGGTAATTAGGGTTTCTTAACCCTAGAAAGTGACTAGGATTTCTTCAACCTAAAACAAGCAACTAGGATCTTCTCTAAGAGAGAGGTAAGATGATTCATGCACTTTGAGTAGCAAGTATGGGTAAAGGATTTTATATTTGCTTATATTTATGAAACTCAATTACAATGATATCAAGCTAATATTTCAATGAATAATTGCAAGAAGATTTATATGAATCAGATTATGGTCTCCATTGCATCTTTCTCATATATTGATAACATGCACATGCTTCCAAATTAAATTTAATGATTGAAGTTATAATGCTCACAATTCAATGTTTCAAGTTACTATGCTCCAAATTAGTGCCAAGATCAATTTTTAAGAATATTATGGATGAATTATGATTGTTCCTTCTAAGATTAAGATGGCTTTTCGGCATAAGCTCTGTGTGAGCAATGAGAATTTGGGTGCATAAGCTCTGTGTGAGCAATGAGCTCTAGGGAGCATAAGCGGTGTGTGAGCAAGATAAGGATGGAGGACAACATATTCAACCCAAGACAATAATGTTAATAATTAAGATAATTAAAGATTAAGATAAATGACATGATAAGAATCCAATATTTATCATGTTTATATTTATGCTTTCTCAAAAGTATAGTACATTTTCATTTCTTATATTGTTATTCATTGTCACTTACTCTAATCAAATATCCTTTTTGCTTTGCATGGCTGGGGATGTGATGTCTAATAAAGAAGGATTCAGGAGCTTAGATAAGGAACACACATCTCGAGGACAAAACCCAGTGGGGTGGCAACTATTAATAGATTAGATTTCCTCAATGATTGTGAGACATGTTTTTTAGTTTAAAGAGTGTGTTTTATGTTATGAGAAAGTGTAGGTTTTTTAAGTGTAAACATGTTTAGTTATATTCATGTGTGAGTTATGTTGAGTACTTGAGTATGGGAACTATTATTTTATCATGTTTTGGTTTATTTAAACTTTATTTTTATGCAATGGTAATCATGTTGTGACATCCAAAGGAGATTTATGCTTCCGCTCAGTATTGTGCATGTTTTAGAAAATTAGGGTGTTACAACTAGGGCTAACTTGGTAAAACAACGTATGTGATTCTTTTTCCTCAGACCAGTGGGGACAACACCAAAAAGGGTCTCATTTTCACAATCCAAAACATGATTCCTACCTTCTCCTTGTAAACCAAGGGCAGAGACCAGTTCCTCATCTTGCCACACAGACGATGAGCCCCAACCTAGGTAGTTTTTTGCTCTGGGGCTCCTGAGTGAGTCTCCTCCATGGATGGAAAATGGAGGAGGACAAAAATATGCAAAGGTTAAGCAACAAGCAATTAGATCATGATGGGCGACTTGGCAAGTTCATCCTGAGAATACGGGAAATGACACCCAAGTCCAAAGGACCACAAAACTCAACGACTACTTATCAATTTCCACAAAACTAAATGTGGCGGATGTGATCTGATTTTGATGTAGAAGAAAACTTATTAGGTTCGGATATGGGGAAAACAAAGAGTAGGTTCTGGGTTATCCAACCTTTATTTCAATTGAGTGCAGGCGCATCAGGTTGTTGTCACGAACTTGCGGACGATGGAGAAGAATATGGGGACCGACATGGTGGCTCAGGGGGTGGATGGGAAAATTGAAGATGTAGGAGAAGAGTGTGGGGTTCAATGGTCGATTATGGACCTTTATGTAGGAGAAAGATGCACTGAGGTGGCAGCGGTGATTTTTGATGACGAGGATAGTCCATCCCCCAAAAGGGTGTTTCTTCATTAGGACAAAAAGTCCCAACAACCTGGGATTGTTAGGTTTCCATGGAAGTTGTAATTACAAATGTGAAGAAATTTTGGAAAGTTGGACTCTATTGAGGAAGGTTGGGTTCAGAGAAGGATTTGAGGCCTGATTGCCCATTTTTGGTCTCCTACCCAAGGTAAGAGACGACTTTATAGCCCTGCGATGGGCATTTAATGAATCAGGTTGACTCTGCGTCAAAGTGAAATAGCATGACACCAGACTTTAGGCAGAAAAAAATTGAAAATGTTTGTGTGACATCTAAAAGCAAAAATTGAGGTATAATCAGAACGTGGTTCAAATATTCAATTAATTCTCCTTCTAAACTATTTATAATCCTCCTTAATTTATTTGAAGGGTCAAATGAAGTCCTATTGACTTCAAATTTGAACCATAAGTTAATAAAGGAGTCTATAATATCCTTATGCAGTTAGATTTAGGTTTAGTTTACCTTTTGCCCATCGAACTTGCATATGCCATTACCTTACTGTAGATGAATTAAAATATGAAATAAATTGGGTTATCCTTTCTTTAATGAGTTACATTTTGAGTCAACTTTGAGATTTGGAGTTATTATCCTCTCTAGGGCCTATTCATTATGTTTTATGCATATATGAAGGATTATCATTGGAGAGAGAGAAAAAAGAGAATAATGCCAATTTTACTTTTATGTATATTGAACTCAATGAATTATAAAGAAAATAAAAGAAACATATTTCATCTTATTCCTATGTCAAACTTCATATGAAATATTCACTATTTGGGAAAACTTGCATTAAAGTGTAACTTTTAAATTTATAATTGAAAACTTGCAAATAAGACCATAAACTTATTTTATTTAAAATTTGGTACGTTATAGATCCAATCTTAGTTATTGTCTGGTCTGTCGACTAGACTTCTCAGTTGATCGACTTGCATTCCTAGTCTATTTACTATACAGTCCAGTCAACCAACTATCAACGAATATTATTTAAGTTGATTACCTGAACACTTAGTAACTAACTTAAACCTTATACATGAGTTCCAAGTGTATCCTATGAGTGTGACCTTATAGGTCCTAAATTACAATGGCAGTGAATGTCCATAACTAGATTATGACATCGCAAACAATGAGCGGTACCTAGCAACACATAATTGCTAACTAAGTAATTGAAAAGTTTGAGAACGACTTCAACCTACATCTATGATCGGTATTATCGTGATCGTATAATTGCTTTGTCACTAATATAAAGATTAAACTTGAAGCATGGAATCATAATCCTCTTAATATTTAAGAATAAAGGATATATCAGGACTAACATAGTAGGTATTTTCAACAAGTAGTAAAATTGTAATAAACATATATGAAGTCTAACCAATTTCTAAAATGACACGTAGTTCAATAAGAATAAAGGCTATATCAAGGATATAACAAAGCAAATGCAGTTTAGGCAGAGTATCTGTGGTGAACAAAACGTGATTCACCAAACGGAAGTGAACATCAACAGTGGAATTACTGAAAATTACTAAAAATTAAAACTATTTGCAAAGAGATCCGAACACAGGAAAACTCTTTTATCAAGAACCAATGTACTTTATATACATCCTGGTTCATAAGTACATATTATGTACAGTCTCTTCTCGAGGATTACAAGCATCAACTGCCCTGTAAAAACTGTACATAGGCAACATTAAAACATTGAGGCATCAAGCCAAAATCTCATATCGGTTCATTAAACTAACTACTAACTCCGAGGACCTGAGAGTACAGAGACGACACATAGGACTCTATATACAAAGCTTGACAGCCAATGTCTCCACCTGGATGTCACTGCTGTCCCTGTTGTTGCTGTTGTTCTTCCCCCATTATAGGGTTTCTGCTTCTTCTTCTGTGTCTACCTAAAAAATTGAATCCCACGGGGGCGAGACAATTGAAAATTGTCCTAGCGAGATATATAACTCTCCGCTAGAAATATTATTATTGCAATCAATGGAATAAAACTGAGCAAAAGAATCATAAGTATATAACAGCAGATACATCAATTATCTAAGGATATTAGTGCAATGTTCTTCTTCAAAGTATTTTAGCTTGTATCTTGATAAAGCAGTATGTCATTTATCCAATAAGGAATATGAAGAACATGTATAACATTTATCCATCTAAGATATACTAAGAAAAATACCATCAACCAATGATTCTCATATTTCAATCTTAAGCAAATGCACTACACGGCTGTTTACATTTTACAGTCATACTTAAGCCCTGAGGAGATGAGGTATACCGCTCATACTCCAACCGACCATTGCAAAATCAAAATCGGTACCATACATAGGTCAAGGAAGAGCCATATTCCCATGACCTCATCTTCCTCAGTCAGTGTGAGGACCAAATGTAGGACATCTTATGTCTCTGCTAAATAGTTTTCCAGGGTATACTGGCAACTTCACTATAGAGTTACAATGGCAGTTGTACTCTCTTCGCAATCGAGAGAATTCATACTTATCTCACATTGATCCGACATTAACATCATCGAGAGATCAATGATACATCCATCCCGGCATTCAGGAGATTAACGATACATCCATCCCGGCATATATAATGAAGGATTGAGAGATTTAATGTTTACCTCACATCAATTCCTCCATTAGGGCGTAAGTGTAACATCCCTGACCTGGGTTATGTGTTAACCCTAGAGGTTTTGCTTAATAAGGTTGAGTATATTCTTAATCTTATCTTGGGAAAAGTAATTAGGGCTCATGAGAAACTTATGTTTCAATTTTGGTCCTGTTTGAACAATGTTGAATCAATGTTTTGTTTGTTTTGGACTAAAGTGCAAATTACCCAAGTTGAGGGGTTTATGTGCAAATTGTGCATGATAATATGTTCCTCATGTGTTGAAGAATCATGAGAGTGAATATGATGTTGAGGTATGGCTTATGGAAGCCTGAATACCAAGAAAGAGCTGATAAAACAATGTTGTGCATTAAAACCTAGTTTTGGTGTAATGTGCAATTTACCCAAAACCTAGGGGTTGACATGCAAATTACCACTTCAATAATGTCCCTAATGTTTCTTGGCATCATTTAGAGCAAATAAAATGAGAGGGGCATCCCATTTGAATTAAGTTGGAGGAGAGAGAATCTTGATATTAAAATAATCAAGATTTAATCTTAAGTGAAACCCTAATCCAATTTAGGGAAAAAATGAATGTATTAATTAAAGGGCCTTCACCAAAAATGTTATTGGTTGATTTTGAATAAGTATGGAAGTTCTTTTTCCAAGATAAGGAACGAAAATATCTAAAGGAGGTGAAACTCCACTCACCTTATTATAAAGGAAAGTAATTTCCACTCACATATGGGATATTAATATAATAAGAATTAAGGTGCTTATTTTCTTTTCCCTTAATTCATGGATAATGAAAGGGAGTTAGGTGGGGATAGAGATTCCCTTGCATGCAAGAAACCAAGGGGGAAGTGGTGGCAACAATTTTGGAATTAAAAGACTTTTATAAAGTATCTTCTCTCTCCTCAATTTTCTTATAAAAGTACCTTTTCCAAGCCAAATGAAAGGCTTTTACGACCCCACTTCTTCTCCTTACTTGCAAAACTGAACAAGAAGGCTAAGGACAGCAGGGAGCACGTCCCCAACCTGTTGGTAAGCCTTTGATCTTCGTTCTTCATGATTTCATGGTGAAAATCATAAAACAATGTGTAATTCCTTCATTTCTTCACTCAATCTTCAATTCTAGCCGATCATTTCACTCCAAATCTTGAAGTTGAGCCTTGGAATAGTTGGAGAAGCTTCATCCACCATTAGCGACGTGTAGCTTGGAGCTTGGAGATCAGATTTGAGGCAGGTTTTATAACTCAAACCCTTAATCATTGATATTGCATCAATTCTCTATACTTTGTTGATTGTTTTCTTTAAATTGCTACACTCTTGTTTCTTTGCTGCAATTTCCATCAAGAACGGTTGTTGTTCTTGGTTGTTCGAAGGAAGAGGATGATTACATCATCCTAGATGCTTATCCAAAGAAAAGTACCAAGCCAAACGGTTTTGATAGCTATTCCAAATCATTTTAATTTGATTGGCTATGCGGTTTCAGCAAACCGTTTAAAGGCAAACAGTTTGAAACCATTTGGGAGCAAACGGTTTCAAGACCGTTTGAGATGGTTGACCAAGCATTGACCGTTTGGGAATTTTGTTCATAATTATGTAGGATAATGACCCACCAAATTTGAGGGGTTAACTCCAAAGGAATCGTAGGTTGAAGGCCAACCAATTAGGCAAATAGAATTGAATTAAATGCTGATTTTCAACCTGATTAACTTGACCTGTTTGGGAAAACGGTTTCAATACCGTTTGAGTGAGTTGACCAAGTGTTGACCGTTTGGGATTCCTGTTCATAATTATGTTGGTTGATGAACCTCCAAATTTGAGGGATTAACTCCCAAGTAATCGTGATTTGAAGGCTAATAAATTAGGGAAACCTAATTGGATTAAGTGCTGATTATCAATATGATTTAATTGAACTTTTTGCGCAAACGGTATCAAGACCGTTTGAGTGCGTTTAACAAGGGTTGACCGTTTGGTATTACTGTTCCTAATTATGTGGTATAATGACTCACCAAATTTGAGGGATTAACTCCCAAGGAATCGTGAGTTGAAGGCTATTCAATTGGGAAAACCCTAATTGAAAACAGTGCTGAAATTCCAATGAGATAATTGGAGATTTTGGGTTGATTAGCCCAAACGGTTTCAAGACCGTTTGGGGATCATCCAAACGGTCTCAAGACAGTTTGGTGGTCACCCCAAGACCGTTTGGAGGTCTGGGGTCAAGTATAGTTGACCAATTGAAGGTCTAAAGGTACCAAATCATATTGCAATTAAGTGCTGATTTGTTGATCAACTCGATAGACCAAACCTTGATGAAATTTCACTAGAATCCAAAGGTTGTATGAGCCAAACGGTCTCAAGACCGTTTGGAGCTCATCCAAACGGTCTCAAGACCGTTTGGTGGTCACCCAAGACCGTTTTGAGGTCTAGGGTTGAGTATGGTTAGGTGTTTGAAGGTCTAAAGGTACCAAGCTGATATACAATGCAATGCTGATTTGGTGATCAATCCCATGATCCAAACCTTAATTGGATGGCTTGGATTTGAGTGATATGATGGGAAAACGGTCTCAATACCGTTTGGAGGTCATCCAAACGACCTCAAGACCGTTTGGGGTCAGTTCATACCCAATTTGGATGATGGTTCAAAAGTTTCAAAGTAAACAATCTTGCATTGATGAGTGTTGTTGAATCATCGATTCTAAACCCTAATCCAATTGAATCAAACCCTAATTGATGACCAAGTGAGGGTCAATTGAGGGTCAAATCAGTTGAAGGTTTACCTACTAAACTCAATTGAAGTATGAGCAGAGGTCCAATTGATGATTGGTTCCATGAATTCAATGGTTGAAGATCCAATGCAATCAATTGAAACATAATTAGTAGCTTGATTGATGATCAACTTCAAAGCTCTAATTGGTGTTCTTAAACCCTAATTCCATTGAGATCAGACCCTAATTGAAGTTCCAATTAAGGGATGAGTTCATGACTCAATTGATGATTGATTTGATGATCCAATTGGTTGAGATTCCATAGATTGGAATTGAGTGTTGTTGAAGTCTTGATTGACTCTTTGGTCCATGCGGTTTTGAGAGGTTTGGACCAAATGGTCTCAAGACCGTTTGGGACCAAACGGTCTCAAGACCATTTGGGACCAAACGGTCTCAAGACCATTTGAGACCAAACGGTATCAAACCGTTTGAGACTCATGCGGTTTCAAGTTCATGCGGTTTCAAAGCTTTTTGCTTAAACGGTTTCAAACCGTTTGTGGTTCAATTTGGTTAATTCAATTGGATACCTTATGTAATGGAGGTCCAGTGTGATTGAATCTTTGAGAATTATGATGATGAATGTTCTATTGATCCAATAATGATTAGTAATGATAATCAATGAAGGTACAAATGGTTGAAACCCTAATAGTACCTAAGTAATTAAGTGCCAATTAAGGGATGAATCCCTAATTGCTTATAGGATCAATGACTTGGTACACTATGTTAATCATAGTTGTATATACTCGACTGAAGGGTTGATATGACCTAATCAAGTTGAGAAGTTGATAGTATGAATTCATACATGAATATGATTCATGTGATGATTAAGGGTTATGATCCTTAAGCAAAGAGATCATGAAACCCTAAACATGAACATAAACCCTAATTGACAGGGTTATTGAACTCAAACCTTAATTGAAGGTGTATCCATGTAAAACCCTAATTGAGGGTGATTCTATGAGAAACCCTAATGGGGATTGAGTAGTAAACCCTAATTATGGGTAATGTAATATGAAACCCTAATGAAGGGTGATGCTATATGCAATCCCTATTCTAATGAAGGGAAATGGTATGTGAAACCATAATTCCCTAATAAGAGAATATAATTCATGCTTGAATATGATTCAAGAGGTGAACTCATGTAGCACGACCGTGTTAGGTAGCACAGCCGTGGTATTTTCACTTTGCACGACCGTGCAAGGTAGCACGGCCGTGGTGGCTTCCCTTAGCACGACCGTTTTTGGTTGCACGGTCGTGGTACTCTATGTTTGACTTAGAGTTTGTTTTGAATAGGACCTAACATGGTCTTTTTATTAATTCCTGACTTATGTATGAATCCATAGTATTGGCAATAGTTGTATATTCCAAGTAAGTGACAATTGATCACTACTTTACATGATGAATGTGATGAACCGGTGCATAAAGTATTAGGATGGGTAATACCCTAATACAAGCTAAGTATGTGAACTTAAGAAAGTTAATGGTGTTGAGGGAAGTGAGACATCAAGATATGATAGATATCATATCCAACACCCCAAATACTGGTATACCTTGTTGTGATATAAGTCCAATATGATTGGATGAATGATACATGAGATGTGTGATGGAAATCCTAATCCTGGTAAAGGATTAAGGGTAATACCCTTGAATTATTAATACATTGTTTTTGCATGATGTTGATAGATAATTGATGTGCTGCTATCATATGTGCTAACCATGCAGGTATCATGAGATGATGGGCATAGCCAGGTATGCGCTGTGATATGTTATTAATTTGATATTGTTTATTGGGCCTTGTGTGCCATAATATATCTTGTTGTCTGATAAGAGGTAGCAAGAGAGTTAATAGGCATCAAGTATCATACTTACCTTGGTCAAATGACCTAAAGGTGTTAGTTACCTAAGGAAGTGGTAACAATGCTCAGGTTATGAGCTAAGGGTTTAAACACCCAGAATCACATGGTTAGGGTATTAAAATTGTGAAAGGATGAGAATTTCCAGTGGTGAATTGAGGGATTAAGATCCCAACACTTTATGAAAAGAATATGGCTACGGGCCATGACTCCACAATGATAATACCAGGCTTTAGATATATGATCTAATCCTGAAGAGAGTTAAAGCAGTGGTAATGATTCTGTAGTTTGAATAGATGTTATACATGTTCTTTATATTCCTTAAAGGATAAATGACATGTTGATTCTATCAAGTTATAGTTGCAATGCTTCTGATATAGAATAATGTTCTAATCTGTTAGACATTAAAATATATGCTGCTATACAAATATGATTCTTCCATTCATGTTTATCTTCTTAAGTTGCAATAACAATGTTACTGGCGGAGAGTTATAACTCTAGCTGGGGAAATTTTTATAATTGTCTCACCCCCGTGGGAACCACATTTTTAGGTGGACGCAGACGAGGAGATAGGAATCCTTCAATAGGTGAAGGAAAACAATAGCAGCAACAGAGACAACAGTGAAGTCTCAGGTGGAGATACTGACTGTTATGCCTTGTATAGATGTAAATAGAGTCCTATGTGTCATCTCTGTACTCTCAGGTCCTCAGAGTTTTAGTTAGTATTTTAATGAATCGATCCGAGATTTTGGTTTGATGGTATCGAAGATATATGCTGTCTATATTTTATGTTGAAGACAGCTGAAGTTGTGAATCTCGAGAAGAGATAGTACAAGACATGTACTTTGAAACAGAATGTAAATATTATACTTTGGCTCTTGAAGAAAAAGATTTTTAGTGTGTGGATCTCTTTGCAAAAATTTTTAATTTTTAGTGATTTTCGCTAATCCGCTGCTTGATGAATGCTTCCGCATTAGTTAATCTTGTTTCCGTGAGACGGTCGTCACAGTAAGGATATTCACGCCCATAACCCCCACATACTCAATAGTATGCCCTCCAGGAGTTCCCATAGGAAAACCTGTTTCACCATCACCAATTACTAACGATGATGGATCTATGGTCAGAGCTCTACATGATAAGATTTAATTTGGTTAATTAAGTACATTACTATATTCTTTTAGCATCAGTCAAGTTTTTAAACATAAATCATTATAACAAATGCTACAAAGAATGTGTAATACTTCTATCAAGTTCTTTTCAAAGCTTTATAAAATATTGAGATCTTAATCCCTTGTCACATCAGGGACATTCTCATCCCTTAACATCTCATCATTATGATTATAGAATATGGGTATTCAAACCCTCAATTCATTAAGAACACTTGTTACCACTTATCAGGTAGCTGATACCTTCAGGTCATTTGACCAAGGTAATCATGATACTTGCAATACATGTATCTCATATGGCTCTTAAAGCCCATTAATCTCTTATTACCTCTCACTAGGCAACACAACATATTATGGCTTACCAGGCCCAAAAACAATTTTCATTAATAAAACATCATAGCTCATACCTGGCTATGTCCAACATCTCATTATACCTGCATGATTAGTGCACATGATAGTAGTTATATCAATTACATATCACCAATTCTGCAATGTAAGAGTAACATCACTATTTCTTCATTAGAGTTAGGATTTCCCAATTCATGTCAATTAGAAATACTCATCCCATTACCCAAATTAGGGTTTTGGTTTATCATCATATTGCCCAACATTAGGGTTTCATGCACTATAACCCAAGATTAGGACTTCACATAACTTTACCCTTTTATCAGGGTTAGGATTTTCATGTCAAGGTTTCACATATCATTACATAGCATCACCTTAGTTTAGAGTTTCACATCACATCTCTGAATTAGGGTTTCATTTGACATCACCCTTGATTAGGGTTTCACATAACATTTTTTGTATTAGGGTTTCATATGACTTCACCCTTGATTAGGGTTTCACATGACTTCAACCATAATTAGGGTTTCACATGACATCACCCTTAATTAGGGTTTTGCATAACATCACCCTTGATTAGGGTTTCACATGTCATTACCCTTGATTAGGGTTTCACATGACATCACCCTTAATTAGGGTTTTTCATTATATTACCCTAAATTAGGATTTCTCATATCATCACCCTAGATTAGGGTTACACCATTACCCTAGATTAGGGTCTCACATAGAATTTCCCTAAATTAGGGTTAGGGTTCATCAACATTCTCAATTAGGATTTCATGATCTCTTTATAAGGGATCATACCCTAATTACATATTATATTCATGTTGAAAGTATCGAGGCTTAGCCACTACATGATTATTATACATGTATGGATTTCCTCTCTCTCTCTCTCATCCTCTCTAGGATGTTGATCACTTCAAAATTTGATTAGATTAGGTCAACTCATCTTGAATGAAGGGTTGACATAATGTATTAAGTCATTGCTTCCATAAGCATAAAAAATTAACCACTCAAAAGGTACTAATCACTTAAGTACCTTGAAGGTACAATCATTGTAATTACCTTTGATAAATAAACATCATCAAAAATCATGGGGTTGATTGTACTTACAAGATTTAAATCAATTAAACCTTCAAACGGTCTTGGGGTATGAGACCTTTATACGGTCTTGAAATACTTGACCTCCATTCGGTCTTGCCCTAACTTCTTCATTCGGTTTTGAAACTGTATGCTCAAATGAAACCGAATGAACAATAAACGGTTTGAGACCGTTGGCCCTCCAAATGATCTGAGGAACATTTGATCCCAAACGGTCTCAAGACCGTTTGGTCCAAAGCATCTTGAAACCGATTAGATCATCTAGGGTTTCCTCCAACCAATTGATTGATTTTAGGGTTTGCTTTATTGAATATATCATCAATGAACCATTGAGAGTACATCCAATTATAGCCCTTGGATCTCTAATCATCCATCACAACTTTTGACCTCCAAACGGTCTTGAGACCGTTTGGTCTCAAATGGTCTTGAGACCGTTTGGACCATCACTCATGAAATGAATCCAATTCAATTAGGAATTATTCAATCAATCAATTAGGGTTTGAAATCCATGGATCATCCATTATGGAATCCAATATAATTAAATCAATTTGAACCATTGGATCTCCACCTTTCACATAAGCAAATAACCTCAAACAATTTTGAAGTTCCATTTATCCATTCGATCTTGAGATCCATTACCCATTCGGTTTGAACTCAAATTACCCATTCGATCTTGTAGTTAATTACCCATTCAGTCTTGTACTTAATTACCTATTCGGTTTGAAGTAAATTACCCATTTGGTCTTGGGTTCAACTACCCATTTGGTCTTGGATACAACTACCCATTAGGTCTTGGAACTCCATTGCCCATTCGGTCTTGAAACTGAATCAATTCATTCGGTTTTAAAACCGAATTAACTCAATTGGTTTTGAAAACCAATTGCCCCTTCCTTTGTTGAGGTGTGTGCTTAAGATGACATCATCATCTTCAAGCTTCAAACCTTAGAAATCAGTTGTGATTCTTATGATGATTTCAACAATTAATCAAAGGGAAAATGAGAAAGAAGGAAAGTTCAACACATACTGAATAAATTGCAAGCAATAATGACATTTAAGGGTTAAAATTATATAACCCACCTTCAAAACTGAATCCAAGCTTCAAGCTTCACGTACTCAATGATGAATGAAGCTCTCTCAACTATCCAAGGTCCGTTCTCAAGTCTTTGAGTGAAATGGATGGCTAAGGTTGAAGATTGAATGAAGAAAGGAAGAAATTAAGCATTGAAATTCGATTTCCACCATGAAATCAAGGTTGAAGATCACTATGGAGCTTACCTACAGGTTGGGGCACATCCTGTTGTTTCTCCTAAGCTCCTTTGTGCATGACCAAAGCAAGGAAAGAAAGAAGGGTCGAAAAAGCCTTTCATTTGAGTTGAAAATGGGATGTTTATAAGGGAATTTCAAAGAGAGAGAAAGTGATAATTAATTCCTTTAATTCCAAAATTTGGTGCCACATACTCCCATCCATCCCTTGCATACGAAGCCATCTCCCCCACCTTGTAATTCCTCTTCATTATCCATGAATTAAAAGAAAGCAAATTAAGCACCTTAACCATTATAATAATAATATTCAAATTGAGTGGATATTACTTTTCCTTTAACTAATGTGAGTGGGCTCTCCACTCACTTTAGATATTTCATGGCCTTTGCAAGGCGCAAGGACGTTCACACTTATGCAAATTCAACCATCTCATTTTTGGTTGAAGGGCACTTCAATTAATATATTTATTTTTGGATTAAATTGAATTAGGGTTTCAATTATGCTTAAATCTTGATTATTTTAATATCAAGATTCTCTCTCCTCCAAAGTGATTCAAATGAGACGCCCCTCTCATTTTATTTTCTCTACATGATGCCAAGAAACATGAGAGACTCTCTAGAGGTGATATTTTACATATTGAACCCTAGGTTTTAGGTAAATTGCACATTACACCAAAACTAGGTTTTAATGCACAAACATTGTTTAACAAGCTCTTTCTTGGTGCTCAGGCTTGCACAAGCCATAACTCTGCATCATTTTCATTCTTATGATGCTTCAACATCTGAGGAACATTTTCCCATTTAACATTTGCAATTTGACCCCTCAAGTTGGGTAATTTACACTTTAGTCCAAAACAAGCAAAGCATTGTTTCAACATTATTAAAAAAGGACTAAAATTGAAACATAAGTTCCTCTTGAGCCTTAAATACTTTTCAAGAGATAATAGAAATCATATAATTAACTTTATTAAACAAAACATCTAGGGTTAAAGCATAACTCAGGTCATGGATGTTACAGTATCTATCATAAATAATGCTTGCAAAAAGTAAATATATAACAATAGCACATCTAGGTAATTCGGCAATCAAATCTAAATAAGTATACTATACATATACTTGGAATATTTTGTTATGTTCCAAGTAGTTTGAGGTGTATCACTCGAACTACTCACTGGAACCTGGACTTGCCTCTCATAAGATCTAAGATCATGCATGATCATCATAGCCTCAGGCGTGATCATTTGAGTATCATTTATCATGTTTTATTAGTTGTCACGTGTTCAGGGTATTATAAACATGGTGTAGCTTCTTGGATGGAGAAACAATGTCCGATTTTCAGATATCTAATGTTTCATGGTTTTAATCATCTAGATAAGTACATGGTCACCCAAATTGCGATGGCAACTCGCAATTCTTAGGTTATTATTTAATTGTCACGTGTTCAGGGTATGAAATAAGCGTTTGAGAAACGTAAGGGCCGCTGGGATTAACAAAATCTAGCCCCTGCCCTGTGCCCCTTTATTTTATCCTGTAAACTTGGGTTGTCACCTCTGTCCAGATTTATTTTCCGGATACTAACCTTCTGTATCCCAGCAATGTCAATATCATCAACGTTTCTGTGTCACTATATTTTTTTTTATTTATATTGTTTTTTCTATTTTCCCTTCATTTCCCCTCTCCTTCCCATGCTAACCAAATATATCAACTTAAGTATCCCCTCCCCTGTTTCCTTCACATCTTATCAAGCATAACGTAAATCAAGGCCACACGAGATGAGACCTCCGGGAACACGCACAAGCACAAGATCAAGTCGGAAATCTAGCCCGCTGGGTGTGTGTGTTTTAGGTATGATAAACAAGGACTGAATATCTAATGTTTCATGTGTTGGGATGGAGAAATGGTGTCCCATATCTTTATATCTAATGTTTCATGCTTTTAATCATCTTAGATCAGTACACCATCACCCAAATTGCGATAGCAACTCGCAATTGTTTCTACTTAATTTGGGAATTAATTAATCCATACTCATAATAAATAAACAAACGCATTCCATAAACTACCAACCGTCAGATATTTCCCCCATCCAATGGACTGCCCCAAAGACTACTACTATCATGCATCATGAACAGAGACGCTGGTGGGAGAGTTGGATTCCGATCATGAAAAGGGTGGAAGTGAATTTGAAATCCCCCTTTTACTCTATGGATAAATGAGCTTATATGCAATTTTTATTAAAAATTCAATTAGGAGAGAGAAAGTAGGAATTATCTCCCCCTTATCCTTGCCACTTGCCCCCTTCTCTTCCTTAGGCATGAGGCTATCCTCTTTGCCTCTTATTCCTATCAATTATCTACAATTTAAAGAAAAGCAAATTAAGCACCTTAATCTATTTAATAGTAATATCCATAAGTGAGTGGATATTTCTTTTTCTTATAATAATGTGAGTGGGTTTTTCACCTCCTTGAGATATTTCGTGGCCCTTGCAAGGCACAAGGACGTCCAAACATATATGAATTCAACCATTTCAATTTTAGTTGAAGGGCATTTTAATTAATATATTTCGTTTTGCATTAAATTGAATTAGGGTTTCAATTATGCATAAATCTTGATTATTTAATATCAAGATTCTCTCTCCTACAAATTAATTCAAATGAGACGCCCCTCTCATTTTATTTGCTCTTCATGATGCCAAGAAACATTAGGGACTCTCTAGAAGAGGTAATTTTCATATTGAACCCTAGGTTTTGGGTAAATTGCACATTACACCAAAACTAGGTTTTAATGCACAAACATTGCTCAATCGGCTCTTTCTTGGTACTCAGGCTTTCACAAGCCATACCTCTGCATCATTTTCACTCTCATGATGCCTCAACACTTAAGGATCATTTATCAAGTAACATTTGCAAGATAATCCCTCAAATTGGGTAAATTGCACTTTGGTCCAAAATAAGCAAACATTGCTTCAACATTATTCAAACATGACCAAAATTGAAACATAAGTTCCTCTTGGGACTTAACTACTTTTTACCAAATAAAATTAAGGATATAATTATCTTGCTTAAGCAAAACTTCTAGGGTTAAGGCATAACCCATGTCAGGGATGTTACAGTTCTGCAGAGGGAGAACAATAGCTGGGGCAGCAGTAATAGGTCAGGTTGAGTGTACTGTCTGTCGTGTCTTGTAGATCGAAGTCCTATGTGTCGTATATGTACTCTCAGGTCATTAGAGTAAGTACGTAATGGTTTTATGAATGATATGAGATTTTGACTTGATTGCCTTGAGGTTTTATGTTGCTTATGTATAGGTTTTGGCAAAGCAACTGTTATGTGTTGTCTCGAGATGAGATGATACAATATATGTACAATGTGAACCATGATATGTATAAAGTTTTGGATCTTTCAGTATGAGTGTCCTGGTAATGGATCTCCTTACAAAATAATTTGAAATTTTTAGTGATTTTTGTTAATCAACTGCTTATGGTTATTACACAATTATTACTAGTGGCGTTCTGGCTTGATTCAATGTCAGGTTGTCACACTCCCGCTATCTTTGAAACTCCTCTTTAGAAGCATGATCCTCCACTCTGGATGTAACAGTTGAACACCCACTACATTTCCCTTCTTCTTCACATGCATGCTGTCCTAAAGAAGGTTTTGGAGTGACCTTGTCTGACTGGGAGCCATCGTGCTGCATACTAATTTCCTTCTAGATTGAATCCCACATCTCAGACATGTTGCTATTCTGTGATCGCTTATTGTCGACGTTGCCCTTCCTATCTTCAGACGTCATCTCATAACGCCCACTTCATCCTTCAACACAATACTCTGATACCACTTGTTAGAGATTGTGGTGGACAAGTGACGATGCTCTGCAAGACTAAAGGCGCAAGATTAACGTGGAAAACTCTTCCCAAGACAAGGAGAGAAAAACCATGAGGCAATATTGGTCAACGAGCACTATGTATCTCAAATTACAACTCACACTGCCCATGTTTAATCACCCGTGAATCTGGGAAGCTCCCCCGCCCAAGAACAAATATAAGAAAGAACAAAATTACACCCAATATGTACAAACCCTCCCTTTTTACCTTTTCTACTAACAACACCACTGTCGCTGTTGGGGATTGCTTGTTGCCAATGACGACCGTTAATCGGGTCGTTTCTTCTCCTAACGAGGTTGTATACCTCATTTCTATTTACGGTACTCGTTCTAATTGGCGCCTCCAACTAGAACTCTGACGTACCGCCAGATCTCTCTCTTCTTGAGAGAGCTGATACACGTCCTCCGCTGATCGGATGGACGGTTGTCGTTGCCGTTGCCGTTGCCGCATCCCCAATAGTGTGCCACCAACCGATGTGCGTCTTATGCTGCTCGGATCTACCATCTTAATTGATGAACCACCTATGTGTCACCGATTGATGTACATCCTCCACTGATTGGATAGACTGTCGTCATTGTTGTTGCCACTGATTGATGAGCATCCTCCACTGACTGGACATACTGTCATCATTGTTGTAGCCACCGACCGATGAGCAACTAGGAATCATATTTCAATTTCTAATCTAATTCCACAAATATGGAGCCATCTTCTTTCGGTTTAGGATTCAACTCCTATTAGGATTGGCAACACAATCCAATTCCTATTAAGTCCAAATATAATTGGCCATGTTTGGTACATCGTATATGGGACCCAACACAAGAAACATTGAATATCATTAGATCGGAATAGAGAAGGAAAGGAGATAATATCATTTGCGTTGTTTGTTTAAAATTATTTAGATACTGCTGGATTAGGAGAGAGGTGGGCCACTTATTAGCAGCCAATTAGAAATAAATCGTATGCAACCGTTACAATTTGCAATGTGACGGTCAGAATTTACTGCACGAGCAGCATGCGGTGCATTTTACCGCGTAAGCGTTTGAGAAACGTAAGGGCCGCTGGGATTAACAAAATCTAGCCCCCATGCGCCTCTTTATTTTATCCGGTAAACTTGGGTTGTCACCTCTGTCCAGATTTATTTTATCCCAGCAATGCCAATATCATCAACATTCCTGTGTCACTGTAATTTTTTTTTTATTTATATTGTTTTTTCTATTTTTCCTTTATTTCCCCTCTCCTTCCCATGCTAACCAAATATATCAACTTAAGGGCCTGTTTGGTAGGGTGCTTGTTGGGTTCAATGAATTCAAAAGAAGTGTTTTTATCTTTAAATTTGTTTGGTATGGCCCGATGCAGTTGCAGTTTAATGTTTTAGAACCTCGTCGGAATGCACTTTTGGACACCAACTCCAGGAAAACATACCACACCCAAATCGCGGGTCGGTTCAATGAATTCAAAAGAAGTGTTTTTATCTTTAAATTTGTTTGGTATGGCCCGATGCAGTTGCAGTTTAATGTTTTAGAACCTCGTCGGAATGCACTTTTGGACACCAACTCCTGGAAAACATACCACACCCAAATCACGGTCACTTTACAGTTTGACCCTGAATTTCTCTTGCGTCGTACCAAATAAAATTTGGATAGCACAAAAGACATGATTATGTTTGATTTGATTTTATAATCCTAAAACTACACCGGACTGCATCGTACCAAACTAGCCCTAAGTATCCCCTCCCCTCTTTCCTTCGCATCTTATCAAGCATAACGTAAATCAAGGCCACACGAGATGAGATCTCCGGGAACACACAAGCACAAGATCAAGTCGGAAATCTAGCCCGCCGGGTGTGTGTGTTTTAGGTATGATAAACAAGGACTGGATATCTAATGTTTCATGTGTTGGGATGGAGAAATGGTGTCCCATATCTTTATATCTAATGTTTCATGCTTTTAATCATCTTAGATCAGTACACCTATCACCCAAATTGCGACAGCAACTCGCAATTGTTTCTACTTAATTTGGGAATTAATTAATCCGTACTCATAATAAATAAACGAACGCATTCCATAAACTACCAACCGTCAGATATTTCCCCCATCCAATGGACTGCCCCGAAGACTACTACTATCACGCATCGTGAACAGCGACGCTGGTGGGAGAGTTGGATTCCGATCATGAAGTGGGAACGACCGCCCTATCATCATCGTCTCCCCAAAACAGGAATCCCTGTACCGAGGAGCTGGCATGCAGTGGCAGTAAGTGAAGAGCGGAACAGACACCGTATTCGCGGCTGGCACATGGCCCCCACTCTCTCACCACTCCAGAGTCCAGTCCCACAGTCCCACACATTCTCTCTCTCATATTTTGGGAGAGACTTCCGCCTCCTCTCCCGCAAGTGTGAGGGTGGCGTGTACCCTGCCCCCACCACCCCATGTGCTCCCTCACGCACTCTGTCTCTACTACTCTTGGGACCGGGGACTTGCGGTACCGCAGGCAGGCGCCCGCGGTGTGGTCACCACCAACCCAAACGCCACTCTGGCTTATCTCCTCCTGTACGCCTCACGGACAGAGATTGCTGCTCCTCAGCTCCACGCTTTCGTGTCCGGCGGAGAACGGCACCTCCTTACCCTAACCCTAGATTGAGGGGAAGCCAAGCCAACCCAGAGGAGAACTGGAGAATGGAAGGTAAGGGAAGAATACTGGCCTGAGGGTGCGGAATCCGGAACACCAACCAACCCCCAACCTGGCACTACTAGCCAGTGGCAGGTCGCCATACCGGTTGTAGTGCAGCTCATCAGTGAGCGAGTCCCCAACCTAGGCCCCGCCCCGCCCTGCCCTGCCCTCTACTGGCGTGCCTACCCATGTTCCCACCACCCGCCGCCCGCGCAATGCCCTGCGACGGCGGCGGAGCAACCAGCAGGCTGGAGCAGAAGCAGCTGCGTTTTCTCACCACCCTCCTGCTCGTCCTCCTCAACCTCCCCCCTTCCCCGGCGGCGGCGCAGGGGACCGATGCCGCGGCAATGCAGGACCTCTCCAAGTCCCTCTCCTCCACCCTCACCTGGACGTCTCCAGACTACTGCACCTGGCGCGGCGTCACCTGCGGCTCCGAAGGCCGCCGCGTCACAGCCATCCAGATCGGCAAGTCCGGCGCCTCGGGGACGCTGCCTCCTTCCATCAACACTCTCACCTCCCTCACACGCCTCGAGCTCCAACAGAACCAGATCTCCGGCCCCTTGCCGTCCCTCAAAGGCCTCTCAAACCTCCAGTTCATTCTCCTCCACGACAACCTCTTCACTTCCATCCCTCACGACTTCTTCTCCGGCCTAACGTCCTTACAGGTCGTCTCAATCGACCACAACCCGTTCGAGAGCTGGACTGTACCCGACAGCC
Organism: Alisma plantago-aquatica; assembly: GCA_963693085.1. NCBI lineage: Eukaryota > Viridiplantae > Streptophyta > Magnoliopsida > Alismatales > Alismataceae > Alisma > Alisma plantago-aquatica. The sequence continues at coordinate 1,352,063,998 of OY856411.1, forward strand.
TCGCGGACGCTACGACGCTCGTCAACTTCTCCGCAAACTCCGTCAACCTCACCGGCGGCGTACCGGGCGTCTTCGCCGGTACGGCGTTCCCTAGCCTCAGCCACCTCGCGTTAGCGAACAACTTCCTCGAAGGCCCTCTCCCAGCCGGGTTCGGGTCCGGGGCGCTCACCTCCCTCACCTCGCTCTGGCTCAACCAGGGAGGAGGTGCGCCGGGGTTGTCGGGAGGGATCGACGTAATAGCTAACATGACCAGCCTCGTTACTCTCTGGCTACACTCCAACAACTTCACCGGACCGATACCTGACCTGTCCGGTCTCTCCAACCTCCAGGACCTTCGTCTCAGAGACAACCGGCTCACCGGACCGGTACCGGCATCCTTGCTCGCGCTCCCCTCACTCGAAAACGTGTCGCTCACCAACAACATCCTCCAAGGCCCGGTCCCTGTTTTCAACAAAAACGTCACGGCCGACCTTGATATAGTCACAGAGAGCTTCTGTCTTCCGGAACCAGGTGACTGTGACCCCCGCGTCAACGCCTTACTCTCCATCGCAAAGTCATTCGGGTACCCGCCGAGGTTCGCGAATAACTGGAAAGGGAACGACCCTTGTGCGGGTTGGCTTGGTATAAGTTGTGATCCCAGCAATAAGAACATCAGGGTCGTCAATTTCAAGAGCATGGGGCTGACCGGAGTCATCTCCCCAGATTTCTCTCTCTTGCCTTCACTCCAGAAGCTGCTCCTGTCTGGAAACAACATCAGTGGCACCATCCCAGAATCTCTCACGAATCTCACCGATTTGACGGACCTCGATGTCTCCAACAACGGCCTTAGTGGTCGTGTCCCGGAGTTCCGCAAGAGCGTCTCGGTGAACACCAACGGGAACCCGGACATTGGGAAGCTCACCATCGGCACTCCTGGAAGCCCCGGTTCGTCGTCCTCGTCATCTTCCAAGGGAGGCTCTGGCAGTGGTTCTAGTTCGGATGAAGGGGGAAGCAACGGGAAGTCCTCAGCTACTTCACCTGGCGCCATTATAGGCTACGTGATCGCCGGAGTTGCTGGCCTTGTTATCCTTGGCTTGTTGGTCTTCTGTATCTACAGGAAAAACAAGGGCGTTCACCATCACCAAAACGGGATACAGATATCTAACAACATGGTGGTTCATCCCCGCCATTCCGGTTCAGGTCCTGATCTAGTTAAGGTCTCCGTCGCAGGCTCCAACTCAAATGGCGGTGCCACTGGAACTGCCAGCGACGTAAGCCCCAGTAGCAGCGGTCTTGGCGATGCCCAAGTTGGTGAACCAGGAAGCATGGTTATTTCCATTCAGGTACTCAGGAACGTCACGGACAATTTCAGCGAGGACAACATCTTGGGACGAGGAGGGTTCGGAACCGTATACAAAGGTGAACTCCATGATGGCACCAAAATCGCTGTTAAGAGAATGGAATCTGGCGTCATGGGTTCTAAAGGACTAGTGGAATTCCAGTCCGAAATCGCTGTCCTCACCAAAGTCAGGCACAGGAACCTCGTGTCTCTCCTCGGGTACTGCCTTGATGGAAACGAGAGGCTCCTGGTCTACGAGTTTGTTCCTCAGGGGACGCTGAGCCACCACTTGTTTGAGTGGAAGGAGAACTGCTTGAAACCGCTGGAATGGAAAAAAAGGCTCAGCATTGCACTAGATGTCGCCAGGGGTGTCGAGTATTTACACAGCTTGGCGCATCAAAGTTTCATACACAGGGATTTGAAACCTTCGAATATCCTTCTCGGTGATGATATGAAGGCCAAAGTTGCAGATTTTGGCCTGGTCCGACATGCGCCGGATGGGAAATGCTCCGTCGAAACTAGGCTGGCTGGGACTTTTGGATACCTTGCTCCAGAATATGCAGGTACTTTTTTTAGCTTTCCACTTTTAGCATCTGATACCCGTAAGAAGAATTTTACTAGGCTTCTTGCCCCATTCTTGTACTGCTGTCTTGGAAAAAAAAAGCTCTCTGCTTCTGTTTTCCTTTCTGTAGTCGCTGGTTTTATATTATTATGCATGTTTTGCATCTATAACCACCTTTCATTTCTAAAGTTAGCCCTCCCTGAGAAATGAAAGGAAATCTTTCGTTTATGCCTTATGTTCACATGCTGTTTTCTATCTACATTGGCATTTCAGAAAGCAAAGATTTATAACAAGTAACATCAAGTATCTACTATTTGATGTCACTCATAAACCTATCTCCTATTATAAGAATTAAGTTAGTAGTCACCCATGCATCTATACGAATAAAATCACATATCGTATCTACAGATCAGTGTTTCTAAAAAAGGCCGCATGTACTTATGTAGAAAATCATCCCCAAATCTGACACTGTCTGATCGTAGCCGCTTATAAAGCGCATTAGTCAGCAATTTTTGGATGGACATTTATATCTTGATCCAAACTTGATGAGATTTTTATTGGTAAAATTCTACTGATATACTATTTTGTTGTATATTTTATACATGAGTTGCATGCTTATTTAGTGTTTGCTGTTTTGGACTCTAGGACAGGCAAACATCCTTATGTTTTTGTTGGTCTTTGTTGCTATGTACTTGTGTTTAACCATTTCATGCGTGCTTCATTGGAGTTTATGCTTAAATAATTATTAAATTCATTCTATATGGTGCTTTACTTTTAATTGAAACTTTATATTTGAATATGTCTCAAGTTTAGGGTCCAAATATATAATTGTACAAATTAAATATGCAATTGTGTGATTAATTTAAATATAATAGTTAAATTATTAAAAAAAAAATCAAATCCACCTATACTCCCGCATTACTGCATATACTCTATAATTTGACCTCTCTGCACAGATAATGCGTAAGATTTTTAAAACACTGCTATAGATTATTTTATTTGTACTTGATTCCATAAACACAATCTAATAGATAGATGCATGATCGATGGGTTAGGCAGTCGTGAGTTTCGTTTTTGAGTTTTGGATGTGTATTGCAGTGCATAACATCGTTTATGATCTTATGAAATTTCAAAAGAGCTCATAGACCTTTGGTCGAAAACCCTAGAAAGAAAAATTGTCTTTTCAGGGCATCTTGATGTCCTGAAAGCTGTGATAATAACTCATCATCAGACCAATCCTGTTTGGTTTCTGCATGTATGTATCTTCAGATTATAATTTGAGTTATCTTTTTTTTTTCCCTTTCTGTTTGAGGATCAGTAATTCCACTCTTAAAGTTTTTTCTCCCTACCATTTTACAAATATTTTGATCTGTAGTCTCTTAGTCTGTTTGGTACGATGCGGTCGGATGAGTTTTTGTGTTTTGGAAAACAAGTCATGGTGAAGTAATGATTTTGTCCTACTTCCCTTTCATTTGGTATATAGCGTAACACAAAATCCTTGTTTTTTCCCACAATCATTTGGTGGAGAAGAACTCTATGTGTGCATGGCAGGCTGCTAACCGGTGATCTCATGGAACAGGAAGAACTGAGTGCATACAGCCGTGATGGAAAAAAAATCTAAACATTTGTAACCGGCTAGAGCACTGTGAAAAGGCAGAAATATACCGGAAAGATCATACATCCGTGTTCTACACACCCGACCGCACCCAGATTGGGGGCGGTACGTTTGCCAGGATTTTTTTGCCAAGTGTGTAATATGGTGCAGGTGGAATACCTGCAGTTGCAACTAACTATTTCGTACCAAACAAAAATGATTCCCGAACTCCTTACATTTGAACACCAGGAGAACTCCCGCATACTGCATATACTCTATAATTTGACCTCTCTGCACAGATAATGCGTAAGATTTTTAAAACACTGCTATAGATTATTTTATTTGTACTTGATTCCATAAACACAATCTAATAGGTAGATGCATGATCGATGGGTTAGGCAGTCGTGAGTTTCGTTTTCGAGTTTTGGATGTGTATTGCAGTGCATAACATCGTTTATGATCTTATGAAATTTCAGAAGAGCTCATAGACCTTTGGTCGAAAACCCTACAAAGATAATTGGAAATTTAGGCGCCCAAGGCGCCTAGCCAGGTCTTTTCAGGGCATCTTGATGTCCTGAAAGCTGTAATAATAACTCATCATCAGACCAATCCTGTTTGGTTTCTGCATGATGTATCTTCAGATTATAATTTGAGTTATCTTTTTTTTCTTTCAGTTTGTGGATCAGTAATTCCACTCTTAAAGTTTTTTTCTCCCTACCATTTTACAAATATTTTGATCTGTAGTCTCTTAGTCTGTTTGGTACGATGCGGTCGGATGAGTTTTTGTGTTTTGGAAAACAAGTCATGGTGAAGTAATGATTTTGTCCTACTTCCCGTTCATTTGGTATATAGCGTAACACAAAATCCTTGTTTTTTCCCACAATCATTTGGTGGAGAAGAACTCTACGTGTGCATGGCAGGCTGCTAACCGGTGATCTCATGGAACAGGAAGAACTGAGTGCATACAGCCGTGATGGAAAAAAAATCTAAACATTTGTAACCGGCTAGAGCACTGTGAAAAGGCAGAAATATACCGGAAAGATCATACATCCGTGTTCTACACACCTGACCGCACCCAGATTGGGGGCGGTACGTTTGTCAGGATTTTGTTGCCAAGTGTGTAATATGGTGCAGGTGGAATACCTGCAGTTGCAACTAACTATTTCGTACCAAACAAAAATGATTCCCAAACTCCTTGCATTTGAACACCAGGAAAATAAAAGAATCCAACCAAATAGGGCCTTAACTTAGAACTTAAAAAACGATATTTATGCTCAAGTAACGGTTGTTGGTAGTCTGGTATCTATATCTGCAATTGTAAAAACCCTATTTGTAATTTATGTCCGGGTTCTACTCAATGTTGTTCCTTGTAGAAGTTAAGTACTCATCCACATCCCTTGACATAATTGATGGCATAAGGAGATATGTACTGTTCAAATTGTTATTATTGTATAGTTCCATGCTTTGCAGATACTAATATAATGACATGGATACTTTTTTTTTGGGGTGATAAAATACTGGTCACTGATGACCCCGTAATGACTTTGGGTTTATTCTTATACTTGCATAATCTATGTTACTGCCCACTCACTTTGCATTGCTAGTTGTCAAATAAGAAAAGACGGCTAATCGTAGTATTAGATAGGAGAAACCCTGCTCCTATAAATAGGAGAACAAGGAAGCGTACAGACATAAGACCAACCCTAATGGGCCAGAACACTTAGGCCCATATTACAAACTAATAATAAAATACTAACTACATAACTCTCAACACTCCCCCTCAAGCTGAAGTTGGGAGAATCCCAAATCAGCTTGCAAACAGAGAGTCGGACTAGATGATAAAGAAACAAAACAAAAGGATAAACCAAGCCCATACAAGAAATTTCTCCCCCTCAATATTACAATGAATCACTCAAAACACTCATACACTCCCCCTCAAGTAGATACTCCAAGCAAGCAGGTAGGTCGCAGAAGCTTCTCGATCATCTGGAGCAGAAATAAGCAACATCACAATCATCTGGAGCAAAAGATGGAATAGCTAATAGGCACCAAGGTCTTCATCAAAGTCGTCGTCGTAGTAGTCAGAGAGTGCTGGATCACAGTAGCAGAGCCCAGAGAGTGCTGGATCACAGAAGCAGAAAGTCGACGTGCCAAAACACGGACATGCCAGAGAGTACTGCGCACAGCAGTAGAGAGTCGACGACGTAGGCAGATAGAAGATCGGTAAGCAGAGTAGCAAGCAAATAAATAACTCTAGTAGACGAAGCTCCATGTAAAGTCAGCAACAAATGTCTTCATCATCTTCCCTCTTTACACAATATCCATCACAATAGCAGACGTCAAGGTCTAGAGAGTGCTGGTCCACAGTAGAAAGTCAACGTGCAAATAAAGCACAGACAGCAGAAAGTGCAAAAGCACAAAGCAGCAAACAAAATGTGCTAACCATAGCACCAGTAGTAAGAAAGACGTCTGAATATGTAACTTCATAGCAGCAATTACAGTAGCAGGAGCACCTGAAGATCTCAAGGCGCACAGATTCCCAGAAGGGAGCAATTCAAGTCACCACAGCTGGAGAAGCCCAAAGCAAACAAACTCTTGTCCAACCTGGAAGGATGGACCAGCAGAACAAAGTAGCTGCAAATCACAAGCTTGGCTAGAGATTCCAGTTGTGGCAGCAGCAAGGGAGTCCGACGACCAACGACGGGTGTAGCAAGGTGGCGGAGCGGCATGAGCGCATCAAGTAGGGCAGCAGGCAGCAACAGACCCGGACAGTGGCAGAATGCATGGGTAGCGGCGGCATGAGGGGGAACCAGCAGTGCCAGCGGCACGACGACAGCAAGGCTGCTTGGCGTCGACAAGGGGTTGTAGCAAGGGCGATGAAGCAGCAAGGACAGTGCATGGAGCAACATCGGCGGCAAAGGGCAACAGCAGCAGGGACGGACGCAGGGCAGCAGCAGGTTAGAGGCGACGGTGACAAGAAGGGCAGTGGGCATCATAGTTGGTAGCCACGGCAGCGTGGAGGGAGTAGGGTGATCGGCGGCTGGGCAATAGGCAGCAGATCCGGCGGTCGGTAGTAAGAGCGTAAAGGAACAAGGAAGAAGACAGAGAACTATGAAGGAATTCCCTGCGGGCAGCCAAGCACCGCCACGGGCGACGGCCACCCGCAAGGGGGGGCGCTCCTTTGGTTCTTGCTCTCTCTCACGTAAGGTTTTGGTCCCTAGGACGGCTGCTCTGATACCATGTCAAATAAGAAAAGACGAATAATCGTTGTATTAGATAGGAGAAGCCCTGCTCCTATAATTAGGAGAACAGGGAAGCGTACAGACATAAGACCAACCCTAATGGGTCAGAACACTTAGGCCCATATTACAAACTAATAATAAAACACTAAATAAATAACTCTCAACACTAGTAATCAAAATTATTTTTCTTCTTCTGAAATCTATGGCTAAGGCAGGAACATATTCAAAATAGTAGCTATCAACCCAAACAAGATTATTTGAGGAGACTGAAGTGACTGAAAATTATTCCTAGTATAAATTTATGCACGGGATCATATTTTATTGTACATTACTTAAGCTCAATTTATAACATTAAATGTAAATTTTGAACTATATGTAGTGTGCCTTATGCAGAGGCTCTAAATACATATCTAATATCTTGGTTTGGGTTTTAGAAACGGAATCTTGATATCAAAATATGGATTTATAAATATGAGATCCAAAATCCCAATTAGGTTTTAAATCATAACATACGTTCACCTTTTGGATCAGACCCTGTTAACAGAGACTTCAAATCCTGATCCAAGCTCAACAACCGTTTTGAACTAACTCTGGATTCATATTCCCAGTCCATACTAAGATGCAGAAAGGCATTACAAACAGTGAACAAGGACACAAATGAAATAAATAAAAATAGCATTCTCAAATATTTATAACTACCCAAAATATCTGCCGACATTCCTAATCATCTTGGTTTCCTACAGCATATAGAGTTTTAGATCATAAAAAGGCTAAAATAATAGAGAACAACTAGCTAAGAATTTTGCTCTCTCTCTCTCTCTCTCTCTCCAATGAACTCCTGAAAACCAGACTGAATGTTTTGACCCATGGACCCTTGGAACAATTCGCTATGACCCTTGGTGCAATGATTTGATCAGTGGCCAATGCAGTTGAACAATCTGTACATGTGCTTGCGATTTGTAGGCCGATCTTGCTGGTTACTAATGGAGCTGCAAGCCTCCACTTGTTGGTTTAAAATTGTATTTTTTATTTATTATAATATAATAGTTATCTGTGATTTATATGTAATTTCATACAGTGGTTGCTAGTTGAGACTTTCAGGCAGACTGGAACTGAAAAGCTTTAAAAAAGGGTACTGTTGAACTATTGTTGTTGGATGAATAAAAAGATTAATATTCACTAATTAAGATAGCGGTATTTTGGAGTGTGAATGTTGTGGGATAAATCGGACGAACGTGCTATATCATGGCGTTGGAAGAAATTATCGCCACTTTTCATCCCAAAATCCTATGTCATTTAAAACTAAATTTCTACAAATTAGATTGATTCTGACTTCGTCGTATTTTAGAAGTCTATAGTTGACGGAATATGGTGCCAATATGCTATCAATGTTGTAAGATATATGTTATTACTTTATATGTTTGCATAAGCCATTGCATCTCGTTATGTATGGGAAGATATCCATGTAGCATGTCACGTTCTAGTAAAAAAAAATGGAAGTCACCAGAATACCATACGTGGACATTCATTACCCTAACCAAGCAAAAGCAATGCTGTAAACTCATGGTATAATTATATGGGATGTATTCCATGTTCTGGTTACAAGAAGGGAGAGACTAATTGTTTGTTGGAAGAGGCTCCAATATGGATTCTTAATTGTGTTCCATTATGCCATTCAAAGTTGATGCCAATGTTTATGAGGAAATAGTTTTGTTGTTCCTCACCTATAAAAAAAGACCAAAACCTATAATATTCACCCCAATAGCAAACATTTGGTATTTATTACCCTGATCTAACAAAAGCCATGTGTCGAAAAAATTGTTCGCACTCTTTGCTTGATTTTACTTATGAGGCGCATGGTATTATAAGTTCCTCCATCTTGAGTGACATCCTCCGCCAATTTTAAATTAGGAAATTGAGAGCAAATTCCTGATATTCTTTGAAATCTTGTTCCATTTTGTCTCCCACATAAAGAACTTAAATTCTCTCGTTTTACTTCAGTTGTTGCATTTTACAATTTTATCAGATTGCCAATGTGTGGTACCATAAAGTAGATGATTGTGAACTTCAGATTTTAACCAAACATAAAATGTAACCGTGAATAAGTTTCTTTGGGAATTTGCTTCGTTTGTTTCTATGCAGATTCGTAGAGAAATCAGAAATATACTTACTCCTTCCTCCCTAGAATATGTTTTTGATAACTAGCTAACATTCTTCTTACTCCACAGTTACTGGCCGCGTGACAACCAAGGCGGACGTTTTCAGTTTTGGAGTGATACTCATGGAGCTGATCACTGGGCGGAAGGCTCTAGACGATAGCCTTCCCGAGGAGAGCGCGCATCTGGTGACTTGGTTCAGACGGATGCAGCTAACCAAAGACTCATTTCAAAAAGCCATCGATCCCATTATCGATCTCGATGAGGAGACGCTGGCCAGCGTCTACACGGTGGCCGAGTTGGCGGGCCACTGCTGTGCACGCGAGCCATATCAGAGACCCGACATGGGCCACGCGGTGAACGTGCTGTCTTCGCTATCGGAGATCTGGAAACCGTCAGATCCTGATTCGGAGGAGAGCTATGGGATCGATCTCGACATGACACTGCCGCAGGCTCTAAAGAAATGGCAGGAGTCCGAGGACAGCAACCGGATGGGGGCGTCCTCGTCTTCGTTTCTGGCGAGCCTTGACAACACCCAGAGCAGTATACCTACACGACCGATTGGATTCGCTGATTCGTTCACCTCTGCTGATGGGAGGTAGATGCAGAGATGAATAAACACGTTGATGGGTTCTCAAGGTAGAATCAGTTTCTAGGTTGCGCTATTTGACCATATTTCTGTAGGGTTCTTCCTCAGTGCTGCGGGAAACATATATTGACATGCGGCACACCGTTAATCATCATCAAGACCCAGTTGGAGTTTCGACGGGCCTGGGGTCTCGAGATATTATTTTGCCTAATTGGTTGTGCTCCAGAAACCCCACCCACGTTTCTGAATTTGATTGCAAAGAGGAAAAGATGCCTCATGTATGTTGTGTATTGATTGTGTCCAACGGCACCGCCATCTGCTTTTGTACCTAAGGCAGGATTTGTATAGTGTGTATTATTGCTTCACTGTTGGTTTGAAACACTTCCTTCACATGATGAGAACAGGTTTTACCTTGTTGCTGTCCTTTTTTTAGGTTGCTTGTCTAAAGTGTACTTTTGCTTCAGGCCTTTTAGATTCTTGATGTGAAGTTTTTATTCCAGCACAGATAGTGATGGGGGGGACAGTAGTAGGCAAAGCAATTGCTGAAACATGTCTTTTCAGGAAAGCGCGTGGACCCTGATGGGTCGAGTGTATCATTGTTTGCAGCTTTCTACTTTGGTTTGCTTAGATTGTTCGCTTTATCCGTCTAACACTACTTAATAAGCATGTTTGATTGCGGCAAGCATGTGTATTGCCATTCCCATGTCTAAGAGTTTTAAGTTCAATGTACAGATCTAGGTGCATGCAGATTTATGAATCTAAATGGAATCTAGGTTTATTTTTGTTTGAACCAATTAGACTAGCATTGACTCTATTTGTGTATGACTTTTGGCTAAGCCATAATCAAAACTTGACACCCCTATCAAGCACAACCATCTCGAAAGTAAAGGATGACTAACATTTGGATTTTTGTTTTAGTTACGCATACAATAAGTTTTGGAATTTTGCTTTTTGGGCTAGGCAAATGTGGTCAAACTTTAGCCTTGGCTCAATAATAAGTTGAGATACAAAACTAAATTAAAGCCTCTGAGACCTAGAAATAGCATAATTTTGGTTTCCATTTAGCTTCATTGACACATTGCTTTAGATACTTTCTAGTGAGTTTAGAACAATTGGATATCGGTATATTATTAAGGATTGTTATCTACCATGAATCAAATATGGTGTGCTATTGTAAGACATCTTTGACTTCCATCGTTATTGTGAATCTAGACATTTTGAGTGAATTCGTCCAAAACATGCTCAAAGGCAAGCAGTCTTTGTAGAGACACTAAAGTTGCTGACCCCAGCACAGTGCAACCACTTGTCCTAACCAACACATGCACGAAGCTTATTTCAAAGAAAATTGTAGGAAAATTAAAAGAACTAATGCCAGAATGTATATCATCACATAAGAGTAGTTTTGTGCCAGGGCGCTGCATCACAGACAACATCATACTAATGCAGGTGGTGGTACACACGACGAGGTTCAAGAATTGGGAAGAAACTTATGACAACAAAGATAGATCTATCAAAAGATTATGACAAATTGAACTAGAACTTTGTCGTAGACACTGGCAAGAACATGAATGCCTACCCAACTGACCAACATCAACATGCACCTGATTACATTAGGAACAATTAGTATAGCTTGAGAGGACAACTGCTATCATCCTTCAAAACATCACGAGGACTGAGGTTAGGGGACCCAATCTCACCTTTTATATTTATATTATGCTTAGGAAGTTATAGCCAACTGATTGAGGAAGAAGTGGGGGACGTGCACTAGAAGACTATGAAGCCCTCCAGAGGAGGAGCAATAATATCACATTTTCTATTTGCGTATGATATATGCTTCTTTACAAAAGCAAATCTAGGTGATAATGTGCTGCATTTCACAATTTAACAAAGTTTCTGAACAAGAATTACCAATGGAGAAATCAGTGATGTACTTCTCAGAAAACACTAGGAACAGTCTCAAAGGAATAATAAGTAGAACATCAGGAATCCGTATTAATGATAACCCAAGGAAATATCTAAGGGTTCCATTGATTCATGAGCACATCAACATAAGAAAATATATGGATTTATTGAAGAAAATGCAAGCAAGATTGGATACTTGAACTAGCAAAACACTCTCGAGGGTGGCTAGAGTAACACTAGCAAAATCTGCACTGAACACAATCACGTCGTAAACAATGTAAACCACAAAGCTTCTCATATGCTTTAACATAGATTGATTGATCTACAAATTTATTTAGGGATATGGCCTTGGCAAGTGAAGAGTAAGTTTGGAGGCACAGAGAAAGAGATTGCAACAAGGGGATAGGCGGATTGGGAATCAACACTACAAGAGAAATGAATGAAGCATTCTTTACAAAACAAATTGGGAGTTTGTAAAAAAAGTATGTTCACTGGTGAGAACTAATGCAAACAAAATACATTGTAGAAAGGCTGGTGGAAAATAAGGAGGGATCTGAGTTGTGGAGATACATTCGACAATACCAATGCTGAAGGAGAATGTGCACCTATGCATGTTGAGTTGTTAGAATATATGTGCATTGAAAGAGAAGTGGGTGTCACAGCGAACCCCTATAAGACGACTAGAAGGGACCGTACCCGACCAACTACATGACATCAGAGTAAGCAACATGGTCCTTGGATAATGATGAATGGGATATACAATTTATAGTAAGCAGACTGGTTTGATCATGTTAGTGCTAACAAAATAAGTGCCTTATGCCCACATGATACAAGAGGTAATGTGATCAATGGATATGGAAACATTCACCCACAGGAGAACTAACAATAAGTTCAACTCACCATGATGTTAATAAACAGTAAATGCAAGCAAAGTAAGGGGGTGGAAGATTACATTTGGAGTGGCAGCATGGGAGATATTGAAAGCCTAAATTTTCAAGTTTTTGAGGGGAAAACACATAGAGGTTATGAAAGTGATAAGAAGAACATTGGCATATGTCACTACTATGAAGAAGGCATATGAAACAAGCAACATATACTCAATAAGAATTGAAAGAGAACTTGTCAAAGCATGGGGGACAACACCATGTGGGTGGACTGTGATAAATGTCGATGAAGTTGTAGAGGGACAAACTAAAAAAGCAAGCATTGGCATGCATAGCTCACAGTACCACAAAATAGTGTATAGTTGGAGAAACATACATAAGGACATAAAAAGATATGTTAGAAGTAGAAACTTATGTGATATATTACTATATCACTGGCTTATGATCTTATCCAAGTGGAGATAATGTCCGAATCACAGATGGCACTGCACATGATCAACATGCACAAGCAGATTACTCCCAAGTACATGAACATAATTAGGAAAGTACAACATTATATATGTAGAATGGACATGTAATAACTTTTCTGTGATGCCTTGCGCCACAAGCCACAAAAAACACGAAAACAAATCTAAACAAACAAATTACCAGAAAACCTTGGAAATTAAAACCATTTTCATTAAGCACCAAAGTAGCAAAACCCCTTACATATAAGACCTTGCAAGACACAAAGTATTTACATCAACATATACTTACCATGGATACCATCAACCTGTTACAAGAGAACCTATTCCAAACGTATATACATGTCCACTGCAACTTTATATCAAAAGGGGCACACAAGCCAAAACATGTATCGAAGGAACGTCTGCAAAACACACACAAAAACCATCCCAAAGACCTGAGTGTACATGGACGACTCTAGGACTCTAACAATGAAAGGACCACAAACAACACTTCCAGCCTCATAAGCTACTATCCTTCTTGCTGATGCTCAACCTCCGCTGTACAATCTCTACCTCCTCGTTCACGTTCACCCAAAAAGATGTGGGGAAACCCACAAGGTGAGATTCCAAATCTCAGCATGAGATATAACTCTCCACCAACACTATGATTAACATAGATAAGGTGATAAAGAATAGAAGTAAGGTTACTATTACAATAAGCAGATAAGCATTCCTAATTAGCATAAGCAATTGCAATTGAATTGTAGAACATCTTATCATAAAAAAGGAATATGAAGAACATGTATATTCACTACCAACTATACTATACAAAAGCAAGCAAAGCCTCATACAATATTTTCATATTTGAACCTAAGCAAGATACTACACGATTGATTATGAATTTTATTATGCCCCGAGGATTTGAGTCGTACCACCCAAATCCAATCGACCACTGCTAAGTCAAAATTGGTGCCATACAAGGTCTATGAAAGGGACAAAATCCATGACCTCACTAAACCTCGTGGTCAGTACACGAGTAGACAACAAAGACATATCGATCAACTGTAACCTGTGACATATAATCAATAGTGAAAGTCCTAGCACACCTTGGTACAGGTCATGATGCTAGTGAAACTGATCTACGGCCCGCAGCCGCACTCCTACCAGGGTATGGCCCACAACCACACTCCTGGCAAGGTATGGCCCGCAGCGAATCCTGCGAAACCCCATAAGTAACATATCACTGAGCTACGGCCCACAACCACACTCCTACCAGGGTATGGCTCACAGCTAATCCCGTTAATGCATATACTCAACAGTATATGACTCCAGGCTTCCTCTAAGGGAAAGCCCGTTTCACCATCCAACAAGTGCTGACACTGAGATGGATCTATGACACATGGTAAAACTATATGATTAGGTTCCACTTGATTAGTTGTTGGTTTGTTACACTAACGAGTTTCAATTATAAGAATGATCTTTTACTCAACTAGCTATTTCCCGCAAGTATACGACAGTAGTTATATTCGAGGTCAAACACAAGGAGCATTGGTTAGCTAGGCGCAAGAGTTATGATTTTCAATAATATAGATCATTGTACACAAGATGATTAGATTAGAACAACTTAATTAAAGATTTAAAGCAAAATAGTAAATTATCACTTAAGAAATGTTAAGATTTAGATTTAGGAAGATCCTAGACTTGGGATTTCACTATCACATCATAGATTATATTAAAATACAAATTTAAACATGTTAATTAACTTGCAAAGGAGGTTTGTACTCATCACTCACCTCTAGGTGAAGTGATGACGATTCTAACTCCATACATCACTCTCGTGTATGTATGTCATTTCAAATCACAAACCTTGCTCCTCAACTTAATCCCAGCCACTCTCACGGTCAAGGACAAGTTGCCAAAAGAGTAACTCCATACTCTCAAACACATCTTCTCTTATTATGAAAGAAAGCATAAAACATGCAAGTATGATGGCCAATCACACAAACAAGCATTTCAGATATGAGACAACTCTTAGAACATGCAATCAACTAACATTTAGTACGAAATTCATATGTTCATAGAAGCTATGACATGGGAGTTACTCTCCCATGTCCAAGATTTGGATTCTACTCATCCATGGCTAGAGAAAGAAGGTACAAGCAGTAGAAAACATCAAAGGACACAGTAAAAGAGTAGAAAGAACTAGTATGTCTGTGAGAAGTAGTAGAACAAAGAAGAACTCCGGCTAGAAGTCAAGCTCCGTCCTTGCTTGCTACACTTTCTCTAGATTTCTTCACTCCCAAGTGGATAGAAGAGGAAGAAGAAGATCCTTGCTGCAAATAGTGAAGAAGAAGGAAGAAGAAGAGGGTTCTCTGTTGAGTAATCACCTCCTATCTCCCTTGGTCTCCTCCAAATTCTCCTGGACTCCCTCCAGTCAAGTTACCCTCCAAAAGGTCCGTCCTAAGCCATGGTAACTGTCCCAAGATGAGTTGGGGTCGTATATATAAGTGTGAGACAGTTAAATTCGTGTTTGAGTGAAATTTGCAGGTCACACGACGTATCTTTTATAAGACATGGCGTGTCTTATGAAATAACTGAAGTTTGGATTGAGTTCTGGGAGGTTACACAACGTGTCTTTAATAAGACACGCCGTGTCTTTAATAAGACACGCCGTGTCTTTAATAAGACACGACATGTCTTTAATAAAACACGACGTTTTGCTGCAAATTTGGAGTTCTACATTCAATTTCTGGACTGAGACATGGGGTGTCTTTTTAAGACACGACGTGTCAATGGCTGTTTTGGGCTGCTGTGTATTCTGCTCATAACTTACGGCGTGTAAGTCAGCTTACATACCGTAAAAAGTGATATTTGCGCAGTTTTGAACCCCAAAACATGTAGATACTTGAGGAGTGATCTAATAAGTGATAATATGATATATTCATCATAATTTCATTGCAAAATGTAGTACCTACAATCCAAACCATGAGACAAGTAAGAATAGCTAAAAATATAGAATCTAGCATGAATGAGAGTGATAATTGAGTCAAAACAACATGGATATGAAACCAAACATGATCCAAAAGATGATATGATTTGTGCACATCAAATCCCCCTAAGATTAAACCATTGCTTGTCCTCAAGAAAAAAGAGCACAGAATCACAAATGAAGAATTGTCAAGTTCATGCATAGATCAAATGAAAAAGAAAGATGTGTATAAGACTAAGCCAACCATGATCAACATGTTTATACTCATATCCATCAATTCAACTTAAACACCCAAGAAAAAGATTTTTAGTTCAGCAGGGGTGGTCACAATTAAATGAATCAATCAATTAAACAACACTAAGTAGAACTTGGATGACCAAACCAAACAATTAGTGGATGTGCAACTCAAACTCTCAACTATTAAGGATATAAATGATGAAATCTTAGTTAATATTAATAATTTTATTTGTACTCTTCTTCTTTCCCAAAAGTGATATGATAATGGATTACGGGTTCCGACATTCGGCTGCTAATGTAGGCTTATGCACATGTGGAGTGTCAATTGGGGTATTTTAACCTCTTTTAAGACATACCACCTAACCATCGTGGCTAGATCAGACTTACACTAGGCTAGCATGATATGTGGACGGTTCAACCATCTTTTATGGGGTATAAAGATGAGATAAGACAAAAGAAATTTTAAAATTTTTCCAAAACATAGGAGAGTCAACTAAATTGCAACATTAGCTAGTTTTCATTCATTTGTTTTGAAAATTTTTCATTGAAAGAGTGGTTGAAAATGCACTAAGAGCTTGGCAAGGGCATCCCATATTCCAAATGATGTTGTAAAGTTTCTTTACTCACAAAAATTGAAACCATTACATGTTTTAAACAATCAAGGTTGTGAAAAATGAATGTTCAGGCTAGAAGCATAAACCAGAGTTAAGCACATGTTTATGGCCAAAAGGTTTCATTTGATTAATGCATGCCTTTTACAATTTATCCAAATGATATTTCTGATTAAAAGTGGACAATCAGTTAAGCATAGGAGTTCTATCCACATATAAAAGATAAACCTCATATCATACTAGATTTTCCATGAGAAGAGAAGAACTGAAAACAACAACTAAAAAAAAGATAATAAAACTACACTACACTACCGCCCGGTTGCTCTCCCCCTAAGCTTGAAATTTACAGTGTCCTCACTGCATATAACAAACTCAAGAGGATTGCAACCGGTTACCTATCGTGGTGAATGATGGAGATGGAGTTCCATTGCTTTGATTTAAGGCTAGAAATTGTTGTTCTAAAGATTGATGCCTCCTTACAAATATGTCCCTGATTTGGGGCAAGCAAAAGCACCTATGAGCTGCAGCAAGAATTGTAAGGACCCTGACCCATGTTTTGGGCTAACCCTATTTGCTTGCTTAATAAAGGTGCTTAAAACCTTAATCTAATCCCTCAAGAAGTTTTGATAATGTGACAAGCTTATGTTTCTAGTTTGGTCCCGTTTGGATGCTGTTTGAGTAATGTTTGCTTGTTTTGGACCAAAGTGCAATTTACCCAAAGTAAGGGGTTATATTGCAATATGTCACATGTAGAGAATGCCTTTAGTTATATAGAATTATTAGAGAGAGAGTGATGCTATGGGGCACCTTTTGGAGTGCCTAAGTTCCAAGTTTGAGCTTGGTTGGATGATGCTTGTGCTTTAAGTGCTAGTTTTGGTGTAAATTGCAAATTACCCAAAGTGGAGGGTCAATATGCAATTTACCTGCTCTAGAGTTTTCTTGATTCAATTTGGCATCATCTAGGACATGGATGAAGGTTTGGGAACCTTGTTTGGATGATAGTTAAGGAGTGACATCTCTATATGGTTTTTATGCCTTATATGTCACATGTGCTATCTTGTCCTTTAGTGTATCGGGTAGAGCTTGGAGTATGTATCGGTTTTGAGGGTGCGTCGCCCAGGGAAGAGGATCAGCTGCACAATACACAACCTAGAGTGTATCACCATGCCGTGCATGTGGAGCTTGGGTGGCAACAAGTGGCGTTAAGAGCATGAGCAAGTGGCATCTAAGTTTATGTGGTTATGACACCTTTCCTTTGCTACCTCTCTCTTCCTTGGTGTATATAACTCCCTTCCTCCTTACCCAAGTGATCCTTTTCATCCACCTCTTTCCCCTTCCTGTATGGGATGAGCTTGGGAGCTTTGGGCGCTAAAGGAAAACCCCCATGGAGCTTGGGAGGCCGAGCTCCTTGCCCATGGATATTTCTTGCTCAAGATCCGACCTTGGTGAGTCATGCTTCTTTACTAGCTTTTCCTTGTGCTTTCTTCTTCATCTCCTTACTCCCCTCTTGGCCATGGATGGACCCTTGATGAGATTAGGAAAGGCCATGGTTCTCTCCCTCTTTACTTCTTCTTGAGATAAGCATAACCATGGCTTCTTCTTCTTCTTCTTCATATTTTATTTATTGAGGTGATGATGATAAAGCCGAAGGCAAGTTTGGAGCCTGGTATGGATGATCTTCATGGTGAGGAACATGGGTTTTCTGCTTGGGTCAGGAATCTTGATGTCTTTCATGGATATCCTATTAAGGCGGGTTACATAACTCTTAACCATCTCTATTATGTTCACTCTCCATATGTGTATATATTGATTCTTGTCTTTAAATCGATACCCTTCTCTATGATAGTTGTGTATGTGGAACTTGAGATCTATTCTAATGGAAATGGTCACATTTTATTCCTATCTTTATCTTGTTTTCCTTGTGCAAGTTGGTGAAGGGTGTCTTGAGGTTGAAGATGTCCCACCCGATATGGGGCCTTACCCGATATAGAGTCTTGCCCGATAAGTTGTGCTTTGGTTGATGGATTGTGAGCAATACCCCTCTCTCACTTTGCTGTTGAGAGGTGAGCTTAGGATACTTTTATCCAAAGATGTACGATAGTGAGTCCTTGGGTAATACCTGTTGGGTTTTACGGGAGGCAGAGAAGCAGCGGAAATAAAAATTTTCTCCCCAAAACCCACAACAAAAGGAATCGCGTCAACGTCTATACAATAGGAAAGATGGTCTGTGGATGCATACCTTGTCCCGAGGCTTGCTTGGTGACAGTACCTCGCGCCTATCACAGTCTTCACCTCCGGTCTTGGACGGTGTCTGTGCAGCTCCTAGTCGCACCGGGACTGAAGACTCCTGGTCTCACCAGGACTATCGGGATTGACAGTTGTCCTCCAAGCGGCAGATTTCTCTCGCCTCTACAGTCATCCACACGGACTGCCTAGAACTCCGATCTCCTTGTCCCACAAGGAATCGGAAGGAGTCACACCCTCCTGTCGGCGTACTAGTCGCCGACACACTCTCCTGCCACCAGACGCTTTCTGTAGTTGTCTTTCCCTTGCTGTGCCTCCCTTATCGGGTAGCACTTGCTTGGGCTCTCTCGGTTACCAAAACCAGAGAAAATGACAACTTTACAAAGTAACTGGTTGCACTGAGTTATACTTTGAGAAGCCCCCAATACCCCTATATATAGGAGGGTCATGGGATAGGGTTCTCTATCCCGGGCAATGCAGGACTAAAGCAGGAGTAGAAGGGTTCGAGATTTTCCACAAAAACAACCAACTGCGTAACCTGAACCGATCGTTTCACAACTGAAATGGTCAGTTGGGGATCTGAGCCGGTCGGTTGACTCCTCAACCGATCGGTTGAGACCCATGAAACGGTCGGTTCACATGTGAACCGATCGGTTCACATGTGAACCGATCGGTTCGTGGTCCTGATCAGTTCCCGATTGACTTTTCTTCTTTCGTTTCTAATTGATATCAAATATCAATCCTTATTCCAATCGTATTGGACAAGTAAAACAAAAAGAATTTCTCACCAATCTTACTTTCCCAACTTGCTCGGTTGGACCAGTTGAGCCGATCGGTTCAACACTTGAACCGGTCATTTCACTCTGTCCATGAGCCGATCGACTCACCAGTTGAGCCGACCAGTTCACCAAGATCAGTCGATCGGTTCATCATATGCGCCGATCGGTTGGGAGTGCAGATTGTGCAGAATCAGCCAATTGCAGTTTCAATCAATCCGATACTCTAATCAATCAGTCCAACACCTTGAACACTATGATACTGAGCTATCAATTGATTGAGTGTTTAATTGAACTACTAAAATCCTTTAGTAATCAATCTAAACATGTTTGTGGACAAACTCCTATTCCAGGTTAAATCCTATGTGTGTGACCTTGCAGGTCCATTTCACGTTGGCAGTGAAAGTCCATAACACTTATGACTTCACAAGCAAAGAGCGGTGCCTAGTCACACATCAGTTCTACCCAAGTGAGATAGAAAGTTGGAGAACAACTTTCAATCCTACAATCCGTGAATGGTGTTATAGTGAATGTATAATTCCTTTGTCACTGATATCCTGAATGAACTCGAGGCATGGAACAATCATCCTGTCAACGTTCATTCATTTCCTTGATCTCAGAGTAGACTGGGTGAGATGTGTGTGACATCAATATCACATATTGATTCACACATGCATGCACATGCCTTTCTCAATCCTACTCATCAAGTGGCCAAGGACATCAAACTCCTTCAGGAGGGACAAATCCCATATCTATCACTCATCCCTCAAAAGCCCCATGTGTCAAAGCCGCCCAATCATCACCTTTATAACAACCCATGTTTCAGGACTGCATTTGATGATGTCAAAGTGTACCCAACGGCATGTGTTGAGTGTAGTGATTTCAGGTCTAAGAATCACACTCACCACCATCACTGTGAGAGCTGACTGTGACTACCAAGTCATGGTTCCATGTGTCACTCTCACGGTGGGTCTGTCCAGTACCTAGTTCTCTAACAAGTACCTATGTGCTTGGTTTGATATCACTATATCATGACTAATGAGATTCTTTCATCAACCAACACACAATCTAGTCTTTAGTGTTATTGATGTCTATGGTTATTTCCACAATAACAACCGACTAGGGACTAAACAAGAATGTAGCTTACAGACTTTATTGACATTCTTTGGATCTACAAAACCTTCAGGCTATGTCATGTACACATCCTCATTTATATTCCCGTTAAGGAATGCGATTTTAACATCCATCTGCCAAATCTCATAGTCATAATAAGCTGCAATAGCAAGCATGATCCTGATAGACTTAATCATGGCAACTGGAGAAAAGGTTTCGTCATAGTAAACACCTTGAACTTGTCAAAATCCCTTCGCAGCCAATCTGCCTTTATAAGTTTGCACATTGCCACCCATGTCGGTCTTTTTCTTAAAGACCCACTTGCACCCTATGGGTTTTACCCCTTCGGGTGGTTCCACTAAAGTCCATACTTTGTTGGAGTACATGGATTCCATCTCGGATCTCATGGCTTCAAGCCATTTCTCAGAATCTGGTCCCTCCATAGCCTCTACATAGGTAGTTGGATCATCATCTATGATCAACTCACCACCTTCTTGAGTCACAAGGTATCCAAACCTCTCAGGTTCAAGGCGGGTCCTACTAGATCTACGAGGTCCTTGTGTTACCTGAGGAGACTGAGATTCCACAACACCTTGTGAATCTCCATATTCATCTTGTACATCTATCGGTTCAATGTTTTCTTGTTGGGCTTGAACCTCTTCAAGCTCTATTTTCCTCCCACTGCTTCCTTTGGAAATATATTCCTTCTCTAGGAATACAACATCCCTGGAAACAAACACTTTGTTGTCAGTAGGGTGGTATAGATAATATCCCTTGGTCTCCTTGGGATATCCAACAAAATAACATTTATCAGACTTGGGTCCAAGCTTATCAGGAAACATTTTCGTAATGTAAGCCTCACAACCCCAAATCTTCATAAAAGACAAATTGGGACGCTTCCCGGTCCATATCTTATATGGTGTCTTTTGAACCGATTTAGATGGTACTCGGTTAAGTGTAAACGTGACGGTTTCAAGAGCATGACCCCAAAAAGAAATCGGAAGATCAGCAAAACTCATCATCGATCGCACCATATCTA
The DNA here is from genome assembly GCA_963693085.1 of Alisma plantago-aquatica. Taxonomy (NCBI): domain Eukaryota; kingdom Viridiplantae; phylum Streptophyta; class Magnoliopsida; order Alismatales; family Alismataceae; genus Alisma; species Alisma plantago-aquatica. Next base: position 1,352,085,700 of record OY856411.1, read on the forward strand.
ACAATGTGCGATTCCTTCTTTCATACACACCGTTATGCTGTGGTGTTCCAGGCGGAGTCCATTGTGATACAATACCACAGGTTCGTAGAAGGTCCTCAAACTCTTAGCTTAAGTATTCTCCACCTTGATCGGATCGAAGTGCCTTAATACTTTTACCAAGTTGGTTCTGTACTTCATTCGTGAAATCCTTGAAACTTTCAAGGGTTTCTGACTTATGCTTCATCAGGTACACATAGCCATACCTACTGAAATCATCAGTAAAGGTAATGAAGTACGAACACCCATTTCTGGCATTAGTTCTAAAAGGCCCACATACATCAGTATGTATGAGTCCTAATAGATCACTAGCTCTCTCACCTTTACCTGAAAAGGGAGTCTTGGTCATCTTGCCCAATAAACAAGATTCACATGTCTCTATTGATTCATAATTAAAAGAGTCCCGATAACCATCTTTATGGAGTCTAGAAATGCGCTTCTCATTTATGTGCCCTAGACGACAATGCCAAAGATATGTTTTGTTTGAGTCGTTGAGTTTTTGCCTTTTGGTGTTTACATTGTATACATTTGTCTCCAAATCTATCAAGTATAGACCATAAGACATTGGGGCACTGCCATAAAAGATCCCATCTTTAGAAATGGAACAATTTCCATTCTTAATAAAAAATTCAAATCTGTCCTTGTCCAAACAAGAGACAGAAATGATATTCCTATTTATGGTAGGTACATAATAGCAGTTCTTCAACTCTATTATTAGCCCACTTGGTAGAGTTAACTCATAGGTTCCTACGGCACTGGCGGCAACCCTTGCCCCATTGGCAACACGTAGTTCAACCTCACCTTTCCCCAAAGGCCTACTTCTTTTAAGATCCTTCACATTTGAACAAATGTGAGATCCGCATCCGGTATCAAGTACCCATGACGAAGAAGTAGTAAAGTTAATCTCTATTACGTATATACCAGAAGTAGAGATCTCTATCTCTGGCTTCTTCTTCCATCGTTCCTTCCATCCTCTCCATGTAGAAGAAATCGGTTTGGCGAGAGAACCCTTCTCTCCCTTACCTTTCATTCCATTGATATCTATCAATGAACTTTCTTTCTTCTTCACCAACGCATTAAGCGTACATAGAGTGGATTCAAAGGCTCCTGGTATATCTGGATTGTGCAGAACACTTCTCACAGTCCTCAACCAGTTATGGAATTTATTCTCAATTAAATTGCCCATTTTAAAAGATGATTCTTTTGCCATTCTACAAGAGAAAAATTGCATTTGTCAAAACTCCTTTTTATTTGATTTGAATAAAATTTGACGATAGTTAATTAGGCCTTTAATTAATTACCGCTCCCACTATTTTGACTCAAATTGACAGCCCTCACCATCAATTCGGAAGATTGCAGCGCACAATCTTCTAGTGGGTCAAGATCCATATTTCATCAAGTCATGAGTCAGCTTTGGCTGATCGCCCATAATCTTGAGTATTTATGTAGGCCATCATGCCAATTGCATCATATGCAACTCTTGATGAATGAACATGCGCAACACCTTGCCATGAACATTCCGTGCCTCTGGGCTTAGACGCTCTAAGAATCACCAGTTAAGTATATCCCAAAAGCCGACACAGTAAACATGCACTCTGCTTTGGCAGAACCTACATGTCGACCCTTCACACTTCCACAAGATGGACGGCACACCACGCTTTGGCATAACCTACGCTTGGTCGATCGAGTTTTCCATGTGTGTCGCTAATGGAAGGCGTATAAGACTTAATATTTAATGAGGGATTTGGTTTTTATATACATATACATATCCAATCACCACAATATATAGTACATATCATATACATGCTATATCCCACAGAAAACATGCAAAAAGATAAAAGCAATGATTATGGCCATCCTATTGTGATTCCTCGAGCCAAGAGGAATCACGGTCATCTAGGTCTACATCACATGCAACCTGTACAAGATGAAGTCTGTGCCTGCCTTTCTGGGTTTGATCAACTCATCTTCATGACTGATCAGCTCGCCATCAAGTTGGTCGTTCGGGTGCCACCAGCCGATCGACTGGTGCCTCCAGCCGATCGGTTCACCGGTCATTGTGCATCTCCTCAGATCGCCACCCGCTCGTCTGGCTCCTCGAACCGGTCGTCTGGAACATCAACCGATCAGTTCACACCTTGAACCGATTGTCTCAGGTCGTCCGCCGTTCTTTGACATAACAAGAAATAAAATCTATCCTATTTACAATTGAATTGTGAAACCCCGAGTTACATTCAGGAGGAGCAAAGGTAGGAAAAGAAATCTCGAATTATTTTGAGTTACATCAGGAATAGGAGAAAGGGAATCGGTGCGCAGATCGAGATGCAAGCAACCACATACAACCACACACAGATATAGGGTTTATAGGCCATAATCATGTACACATCCACCACAAAACTTGTTTAAGGGCGACGCGTATCGAGTGCATTAATATTACATATCATATATGTATATTTGGGATTTGTGTATTGGACATGCATAAAGCCAATTTTATTCGCATCGTATGCAATAAATAAAGGCGACAAACCAAAATCGATCATATCGATAATCCTAAAATATAGAGCAGTTGATGTGGCTCTGATACCACTATTGGGTTTTACGGGAGGCAGAGAAGCAGCGGAAACAAAAATTTTCTCCCCAAAACCCACAACAAAAGGAATCGCGTCAACGTCTATACAATAGGAAAGATGGTTTGTGGATGTATACCTTGTCCCGAGGCTTGCTCAGCGACAGTACCTCGCACCTAGCGCAGTCTTCACCTCCAGTCTTGGACGGTGTCTATGCAGCTCCTGGTCGCACTAGGACTGAAGACTCCTGGTCTCACCGGGACTGTCGGGATTGACAGTTGTCCTCTGAGAGGCAGATGTCTCCCGCCTCTGCAGTTGTCCACATGGACTTCCTCGAACTCTGATCTCCTTGTCCCACAAGGAATCGGAAGGAGTCGCACCCTCCTGTCAGCGTACTAGTCGCCAACACACTCTCCTGCCACCAGTCGCTTTCTGCAGTTGTCTTTCCCTTGCTGTACCTCCCTTATCGGGTAGCACTTGCTTGGGCTCTCTCGGTTACCAAAACCAGAGAGAATGACAACTCTACAGAGCAACTGGTTGCACTGAGTTGTACTTTGAGAAGCCCCCAATACCCCTATATATAGGAGGGTCATGGGACAGGGTTCTCTATCCCGGGAAATGCGGGACTAAAGCAGGAGTAGAAGGGTTCGAGATTTTCCACAAAAACAACCAACTGCGTAACCTGAACTGATCGTTTCACAACGGAAACGGTCGGTTGGGGATCTGAGCCGGTCGGTTGACTCCTCAACCGATCGGTTGGGACCCATGAAACGGTCGGTTCACATGTGAACCGATCGGTTCGTGGTCCTGATCAGTTCCCGATTGACTTTTCTTCTTTCGTTTCTAATTGATATCAAATATCAATCCTTATTCCAATTGTATTGGACAAGTAAAACAAAAAGAATTTCTCACCAATCTTACTTTCCCAACTTGCTCGATTGGACCAGTTGAGCCGATCGGTTCAACACTTGAACCGGCCGTTTCACTCTGTCCAAGAGCCGATCGACTCACCAGTTGAGCTGATCGGTTCACCAAGCTCAGCCGATCGATTCATCATATGAGTCGATCGGTTTGGAGTGCAGATTGTGCAGAATCAGTCAATTGCAGTTTCAATCAATCTGATACTCTAATCAATCAGTCCAACACCTTGAACACTATGATACTGAGCTATCAATTGATTGAGTGTTTAATTAAACTACTAAACTCCTTTAGTAATCAATATAAACATGTTTGTGGACAAACTCATATTCCAGGTTAAATCCTATGTGTGTGACCCTGCAGGTCCATTTCACGTTGGCAGTGAAAGTCCATAACACTTATGACTTCACAAGCAAAGAGCGGTGCCTAGTCACACATCAGTGCTACCCAAGTGAGATAGAAAGTTGGAGAACAACTTTCAATCCTACAATCCATGAATGGTGTTATAGTGAATGTATAATTCCTTTGTCACTGATATCCTGAATGAACTCGAGGCATGGAACAGTCATCCTGTCAACGTTCATTCATTTCCTTGATCTCAGAGCAGACTGGGTGATATGTGTGTGACATCAATATCACATATTGATTCACACGTGCATGCGCATGCCTTTCTCAATCCTACTCATCAAGTGGCCAAGGACATCAAACTCCCTCAGGAGGGACAAATCCCATATCTATCACTCACCCCTCAAAATCCCCATGTGTCAAAGCCACCCAATCAGCACCTTTATAACAACCCATGTTTTAGGACTGCGTTTGATGATGTCAAAGTGTACCCAACGACATGTGTTGAGTGTAGTGATTTCAGGTCTAAGAATCACACTCACCACCATCACTGTGAGAGCTGACTGTGACTACCAAGTCATGGTTCCATGTGTCACTCTCACGGTGGGTCTGTCCAGTACCTTGTTCTCTAACAAGTACCTATGTGCTTGGTTTGATATCACTATATCATGACTAATGAGATTCTGTCATCAACCAACACACAATCTAGTCTTTAGTGTTATTGATGTCTATGGTTATTTACACAATAACAACTGACTAGGGACTAAACAAGAATGTATACTCTTAACATCCGTATGATCTCATCATTTAGGTCCAGAACCTAAAAGCATACGTCATTGAGTAAAACCATTCTTTAGACATCTATCATGTCACACCATCATCTCAGAAATAGTTTAAACATATAGATCGGAAATTGCCTTTTATTATTATTCAAATCATTTATAAAGTATCCCATTACAATCATCATATGACTTGATCTATGGGCATACATACCAACAATACCCCTCTCTCACTTGGTTGTTGAGAGATGAGCCTATGCTCTATGTGGTTGGGCGACATGTTCGTTTGGCCGATAGGGTCTCCTTAACCCTAGGTTGGCTGATATACCCTCTTGGATACCTTGGGCGATATGAGTAGACATGCTTTGATGTTGAGTTTTGAGCAACAACCCTCCTTCCTTGAGTTGTGAGGTGAGCTCTAGCTCTTGGCCAATATGATGATGGGCGATATGATAGTTGGCTGATTTGAAGCCCTAACCTTAGCTTGGACAATATAGTGTCTTGGCCGATATGGATGCTCTAACCCTAGTTCTCCGACATGGCATCTTGGGCGACATGGAGTCTTGGGCAATAGGGTTTCCCTATCCCTAGTTGATTGATAGGGGTGCTCTTGTTGTGATGATCTCTTGGGCATCATGGTGTGTTGCCCAAGATAGTGCTCCATGGATGACAAAGATGTGAGGTTGGGCGTTATGCATGGTACCTTGATATGCTACCCGATATCATCAACCCTAACCCGATATAAGTGTGTATGTATCAGATGACTTGGACGACACTAAGGATGAATGCTTGGCCGATGCCCTATAGGGGGATATGATACACTGGCTGATATGCCATTGCCCGATACATGTCTTCTCTTGGTTGATTACCCAACATGAGTATATGCTACACTTGATAGCTTGGATGGTTCTAGGGTTGAGTGCTTAGCCGATATGGGTCTGAGCCTAGGCGGTAGGCCTGGGGCAATACAAGTTGAGAGTTTGGACGATATGGTGTCATGAGTAACACAAGGACTAGTGAGGCTTGGGTGAACCAAGTAGGGCAGAGGTTGTTACACCTATATCTTGTTGATAGACGTGAACATAGATGGGGCAAAAAGGAAGTCAATCCTGGTAGGGATGACCTAGAGAGCACCTTGGTGGTTTTGGTGCTATGAGGTCGTTGGCTGACACAGTTGTGAGGTTGCCTAACCCAAGAGGAAGTGAGTTGTGTTGGTTGAACATGGAATCCGACATGCTTAGATCCATGAGTTGTTTGATATCTTAGAAGGTGGTCTCTTGACAGTGATGGCCTAAGGTATGTCTGGGCGATATGGCCTTTGGAGATGTTCTTGCACGATATGCCTGGAGGCATGGTGCTTAGGGTTGTTGGTGCCCGATATCCCTTTTGATGAAGGATTGTGCTCTACCCGATATCCTTGGGTGAGGGTTGGTACCCTACCCGACACCCTTTGGTGAGGGTTCGTTGGTCGTTTCCAGGTTTTGGTGAGGGTAGGCGACACCTCTAGTGAAGGGTTGTGCCCTAACCCGATAAACCTAAAAAGTTATCTTGAGCCTTATATGATAGTGTGCTATCTTGTTACCTTGAGCCCATATCTTTGATCATGATGATAAGACATGACGAATAGGTTGTGAACATTAGTATGGTGGTTACCTATGGTTGATGATAGGTGAACCTTTGATAATGCTTGATGGTAGATCATAGTTGTATGATCCTTAAAGAGGAATCCTTAGGGATGGTGCACATAGTGACATGAGATGTAGGGTATGGTGGGATACCCATGATATGGTAACAGTATTGTGTATTGTTTAATATACCATCTAAGGCATTGTGCTCCATGGATTTTGTTCCAATCCTATAAACCTTAATCTTAATGATGTAATAATCATGATATGTTCTTTAAAGATATGTATCTGGTGATCAAGTTATCTCTTTTTCTATACATCCTAACCATGCATGTATTAACAATTGAATTCATAGCCAGGTAAGAGCTATGATGGTCATATGAATATGTGCTTTGTGTGGCACTTGGTATATGTGAAATACCTGAGTAATGATAATGTTCCTTGTTGATGAGATAACATGTATCACTAGTATGATGTGAGAGGTCTTGTGATCTGATAAAGGCCGAGTGCCTGATTGAGGTGTTACCCTCTAGTTGTGATATGAGGGATTGCTATCCCATGATGATGTATGATGATGAAGCTTTGTGAGAGGTAGTGGCTTTATGTGATGAAATGAGGGATTAATATCCTATGGCAATATGATGGTATTGATGAACCCAATGATATATGTGTTGGTATGTATGCACTGAGAGCCAATCATGGGATGATTGGTGGGATACATTAAGATTGATTTGATAAACATCAAAGGCAAGCTTCCAATTCTTTCTGATTCAGTCATATGAGATAGTGATAGAACAGATTGAATGTCTAGAGAATGACAGTACTCAATGACGTATGATTTCAGGTTGAGGACCTGAACGATGAGATCATACAGATGCTAAGAGTTTGTACATTCTTGTTATGTTCCTAGTCGGATGTCATTGTGGAAGGTAGATAGACAGCAATGACACATAAGACTAGATTGTGGTGTTGGTTGATGATAGAATCTCATTAGTCATGATATAGAGATATCAAACCAAACACATAGGTACTTGTTAGAGAACAAGTATACCGGACAGACCCACCGTGAGTTTGACACATGGAACCATGACATGGTAGTCACAATCAGTACTCACAGTGATGGTGGTGAGTGTGATTCTTTGACCTAAAATCACTACACTCAACACATGTCGTTGGGAACACTTTGACATCATCAAACGCAGTCCTGAAACATGGGTTGTTATAAAGGTGATGATTGGATGGCTTTGACACATGGGGCTTTTGAGGGGTGAGTGATAGATATGGGATTTGTCCCTCCTGAGGGAGTTTGATATCCATGGCCACTTGATGAGTAGGATTGAGAAAGGCGTGCACGCATGTGTGAATCAATATGTGATATCGATATCATACATATCTCTTCCAATCTACTCTGAGATCAAGAAAGTGAATGAACGTTGACAGGATGACTGTTCCATGCCTCGAGTTCATTCGGGATATCAGTGACAAAGGAATTATACATTCACTATAACACCATTCACGGATTGTAGGATTGAAAGTTGTTCTCTAACTTTCTATTTCACTTGGGTAGCACTGATGTGTGACTAGGCACCGCTCTTTGCTTGTGAAGTCATAAGTGTTATGGACTTTCACTGCCAACGTGAAAAGGACCTGCAGGGTCACACACATAGGATTTAACCTGGAAGAGGAGTTTTGTCCACAAACAATGTTTAGATTGATTACTAAAGGAGTTTAGTAGTTCAATTAAACACTCAATTAATTGATAGCTCAATGTCATAATGTTCAAGGTGTTGGACACATTGATTGGAGTATCAGATTGATTAAAATTGCAATTGACTGATTCTGCACAATTTGCACTCCCAACTGACCGGCTCATGTGATGAACCGATTGGCTGAGCTTGGTGAACCGATCGGCTCAGGTGGTGAGTCGATCGGCTCATGGACAGGGTGAAACGATTGCTTCAAGTGTTGAAATGATCGGTTCATCTGATGCAACTGAGCAAGTTGGGAAAGTAGGATTGGTGAGAAATTTCTTTTTGTTTCACTTGCCCAATTTGATTGGAACAATGATTGATTTTTGATACCAATTAGAAACAAAAGAAGAAAAGTCAATCAAGAACTGATCAGGACCACGAACCGACCGGTTCAGAAGTGAACCGATCGTTTCATGGATCCCAATCGATCGGTTGAGGTGTCAACTGACCGGCTCAGGTCCCCAACTGACCGTTTCAGAAATGAAACGATCAATTCAGGTTGCGCGGTTGGTTGTTTTTGTGGAAAATCTCGAACCCTTTTACTCTTGCTTTAGTCCCGCATTGCCTGGGATAGAGAACCCTATCCCATGACCCTCCTATATATATAGGGGTATTGGGGGCTTCTCAAAGTACAACTCAGTGCAACTAGTTGCTCTATGAAGTTGTCGTTCTCTCTGGTTTTGGTAACCGAGAGAGCCCGAGCAAGTGCTACCCAATAAGGGAGGCACAACAAGGAAAAGACAACTCCAGAAAGCGACTGGTGGTAGGAGAGTGTGTCAGTGACTAGTACACTGACAGGAGGGTGCGACTCCTTCCAATTCCTTGTGGGACAAGGAGATTGGAGTTCCAGGTGGTCCGTGTGGACTACTTCAGAGGCGAGAGATTTCTACCGCTCGGAGGACAGCTGTCAATCCCGACAGTTCCGGTGAGACCAGGAGTCGTCAGTCCCTGTGCGACCAAGAGTTGCACATACACTGTCCAAGACCGGAGGTGAAGACCACGCAAGCCGCGAGGTATTGTCACCGAGCAAGCCTCGGGACAAGGTATGATTCCACAAACCATCCTTTCCTATTGTATAGACGTTGACGCGTTTCCTTGTTCTGGGTTTGGGGAGAATTTTTTTTGTTTCCACTGCCTTCTCTGCCTCCCTTAAAACCCAACAGTGGTATGAGAGCCACGTCAACTGGTCTATACTTTAGGATTATCGATATGATCGATTTTGGTTTGTCGCCTTTATTTATTGCATACGATGCAAATAAAATTGGCTTTATGCATGTCCAATCCTAAATCCACAAATCCCAATTTACATATATGATATGTATTATGAATGCACTCGTTACGCGTCGCCCTTAAACGAGTTTTGTGGTGGATGTATAGCGTGGTTATGGCCAATAAACCCTATATGTGTATGGTTGTATGTGGTTGCTTGCATCTCGGTCTGCGCACCAATCTTCCTTCTCCTATTCCTGATGTAACTCGAAATAATTCGAGATTTCTTTCCTACCTTTGCTCCCCTCGAATGTAACTCAAGGTTTCTCTTTTTACAATGTAAAATAGGATATAATTTTATTTCCTGTTATGTCAAAGAACGGAGGACATCCTGACGACAGCTGAGACGACCGGTTCAAGGCGTGAACTGATCGGTTGACATTCGAGACGATCAGTTCAAGGAGTGAGCCGATCGGTTGATGACTGGTTCGAGGAGAGAGACGAGCGGGTGGCAGCCATGATGATATGCACGACGACCAGGTGAACCGAGCCGATCGGTTGGAGGAGCCAACCGATCAGATGGTGGCACCCAGCCGACCGGCCTGATGGCGAGCCGATCAGTCATGTGATGAGTTGATCAAACCCAGAAAGGCAAAGCACAAAGTTCATCTTGTACAGGTTGCATGTGATGTAGACCTAGATGACTGTGATTCCTCTTGGCTTGAGGAATCACATTAGGATGGCCATAATCATCACTTTTATCATTTTGCATGTTTTCTGTGGGATATAGCATGTATATGATATGTACTATGTATTGTGGTGATTAGATATGTATATGTATATAAAAACCAAATCCCTCATTAAATATTAAGTTTTAGATGCCTTCCAAATGCGAAACATGTGAAAAACTTGATCGACCAAGTGTGGGCACGCCCTAGCGTGGTGCACCGTCTATCTCGTGGAAGCGTGTAGGATGAATGTGTGGGTCTGCCCTAGCAGGGTGCATATTCATCGTGTTTGCTTTGGGTCGGACTTAACAAGGTGACCTAGATAGGATCTAGTACCTTGAGGCATGGAGATGATCATGGCAAGGAGTTGCATATGACATCTTATCAAGAGTTGCATATGATGCAATTGGCAAGAGTTGCCTACATGAGAGATCTAAGTTGTGGGTGACAGCCCTAGCTGGTCCATGACTTAGAGGATTTCAGGATCTTGCCCACTAGAAGGTTGTACGCTGCAATCTTCTGAATTGATGGTGAGGGCTATCAATTTGAACTAAAATAGTGGGAGCGATAATTAATTAAATGCCTAATTATATCGTCAACTTTTCAAATCAATCAAATAAGTCAAAAATGAGTTTTGGACTAAAATTGCATATTTTCCTTTTGTAGTACAAATGACAACAAACAACAATCACTTTTCTTTGCGATCGGTCCTTGAAAAGGACAAGCTAAATGGGAGTTTTTCCATGACTGGTTAGGACATTGAGAAGTGTTCTCAATCGTAGAGTGAAAGCTCTAAGTCCTAGTTATACCAGAACCAGATGAACTCGATCCCACCATATCAATGGCTGAAAGTATGTTTATGGAAGCATACCGAGGAAGACATTGATGAGGAGTGCTTGATGTTGTGTTCTCTAAACTATGAGTTGCAGAGACAACATGAGACATATGATGTCTCCAAGACACTATCCTAGTATGTCATGACATAAAGAGATCCTGTAAGGTATTCACACACTCAATGTGATTGGGTATGTGGAAAACCTGACTAAGAAGGATTCCCTCTGAGCCAAGAGTTGGCTATTGGTATGAACTGCAAATGTTGCGAGAATCATACAATTCATGATAAGCTACAACATGAACAACTTTGAAAAGCGTTGAAAGAGTTGTTGGACATGTTGAGGATAGTTGAGGCAAAGATGAAGAAAGACAAACCATAATCTTTAATGTGATCAAAGATAAGGTAATTCTTAAGGGCAAGGATAAGGGCAAAACAAAGAAGTGTTCTGATGCTAGCCAGCAATCCAAGCCGTCTTCAGCCTCAAGGCACATGGGGAAAGGGTGTATGAGGGATTGCCCTCTATATCTGGAAGAACAAAAGAAGATGAAGGAGGGGATGGAGATCTCCACCTAAGGTATCATGAAATGAACCGTTTCTTTATCTGAGGTATATGATACCAAGATATGGATATGTCATATATGATATGCAATATCCACAAAGAAGTGATGGCCTTTGTGAAAGGACCAAGAAAGGAGTACCCATCATTGGAGCAAGTGTTGCTGCAATAGATAGGTGTACCTTTTAGTTTATTTCAGCCTAAAGGGCACGGAATAGAGTTGAGAACTGCTATTTCATATTTGCCAATAGATAGAAACACTTTATTTTTGCATATTGTATGACAATGATGGCAATCAATAAAGAGATGTTTCAATTCATAAAGATATGATCTTTGTGGCAATGCCTTATTTATCTTGTGGTATTTGATATGCATAAGATAAAATGATACCTAAAAGTTATAGATAACTCAAACAATTAAATTAGCATCAATCATGAGAAATTCATTTCTAGTTTCCATGTGATGGATAAATCTAGACTCTTTTGGTTAGAGAACCAGTAAGAGACACGAATATCTTGGACATGATTAATAAATCTTCACTAAAGGTAGTGGGAGAATGATTATCCTATTAGGTATGATACATGTGATGTATTTACATACCTATTGGAACAAATACTAATACTTCAAATGGTGTTTGGAGAAATACCAATATGAATATCTTGAAGTGTTCAAGATTATCATAGATGAAGTGCAAATTTGGTAATGTGTTAATTCTTGATGAGATCAATGAATGAAATACTTGGACCAAATGTTTGAGATCCTTTTGAGTGATTATGATAGTGTATCATAGTGAACTCATGATTAAGGCATGGTGATGTCTAAATCAAGAAGGAATCATACTCTAAGGAGTTAGAGAATTATTATCAAATAACTGAATTCTTCTTAATAAAAGAATACCCCACACTAATAAAGGACATTAAGAATCACAAGAAGTTGTAAGTTCTTATATCCTCGACGGATACACCTCGTTTATCTATGGGATGAGTTGTTCATGTGATGAGTCAACTATCTAGATGAATATGAGGAACCAAATTTTGAGTTATGGTTTATGACCATTACATCCTAAATGACATCCATGTGAACCATAAGGCATGACCTTGATGGTAGCACTCATTGGATGAAATCCATAAGTGCAAATGAGTCTTAAGTGTTAAGACACATGGATAACATTTTGAGAAGGATGATGCTTGTTGATTGCAACTTAATGAATAAGACATTTGGCATATGGATACTAAAACTGCATTCCTATGAGGAATAAAACAAGGATGTGTACGTGACACAACCTATAAGGTTTATGAATCCACTAATGCAAATGAAGTCTATAAGTTACAATGGACTAACCAATGTGATTGATTGAGTACAAGCAACTCAGAATTGGATCTTTACTTTGATGATATAGTCAAAGGGTTTGACTGATATGTCAAAGATAAAGAAGGATCTGTGATTTAGTGGGAGAATATTCACATTCCACATGTTGATGTGAAATGGAAATGTTCTAGAATGGAAATCCAAAAGTGGAAATTATCTTTAAGGAAGATAGAGATGTTTCCTATGTGATAGGAATAGAGATATATAGAGATAGTTCTCGAAAATCTCTTGACCTGAAAAGATAAAGCATACATTGGCAATCTGTACTGAAGGGTTCAGTATGCACAGATTCAGTGGGAGAAAACTTGTCCATGTTACATGGAGTTAGTATCCCAAGGCCAAGTGTCCAATTCTTATGAAGAATGGGAACACTAAGAATAGATATGGATCAATCATGTATGTAATCATCCCATTATCTTGCATGTATCGACATGGCAAGAACAAAATGCATTCATCATCTTGTATGTAGGACATGGCAATATGACGTGCTCATCCTGATAACTCGTATGTGAGACATGACGAGTGGATGTCTGTCTACTTCTAGTAAGGGTTATTGGAATACCATGAGAACTTGATAAGTACTTGAGGAGTACTAGTTCTATGGAGATAAGGAAGAGTTCAATGTAAAGAGTTACATTGATGCGAACTTCCGGAAGGACAGAAAATTAATCGCAATATATATATATAGTATATATAAAAGTGAAAGTTTGTTGATAATTGGAAGTGTTCCAATAAAACCATTTAAAAGGAAATGTCGAGTATCTATGTGTTAGAGAACATCAGTGGATACTATATGGATCTGGAAGTTCATGAGATGAACTTATAGATATTCTGCTCATTGATGACAAGTATGGAATCCTTGATCATGCAATGTGGCTAAAGGTTAGCAAAGGAATACTATATCACATATTACAGAAACTCCATCTCATACGTGTGACGTACAACGAAGAGATGAGAGACATGCAGTTAAAAATGACTTTGGCAAGGTATTGCCATAACTCACTATGTTCACACTAGAGCACAGTAACATGTGGGACATGTTTGAAGATCACTATGAATATGATTCAAGGGTGATTGGCTCGCAGTGCAAGTGGGAGTCTGTTGGTAAGTATGCCCTGAGAGCCAATCATGGGATGATTGGTGGGATACATTAAGATTGATTTGATAAACATCAACGACAAGCTTCCAATTCTTTCTGATTCGGTCATATGAGATAGTGATAGAACAGATTGAATGTCTAGAGAATGATAGTACTCAATGACATATGCTTTCAGGTTGAGGACCTGAACGATGAGATCATACAGATGTTAAGAGTTTGTACATTCTTGTTATGTCCCTAGTTGGATGTCATTGTGGAAGGTAGATAGACAGCAATGACACATAAGACTAGATTGTGGTGTTGGTTGATGACATAATCTCATTAGTCATGATATAGAGATATCAAACCAAACACATATGTACTTGTTAGAGAACAATTATACCGGACAGACCCACCGTGAGTTTGACACATGGAACCATGACATGGTAGTCACAGTCAGTACTCACAGTGATGGTGGTGAGTGTGTTTCTTTGACCTAAAATCACTATACTCAACACATGTCGTTGGGCACACTTTGACATCATCAAATGCAGTCCTGAAACATGGGTTGTTATAAAGGTGATGATTGGGTGGCTTTGACACATGGGGCTTTTGAGGGGTGAGTGATAGATATGGGATTTGTCCCTCCTGAGGGAGTTTTATATCCATGGCCACTTGATGAGTAGGATTGAGAAAGGCGTGCACGCATGTGTGAATCAATATGTGATATCGATATCATACATATCTCTTCCAATCTACTCTGAGATCAAGAAAGTGAATGAACATTGACAGGATGACTGTTCCATGCCTCGAGTTCATTCGGGATATCAGTGACAAAGGAATTACACATTCATTGTAACACCATTCATAGATTGTAGGATTGAAAGTTGTTCTCCAACTTTCTATTTCACTTGGGTAGCACTGATGTGTGACTAGGCACCGCTCTTTGCTTGTGAAGTCATAAGTGTTATGGACTTTCACTGCCAATGTGAAAAGGACCTGTAGGGTCACACACATAGGATTTAACCTGGAAGAGGAGTTTTGTCCACAAACAATGTTTAGATTGATTACTAAAGGAGTTTAGTAGTTCAATTAAACACTCAATTAATTGATAGCTCAATGTCATAATGTTCAAGGTGTTGGATACATTGATTGGAGTATCGGATTGATTAAAACTGCAATTGACTGATTCTGTACAATCTGCACTCCCAACCGATCGGCTCATGTGATGAACCGATCGGCTGAGCTTGGTGAACCAATCGGCTCAGGTGGTGAGTCGATCAGCTCATGGACAGGGTGAAACGATTGCTTCAAGTGTTGAAATGATCGATTCATCTGATGCAACCGAGCAAGTTGGGAAAGTAGGATTGGTGAGATATTTCTTTTTGTTTCACTTGCCCAATTTGATTGGAACAAGGATTGATTTTTGATACCAATTAGAAACAAAAGAAGAAAAGTCAATCGAGAACTAATCAGGATGACGAACCGACTGGTTTAGAAGTGAACCGACTGTTTCATGTATCCCAACCGATCGGTTGAGGTGTCAACCGACCGGCTCAGGTCCCCAACCGCCCATTTCAGAAATGAAACGATCGGTTCAGGTTGCGCGGTTGGTTGTTTTTGTGGAAAATCTCTAACCCTTCTACTCCTGCTTTAGTCCCGCATTGCCCGGGATAGAGAAGCCTGTCCCATGACCCTCCTATATATATAGGGGTATTGGGGGCTTCTCAAAGTACAACTCAGTTCAACCAGTTGCTCTGTGAAGTTGTCGTTCTCTCTGGTTTTGGTAACCGAGAGAGCCCGAGCAAGTGCTACCCGATAAGGGAGGCACAACAAGGGAAAGACAACTGCAGAAAGCGATTGGTGGCAGGAGAGTGTGTCAGTGACTAGTACGTTGATAGGAGGGTGCGACTCCTTCCAATTCCTTGTGGGACAAGGAGATTGGAGTTCCATGTGGTCCGTGTGGACGACTTCAGTGGCGGGAGATTTCTGCCGCTCGGAGGACAGCTGTCAATCTCAACAGTCCCGGTGAGACCAGTAGTCATCAGTCCCGGTGCGACCCGGAGCTGCACAGACACCGTCCAAGACCGGAGGTGAAGACCGCACAAGCGGCGAGGTATTGTCGCCGAGCAAGCCTCGGGATAAGGTATGATTCCACAAACCATTCTTTCCTATTGTATAGATGTTGACGTGTTTCCTTGTTCTGGGTTTGGGAGGAATTGTTTTTGTTTCCGCTGCCTTCTCTGCCTCCCTTGAAACCCAACAATATGATGGGTGTTACCCATGGAATGGCAATGTGTGCCTTGATGGCAGAATTGAGTCCCTGTAATGTTGATCCTTGAGATGGATCTTGATGATTGGCAAGAGGCCAAGTGGTAACATGTGATGTGGGATCCTGGTGATGGACCAGGATGATAGTGATGGCTTTGAGAATAAGAGTGACAATGTAACTCATGATAATGAGATTTATATTGTTTATTTTTGTTATAGTTTACATGTTACATAACTTGGTTGAATCTTGCAATCCACTTAAAATATGTTAATTAATTATAGATGAATCTTTCATGTAGTTTCCCTGGCCATAGATCCATCATCATCAGGAGTTTGGTGATGGTGAAACAAGTTCTCCTAAGGGTTAACCTGGAACACATATTGTTGAATATGCGGGGTGCGCCTACGCCCTAAGTAGTAGTGCATGTAGAGCATGGTGAACAAGCCCATGGCTCAGGATTAGAGCACGGTTTTAGGCCCATGGCTCAGTGTGGTTAGAGCATGGTGAACAGGCCCATGGATCAGGATATGTGATAGAGCATGGTGAATAGGCCCATGGCTCAGTGATGATGGAGCACGGTGAACAGGCTCGTGGCTCGGTTTTCTAGTGCCGATACCTGTACCAAGGTGGGCTAGGCAGAGGGTAGCCTGACCCTGTGTGGCTGAGGCCACTTAAGCATGAGACTGCAGTCCTTCTTGTTGGTTCTTTTGCACTAACCACAAGGGAAAGAGGTCATGGAATTCAACTCTCCCATTGACCTTATATGGTAATTGATTGTGACCTAGCAGTGGTCGGTTTGGATTTGAGTGGTACGACTCACTTCCACAGGGCATAATAATTCATAATCAAGCTGTTTAGTATCTTTGCTTAGGGCAAATATGAAAAATTGGTTGAGGCCTTGAATGATGTAAGATTTCTCATATGCTCTTAAACGGTCTTTGTATAAGTTTTCATATACATGTTCTTCATATTCCTTCTTGCATAACTGGTTAGCTATTACCTGTTGTTTAGTTTGATCTATCTGCTCAGTCATTTGTGATAATAATAAAGTTGGTAGAGGGTTATTTTTCTTGCTGGGACTGTGTGTCTCACCCCGCTGGTTAATAACCCTTTTTAGGTGGAAGTGCCTGGCAAGATAAGGATCATGTGGCTAAAGACGATGAGTAGAGGTATCATACCTGGTGGAGTTGATAGTATCTAGCAGTAGAGTCCTATGTGTCGTCCCTATACACTCAGGTCTTCAGTAGAGTTTTCAATGTTTCTCATATGATGATCGATGTACAATTTTCGACTTATGTACGTTGATGTAATAAATCAACATGTGGAACAGTTATTTCATGTAATGAGATGATGGGAAATTATGTTGTAGCACCTTGAAAATATGTTATGAAAAGAAAGTGTTGGCTCAGATGCAACATGTATCATCTTATGGTGCTTGTTGTAAATCGGTTTTAATTTACCATGATTTTTGGTAACCCGCTAGTTAGTATATAATTGTGTTTTATTCGAGATAGGATGTCTCAAGTGGTTGGTATCATAGCGCTAGGTTCGTCGAGTCTACAGGGACACTAGGACTAGGATTAGGATGGTGTCTAAGGTTGGACCATGATGTAAAATATGGTGCATACTACCTAATCTCAGTACTTGGATGCCCTGGCCATGTATTCAAATATTGAAGACAAAGGTAAGTGTGGAGCCTTAGATTGTTTCCTCCTTGATTACTCTGATCAAGTAGTCATTCTGGAGCAATCTAAAGAGAATAATAAATCAGGAAATATGATTCTAATACCTTCATCATGCTATAAAAGACGTAAATGAATGCACCATAATCCCTTAATACCTAGATGCTTGGTAATAAAAAGAGGAAGTAACGGTTCTATGAAACCTAAAACCATATGAGAATATGATGAGATAAGTTCTTAAAACTGTAATCTCAAGAGATATACATGGAAAAAGATAGATTAACCTGTGATAACAAGGTGAGTTAAAGTATAAAACTTATACAAGATGAAGAAAATGCCTGAAAGCAAAGATAAGGTTGGAAGAAAGAGAACAAGTGATGAGTAAATAAGATGGAACCTGAGATAATCTCAGACCAACCAATGAACGTAAGCAAAAATGGGAAAGTATAAAGTGTAAAATTCATGATGACTGAAAGGCAACAAGGGATATGATCCATGTTCAATAAAGAATATGTGAAGAGTAACGATCTTTTTCACAAAGAGAAAACAAAAATGTGATATAATCAGGGAAGGATCATGAAAATGATAAAACAATAATAAGGGAAAAAGTGTAATGACATGTAATGGTCTTGATGATTCCTGTGCTGATTGCAAGGAAACCAAGAAGAAGCAAGATAAAAACAAATGGAACAAAGTTTAATGATGCATAAACAATTGAAAACTCATGTAAGGATCAAAGAAAGTGATAATTTCCTCTCCTTGATATGAAACCATAGATGTGGATGGGGTGATAGGAGGAGTTTGTTCCCTTGTGTTCCTTCCTTCCGAGGGAGTGGCAGTCAAGTTGACCTTAAGTCACTTGATAAGTATGCTTTTGGAGTGATCTCTGGTTGGATACTTTTAAAAGTATCAGTTGATCTTGGACTTTAGTTTCCAAGATGGAGATGCCTGTGATAGATGACGATGGTAGGATCCCCCTGACATGTTTTGATCTGGTGACGATGGTAGATTATGGATGTGATACCAGAAGTGATATGTTTTGGCTCAAGAGATGGATACCAAAGTATGGAATCTAAGAATACGAGCAGGTGAGAACATGTCTTCTGGTGAGGGGGAATTAAGAGTCATGATACCTGGATCATGAATGTATGGTGGTGAAACGTCTTGACAGATCATCCTTGACCTGGAACCCATAAGCTTGAAGCTTGTTTTGGAGTCTGGACCTATGTGGTGACCCTTGAGGCAGTAGTTCATCATCACAGAGGAATGCTGATGTGATGTCTATCTCAGAAAATGAGATCAACAAATGTGGAAGCAAATCATTAGCAGCGGAATTACTGAAAATCACTAAAAATTAAAACTTTTGTGAAGAGATCCACAAAATGTAACACTTTTTCATAAAAACACAAGTAAGTTATTTACAAACTGATTCATCAGTACATCTATGTATTATCTCATCTCGAGAGTCATAACACTGACTGCCCTGTTGAACTGTACATGAGCAGTATACAAAAATCTCGAAACATTAAGCCAAAAATCTCAGATCTATATTAAACCATCTACTGACTCCTAGGACCTGAGAGTACAGAGACGACACATAGGACTCTCTATAAACAAGACCTAACAGACAGTGACTCCACCTGTGGATCACTGCTGTCCTTGATGTTGCTGCTACTGCTGCTCACCCACTGATGGTTTTCTTCTTCCTCGTCGTCTACCTAAAAAGTTGAATCCCACGGGGGTGAGACAATTTGAAAATTGTCCCAGCGAGAGTTATAACTCTTCGCCAAAAACATTGTTATTGCTAATAATAAAATAACACTGAGCAGCAGGATTATAATATTCAACAGCAGGTAATTCATTGAATAACTAAATAGAACAATATTCTTTATGCAATCATTTCAGTTATAACTTGAATGAATAGCAATTCATTCAATCAATAAGGAATATGAAGAACATGTATATTATTTGTTCAGCTAGGACTTAATAAACAATGTATCATCAATCATTGTTTCTCGTAGTTTAACCTAAGAAATTAAGCTACACAGCTGATTACCTTTTTACAAACACACTTATACCCTGAGGAGATGAGGTATACCACTCATACTCCAACTGACCACTACGAAGTCGAAATCGGTACCATACATAGGTCATCAGAAGAGCCAGATTCCTATGACCTCATCCTCCTCAATTAGTGTGAGGAACAACATGTAGGACATCTTGTGTCTCTGCCATAATAGCTTTCCAGGGTATTATGGAAACTTCGCTATTTAGAGTTGCAGTGGCATGCTGTACTCTCTTCGCAATCGAGGGATTTCTTGTTTATCTCACATCGATTCGGCATTATCATCATCATCGGGATATTAGTGATACATCATCTCGGCATATACATGTAATGAAGGATTGAGAGATTAATTGTTCATCTCACATCAATTCCTCCATTAGGACGTAAGGATATTCGCGTCCATAACCCCCACATACTCAAAAGTATGCTCTCCAGGAGTTCCCTTAGGAAGACCTGTTTCACCATCACCCAATTACTGACGATGATGGATCTATGGTCAGGGCTCTACATGATATTATTTCACTTGATTATTTAAGTACATTACAACATCCTTTTAGCAACAAGCATGTTTTCAAACATAAACCATTATAACAATTACTGTAAGGAAAAGTACTACTTCTATCAAGTTCAATTCACAACTTTATTAACATTGGGATCTCAATCCCTTATCATCTTATCATCATGATTCAAGAATATGGGTATTCAACCCTTAAGTCATCAAAACACATGTTACCACTTTAACTGGTAACTTAATGACATCAAGTCATCTGACAGTGTAAACATAATAATTGCAGTGCATGTATTTCACATAGACCTTAAGGCATATAAACCTTCTTTTGTCACCTTTCACTAGGCAACATAGCATGACATTGTTTACACAGCTTATAAAGTGTTTTCAATAAACAAAGTATCATAGCTCATACCTGGCTATGTTCAATATCTCATAAAACCTGCATGACTAATACAAATGATAATAGGCACATTATTTCCATATCAGCACAATGTACAATAATGATAGCATCATTATTTCATGGGTTACACCACTATGCCCTTACTAGGGTTAGGGTTTCCCTTCTTAATTCAAATAGAATTAATCAATCCCTTCGCTCAATTAGGATTAGTGACTCATCATTTCATTATCCAATCTTAGAGATTCATGCTATAAGAGATAACCCAGAATTAGGGTTTCACACATAGTTTCATCTTATTTGGAATTAGGGTTTACTATGCACATTACATCACCCTTGATTAGGGTTTACCATTAACATCACATCTCCCTAGGTTAGGGTTCACTATTCACATCACATCACCCTAGATTAGGGTTCATATTCAACATACCCTGAATTAGGGTTTACTATTCACCCCAAGTAGGAGTGATCATCAAAACACTTGATTTAAGGTTTATCATGTCATCATTATGAATTAAGTTCATACCATCATCATGCATTAGGATTTCACCTATTAATGCCCTCAATTAGGGTTATGATTCATTAACCATCATAATTAGGGTTTCATGATCTCACTATGAAGGATCATACCCTAATTAGACATTCATTCATATTGAGATTCCATTCCATAATTAACATTCATGTAGGGAGTCTTCTCTCTCATCTTCTATAAGATGATGCTTACATCAACCTTAACTAAGCTAAGTCAGCTTAACATGAAAGAGAATTGACATCATGAGTTTCAATTACACTAACCCATTAAGGTACAAGTACCATGATCACCTTTGATTACATCATGTATTAATTAACTAATCACTTTGTCCTTTAACCACTTTAAGTACCCAAGGGGTTTAGGTTAATCAACCACCAAACGATCTTGGCCATTAAGGCCCCAAACGATCTTGACTAACTCAGACCTCAAACGGTCTTGCATACTTAACCTCCAAACGGTCTAAGACCGTTTGGACCTTCATGTGGTCTTGGTCTACCTTTGAGACCGTTGGTAAAGTTACACACTCAATACCGTTTGCTAAAGTAAGAGGTGAAGACCATTTTCCAAGTTTGACTTTTGAAACCGCATGAACTCCATTTTGAAACCACATGGACACAATTGGTTTTGAAACCGCATGAACCCTAAACGGTTTGGGATCATTTGGTCCCAAATGGTCTTGAGACCGTTTGGTCCAAACCCCATCAAAACTGCAAGGACCAAAAATGGTCTCAACCACTTCAATTGAATTAGGGTTTCCAATGGTGATTCCCTCAACGATTAAGTACATGTAATCCATCATCAATTAGACCTATTACCATCATTCAATGGAGTTAATTAGGTCACCCTCAACTGATTTTACCCTCAATTGACCCTCAATTGATCATCAATTAGGGCTTGAATCAATTGGATTAAGGTTTGGAATCGATGACCCTTCAGCATCAATCAATGTGAGTCTAATTGATTTGAAACCATTGAACCATCATCCAATTGGTCATGACCTGACCCCAAACGGTATTGGGATCATTTGGATGACCTACAAACGGTCTTGAGACCATTTTCTCATGTCCACATCAAAAACCAAGTCCATCAATTGGGATTTGACCCATTGGATTGATCATCACATCAACATTTGATTGTACTTCAACTTAATACCATTAGATCTTCAATTGGTCAACCATGCTTAACCCTAGACCTCCAAACGGTCTTGGGTGATCACCAAATGGTCTTGAGACAGTTTGGGTGATCCCCAAACGGTTTTGAAACCATTTGGGTCACTCAACCCAAACTTCAACCTTATTTAATTATCAAATCAACAATTAACCTGATTAGGGTTTTGATGATTGTTGGACCTTTAATTGGTGAACCAATTGGGATTAAGCAACAATTATTGATAGGTTATTAACCTACATTATTCCCAACAGACCTCCAAATGGTCAACTCTTGGTCAACACCACCAAATGGTCTTGGACCGTTTGCTCCTATGCGGTTTGGATGAAACCATTTGCCTTCAAACGGTTTGAAACCGTTTGCTTCTAAACGGTTTGGGAAACCGTTTAAGCAACAAAACCAAACCGTTTGGTAAAGTGTTTTTCTTTGGATAATCATAAAAGTTAACATCGTCATCTTCTTCCTACAAGCAACCAAGAACTGTTGCTGTTCTTCACGGAAACTATAGCAATTAACCAAAGGAATACCAAAGAAGAAAATAGCCAACGATTATTAAAGAGATGGATGCATTAGCAATGCTTAAGGGTTAGAGTTATAAAACCTGCCTATAGAACTAATCCAGAGCTCCAAGCTCCGCAACTTTAATGGTGGATTGAGCTCCAACAGTTGTCTAAGGTTCGCTCTTCAATCTTTGAATGAACAAGATGGCTAGAAAAGGAAATCGTGTGAAGAAATCCATGAATCTATTCTTGTTTTATGGTTTCCACCATGAATTCTAGGTAGATGATGATCAAAACTTACCAAGATAGTTTGGTCGTCCTTCCTCTGCTCCAGAGCTCTCCTTTGGTCGGCCAAAGCAAGGTGATGAGGAAAAGAACTAAGAAAATGATCCTTTGGTGTTTGGAAAAAGGATACACACACACACACACACACATATATATATATATATATATATATTTATGGGTTTTCAAGGAAAATAGAAAAAGAGGACTATCTCCTTTTATTTCCCAAATAAATTCCACCAAAGCTTCCTCCATTCTTTGGCCACGTATCCACCTTCTAATACCTTGCAAAAATTCTCCATTATCCAAGGTTTAAAGGAAAAGGACTAAGCATCTTAAAGAATTATGTGTTAATATCCATCCTTGAATGAATATTGCTTTATATTAAATTAATGTGAATGGCTTCTACTCAACCACGATATTTTTGTGCCCAAGCATGGAACAAGCTCATACAAAATATTCCAAACACATCCTCCAACTTTTGGTTGAAGGGTTCCATAATTACTTTATTTATTTTTACATTAAATTATATTAAAGAGCCATTTGTACTTAAATCTTGATTATTTCAATATCAAGATTCTCTCTCCTCCATGATAATTCACATGAGGCGCCCTTCTCAGTTTCTTTGCTCTAATTGATGACAAGAAACATGAGATACCCTCTAGAGGTGATATTTTGCATATTGAACCCTAGGTTTTGGATAAATTGCACATTTCACCAAAACTAAGTTTTAATGCACAACAATTGCTCTACAAGCTTTATCTTGATGCCCAAGCTTGTGAAAACTATACCACCTCATAATATTCATTATTAAGATGTCTCATTATCAGAGAAACATTTTAACATGTGCAATTTGCAAGTTAACCTCTCAACTTGGGTAATTTGCACTTTAGTCCAAAATTAACAAAACAATGTTTCAACATTATTCAAAAAGGACTGAAATTGAAATATAAGTTCCTCAAAAGTCTTAATTACTTTTCAAAAGATAAGAGAAAGCAACTAATCAACTTTATTAGGCAAAACACCTAGGGTTAGTACATAACCCAGGTCAGGGATGTTACAGCTGATGAGGATAAGCAAGTGAGGACCAGATGGTTTGACTACAAAGTAGAAGGCAACAGTTAGATCTCGTGACATGAGTTGGCCAGAATAGTGTGTGTTGGTAGGTCGGATGGAGTCACTCCTCTCCTCTTTGTCTTATTCTTACCTCTTATCTACCCCAGTTGATCCGGTATAGGGTCTACCCCCCTTTTAACGCTTGTAGTACGTTTGGCAGATGTTTCCTTCCTGTTAGTCAGGAGAGAGATAGCCTATTGTCGAGCACCTTGATGGATGACCTAGTTGTGTTGGATAAAGTATATCCTTCTCATATCCTTTCTTTTCCTGGACATGATAGTCAAGCAAATATCTTTCCACTTGACATATCAAGGATCGAGATAACCTTGGGAATGGATATCCTTGGAAAGGTGTGAAGTGGTCTCAGATGGAGAAGTTGGCTTTGGTTCGACCTAGCTAAGTGCTTATAGTATGGCTATCACCTGTTAGGGGTTTATGCTCATCATAAACATGACATTGGAAGGTATGCACCTAAGGAAAAGAACCGCGGTAAGATCATCTTGGGAAAAGTTCACCAAGTTAAGCTCAATTCCTTGGAATACTCCTAGCTAAGTCTCGAGTAAAGGAAGGTCCATGTAGGATGTGCATCGGTTAGAGATAGATGAGCAAGGTTTGTAATCCCTATCCAGACCAGTTGATAATAATGCATACATGTTACAACCGTGTTGACACGTGTTGTGCCCTTGCGAACTAATATGAAGTTGTGGCAACCTTGCATCCAAAATGATGTAGTGTATCTTGCTCTGTTGTTGCTAATCGAGATGTTTAGTTCCTTGGTTACTCAATATCTCCTTTGTGTTACATCTTAAGCAAGACATAGTGAAGTGCTTTATGAGTTTTTTTTATGTGTATGCATGTGTTTATCTTATGACAATCCCTTCTGAGATAGATCTTCCTTGGATTAGAGACATCCTTTGTGGAAGGAGAAGGAACATTTGGAATGTATATAGAAGAAGGATAGTGATACAAGTTATGTGAAGATTAAGTGTTGAGCTTGTAAGATCAAAGTAGAACAACGGAAGCATAACAAGGAAGGTGATATATCAGTAAAGGAACTGATACCTAAGTGATACAAGTTGCATGTGATGTTCCACGTATATAAAGAGTGTTACCAGACAAAAGATGATGAGATGGGGGGGGGTTGAGTCTGTGACCAGTACAAGGAAACCCTGTGGAGGTATAGAAAGTACATTGGTCATAGATCTGTGACACCCAAGAGCTTTTGTGGAGTTGTATGATGCGATGCATGAGTAACACCCATCTTCTTTTTGTTCGGGATTTCGGAGACGAAATCCTTGTTAGGGGTTTATGACTTGTAAGGACCCTGACCCATGTTTTGGGATAACCCTATTTTATTTGCTTAAGAAATGTGCTTAGAACCTTAATCTAATCCCTCAATAAGTTTTGATATCATGTGATAAGATTATGTTTCCAGTTTGGTCCCGTTTGGATGCTGTTTGAGCAATGTTTGCTTGTTTTGGACCAAAGTGCAATTTACCCATAGTAAGGGGCTATATTGCAATATGTCACATGTAGAGCATGCCTTTAGTTCTATATCATCATTATAGAGAGAGTGATTCTATGGGGCGCCTTGTGGAGTGCCTAAGTTCCAAGTTTGAGCTTGGTTGGATGATGCTTGTGCTTTAAGTGCTAGTTTTGGTGTAAATTGTAAATTACCCAAAGTGGAGGGTCAATATGCAATTTACCTACTCTAGAGTTTTCTTGCTTCAGTTTGGCATCATCTAAGATGTGGATGAAGGTTTGGGCACCTTTTTTCGATGATAGTTAAGGAGTGACATCTCCATATGGTTTTTATGCCTTATATGTCACATGTGCTATCTTGTCCTTTAGTGTATCGGGTAGAGCTTGGAGTATGTATCGGTTTTGAGGGTGTGTCACCCAAGTAATAGGATCATCTGCATGATATACAGCCTAGAGTGTATCACCAGGCCATGCATGTGGAGCTTGGGTGGCAACAAGTGGCGTTAAGAGCATGAGAAAGTGGCATCTAAGTTTATATGGTTATGACACCTTTCCTTTGCTGCCTCTCTCTTCCTTGGTGTATATAACTCCCTTCCTCCTTAACCAAGTGATCCTTTTCTGCCACCTCTTTCCCCTTTCTATATGGGACGAGCTTGAGAGCTTTGGGAGCTAAAGGAAAACCCCCATGGAGCTTGGGAGGCCGAGCTCCTTGCCCATGGAGATTTCTTACTCAAGATCCGACCTTGGTGAGTCATGCTTCTTTACTAGCTTTTTCCTTGTGCTTTCTTCTTCACCTCCTTCCTCCCCTCTTAGCCATGGATGGACCCTTGATGAGAGTAGGCAAGGCCGTGGTTCTCTCCTTCTTTACTTCTTCTTGAGCTAAGCATAACCATGGCTTCTTCTTCTTCTTCTTCATCTTTTGTTTCTTGAGGTGATGATGATGGAGCCGAAGGCAAGTTTGGAGCCTGGGATGGATGATATTCATGGTGAGGAATGTGGGTTTTCTTCTTGGATCAGGAAGCTTGATGTCTTTCATGGAGATCCTATTAAGGCAGGTTACATAACTCTTAACCATCTCTATTATGTTCACTCTCCATATGTGCATACATAGATTCTTGTCTTTAAATCGATACCCTTTTCTATGATAGTTGTGTATGTAGAACTTGAGATCTATTCTTATAGAAATGGTCACGTTTTATTACTGTCTTTATCTTGTTTTCCTTGTGCAAGTTGGTGAAGGGTGTCTTGATGTAACATCCCTGACCTGGGTTATGAGTTAACCCTAGATGTTTTTCCTAATAAGGTTGATTATATGCCTAATATTATCTAGTGAAAAGTAATTAGGGCTCATGAGGAACCTATGTTTCAATTTTGGTCCTGTTTGGACAATGTTGAAGCAATGTTTGCTTATTTTGGACTAAAGTGCAAATTACCCAAGTCGAGGGGTTAAATTGCAAATGTTGCATGGTAAGATGTTCCTATGATGTTGAGACATCATAAGAATGAATATGATGTAGTGGTATGGTTTTCACAAGCTTGGGCACCAAGATTAAGCTTGTAAAGCAGTGTTGTGCATTAAAACCTAGTTTTGGTGAAAAGTGCAATTTACCCAAAACCTAGGGTTCTATATGCAAATTAACACTTCAATAAGGTCCCTAATAATCTTTTGCATCATGTAGAGCAAAGAAAGTGAGAGGGGTTCCTCTTTTGAATTAAGTTGGAGGAGAGAGAATCTTGATATTAAAATAATCAAGATTAATGCCTAATTGAAACCCTAATTTGATTTAGGGCAAAAATGAATAAAAATAATTGAAGGGCTTTCAACCAAAATATTTTGGGTTGATTTTGAATAAGGATGAACGTTCCTTTGCCAAGATAAGGAACGAAAATATCCTAAGTAGGTGAAATTCCACTCACCTTATTATAAGAAAAAGAAAACCCACTCACATATGGATATTAATATAATAAGCATTAAGGTGCTTAATTTGATTTTCTTTAAATCAAGGATAATGAAGGAGAGTTAAAGGCAAAGGAATGTGCCTCGTCCTTAAGGGATTTTAGGGGGAAGAGGCGGCCATATTTTTGGAATTGAATGCATTTTAATAATGCATTTTCTCTCTCATCAATTTCCTTATAAAAGTGCCTTTTTCAAGCCAAATGAAAGGCTATTTCGGATTTTCTTCTTTCCCTTGCTTGCAAAACCGACCAAGGAGCTAGGGAGCACGTCATACCCAACTTGGATGATGGTTCAATGGTTTCAAAGCAACTAGTCTTACATTGATTAGTGTTGTTGAATCATCGATTCCAAACCCTAATTCAATTGAATCAAACCCTAATTGATGACCAATTGAGGGTTAATTAAGGGTAAAATAAGTTGAAGGTTGACCTATTTAAACTCAATTGAAGTATGGGTATAGGTCCAATTGATGATTGGTTCCATGAATTCAATGATTGAAGGAATCAACATTGAAAACCCTAATTCAATTGGATACCTTATGTCATTGAAGGTCCAATGGATCAAACCTTTTTGAAAACCTAATGTGATTAGGTGAGAGATACCTTTAATGGTACTAGTCATTAATGCATAACAAATGCATGGATCCAATACATGATGTAAACCCTAATTGAGGCCGATTTCATGTATAACCCTATTAAGAGGTTGCCTACATGTGAAATCACTAATTAGGATGAATAGTAAACCCTAATTCCTTTGGATACCTTATGTAATGGAGGTCCAATGTGATGATGAATGTACTATTGATCCAATGATGGTTAGTAATGATAACCAATGAAGGAACAAAGGTTAAAACCCTAATAGTACCTAAGTGATTAGTGTCAATTAAGGGATGAACCCTAATTGCTGATAAGATCAATGACTTGGTACACTATGTAAATCATAGTTGTATGTACTTGATTGAAGGGTTGATATGACCTAATCAAGTTGATATGATGATAGCATGAATTCATATATGAATATTATTCATGTGGTGATTAAGGGCATGATCCTTAAAGTAGAGATATCATGAAACCCTAATCATGAACATAAACCCTAATCGTCAGGGTTATTGAGTTGAAACCCTAGTTGAGGGTGTATCATTGTAAACCCTAGTTGAGGGTGTATCCTTGTGAAACCCTAGTGGAGGGTGTATCATTGTGAACCCTGGGTGAGGGTGTATCCTTATAAACCCTAGTTGAGGGTGTATCATTGTGATTGTTTATAGGTAACTTTATAATAAAGCCATGCCTTAAACTAAGATAAGTCCATATCATGTGAGATAGCTGGACAATTCTAATGTGTGGCCTATGCATTATATGCTAAGGGTGAGTATTTTGTGATGGAATGTATTAAGAGGGGAAATACCTTAATACAAGACAAAGTTGGTTAACTCAAGAGGGTCTGAATTAATGAGAAATGGGGAACCCTAACCCTAATTTGGGGAAAAGGGAATGATAAGCACTAATTGATGGTAAACCCTAACCCTGGTAAGGGAATAGTGGTGTTACCCTATATTGCATGATGTGTTGTGAACTTGATAAGTCTATTATCATGTGTGACAATCATGCAGGTCTCATGAGTTGATGATCATAGCCAGGTATGAGCTATGATGTTTATTTGATAAGAATTGATTGGCCATATGTGCCATTATGTTTTGTTACTGAGAAAGAAGTAAAAAGATGAGTTGGGCTTGTAAGCTTTTGTTTTAAGTTGTTGCCTAGTGAGAGGTGACAAGATGTGAATGGACTTGTGCGCCATATGAATAAAGTTGTTGCCTAGTGAGAGGTGACAAGATGTGAATGGCCTTGTGCACCATGTGAATAAAGTTGTTTCCTAGTGAGAGGTGACAAGATGTGAATGGCCTTGTGCGCCATATGAATAAAGTTGTTGCCTAGTGAGAGGTGACAAGATGTGAATGGCCTTGTGCACCATGTGAATAAAGTTGTTGCCTAGTGAGAGGTGACAAGATGTGAATGGTTTTGTGAGCCATGTGAATAAAATTGTTGCCTAGTGAAAGGTGACAAGATGTACAGTGTTCTGATGAGCTATGTGTGATGGAAATCCAAATCCTGGTAAAGGATTAAGGGTAATACCCTTGAATTATTAATACATTGTTTTGCATGGTATTGATAGATAATTGATGTACTACTATTATATGTGCTAACCATGCAGGTATTATGAGATGATGAGCATAGCCAGGTATGAGCTATGATGTATTATTAGTTTGAATTGTTAATTGGGCCTTGTGTGCCATAATATACCTTGTGCCTGGTAAGAGGTGGCAAGAGAGTTAATGTGCATCAAGTGCCATGATGGATGCTTGTGTAGCAAGTATCATACTTACCTTGGTCAAATGACCTAAAGGTGTTAGTTACCTGAGAAAGAGGTAACAGTGCTCAAGTGATGAACAAAGGGTTTGAATACCCAGGATTTCATGGTTATGGTATTGAAATTGTGAAAGGATGAGAAAAACCCAGTGATGAAGTGAGGGATTAAGATCCCAACACTTATGAAAAGAGTATGGCTACGGGCCATGACTCCACATTGAAAATGTCAGGCTTTAGATATATGATCTAAGCTTGAAGAAAGTTAATGCAGTGGTAATGATTCTGTTGTTTGAATAAATGTTATACATGTTCTTCCTATTCATTAAAGGATAAGTGACATGTTGATTCTATCAAGTTACAGTTGCAATGCTTTTGATATAGAATAATGATTTAATCTGTTAAACATTAAAATATCTGCTGTCAAATAAATATGATTTCCCTATTCATAATTATCTTATTAAGTTGCAATAATAATGTTTCTGGAGGAGAGTTATATCTCTCGCTGGGGCAATTTTTATAATCGTCTCACCCCCGTGGGAACCACATTCTTAGGTGGATGCGGACTTGGAGACAGGAATCCTTCAGGAGGTGAAGGACATCAGCAGTAGCAGGGACAACAGTAAAGTCTCAGGTGGAGACATTGTCTGTCATGTCATGTTCAGATGTATATAGAAGTCCTATGTGTCGTCTCTGTACTCTCAGGTCCTTGGAGTAGTAGTTAATGATTTCGAGATTTTGGCTTAGTGCCTCGAGGGTTTTATACTACCTGTGTACAGTTAAGCCAGAGTAGTTAATGTTTGTATTCCTCGAGAAGCAAAAGTACATGAGATGTATATATATGAACTGGGATGTAAAGTTTTACTTTGGTTCTGAATGAAAGAGTTTTCCTATGAATGGATCCCTTTGCAAAAAGTTTTAATTTTTAGTGATTTTCGCTAATCCGCTACTTGATGAACGCTTCCGCATTAGTTAATCTTGTTTTCGCGAGACGGTTGTCACAATTTAGTGGTATCAGAGCGAGGTTCGCTGAGTCTACAGAGACATAGGACTAAGGTTGTAGAGTCTGTTCTAAGTGTCTTCCAGTTTATCTGATAGTATCTTCTACTCACATAGGAGAAGAAGAACTTGAAAATGACTGGAGAACACGAGGAACACATTGCTAAGGGCAATGTTGTTGCACCAGGAGAGGGTGCATGGGACCAGGCAAGAGGAGAACAAGTGCCTGAGAATCCCCATTAAAGACCTGATCAGGATAGAGAATCCTATGATCATGCTCTTATTGGGCAAATTAGGGTAACAATAATGCATACAGTGGACTGGATACTAGCCTTACAACCTAGATTATCAGTCCTTAATATAGAAAGTTTGAGCTTTAAAAGAGTTCCTAAATGACTTAGTCATGTTGGAACAAGGGAAAATCATGTGTGTATAATGATATGAAAAGTGAGGAATGTGATAGCATGTAAGTGCATACTACTTGATCTCAGTAATTGTAAACCCTGGCCAGGTATACAACTATTGATGATAAAGTGGGTATGGAAACTCTTAGATTGTTGTCTTTTTTGATTGCTCTGATCAAGTAGTCATTCTGAGACAATCTAATGAGTATCATGAAATAAGAAATATGGAATCAATAAAGGAAGATGCTTTGTGCAATTCCAATAAAGGAAGATGCTTTGTGCAATTCCAACAAAGGAAGATGCTTTGTGCAATTCCAACAAAGGAAGATGCTTTGTGCAATTCCAACAAAGGAAGATGCTTTGTGCAATTCCAATAAAGGAAGATGCTTTGTGCAATTCCAATAAAGGAAGATGCTTTGTGCAATTCCAATAAAGGAAGATGCTTTGTGCAATTCCAATAAAGGAAGATGCTTTGTGCAATTCCAATAAAGGAAGATGCTTTGTGCAATTCCAATAAAGGAAGATGCTTTGTGCAATTCCAATAAAGGAAGATGCTTTGTGCAATTCCAACCCCAGTCAAAAAGGGAAAGCTATGTGTCATCCCCAACAAAAAGGGAAGAGCTATGTGTCATTCCCAATAAAAAAGGGAAAACTATGTGTCATCCCCAACAAAAAGGGAAGAGCTATGTGTCATTCCCAATCAAAAAGGGAAGAGCTATGTGTCATTCCCAATCAAAAAGGGAAAGCTATGTGTCATCCCCAACAAGAAGGGAAGAGCTATGTGTCATTCCCAAACAAAAAGGGAAAGCTATGTGTCATCCCCAACAAGAAGGGAAGAGCTATGTGTCATTCCCAATCAAAAAGGGAAAGCTATGTGTCATCCCCAACAAGAAGGGAAGAGCTATGTGTCATTCCCAATAAAAAAGGGAAAGCTATGTGTCATCCCCAACAAAAAGGGAAGAGCTATGTGTCATTCACAATAAAAAAGGGAAAGCTATGTGTCATCCCCAACAAAAAGAGAAGAGCTGTGTGTCATTCCCAATCAAAAAGGGAAGAGCTATGTGTCATTCCCAATCAAAAAGGGAAAAGCTATGTGGCATTTCCAACTAATAAGAAGAACTATGTGAACAATCCCAATTACATAGAGTTTGTTAAAGGATTACTGAGTAAATTATCTTTGTTATATATATATGTTGTTCCTTTTGATAAATATTCTTGGGTGATGATAGAAGTATGTTCTTTTATGCTTCTTCTTTCCAATAATATGGACATCATATGTTAGGGGTTTATGCTCTGCATAAACATTGGTAAGGTTGAATTAGTGAAAGGAGCCTTGTGTGGAATTACAGAATTCATGATATCTCCATGATATTAAGATGATATGTGGAGACTTGAGGGCATGATTAATGAATAATCTGTTTCTCCTTTTGTCTGGGATTTCAAGGACGAAATCCTTGTTAGGGGTTTATAATTTGTAACATCCCTGACCTGGGTTATGAGTTAACCCTAGATGTTTTTCCTAATAAGGTTGATTAGATGCTTAATATTATCTTGTGAAAAGTAATTAGGGCTCATGAGGAACCTATGTTTCAATTTTGGTCCTGTTTGGACAATGTTGAAGCAATGTTTGCTTATTTTGGACTAAAGTGCAAATTACCCAAGTCGAGGGGTTAAATTGCAAATGTTGCATGGTAAGATGTTCCTATGATGTTGAGACATCATAAGAATGAATATGATGTAGTGGTATGGTTTTCACAAGCTTGGGCACCAAGATTAAGCTTGTAAAGCAGTGTTGTGCATTAAAACCTAGTTTTGGTGAAAAGTGCAATTTACCCAAAACCTAGGGTTCTATATGCAAATTAACACTTCAATAAGGTCCCTAATAATCTTTGGAATCATGTAGAGCAAAGAAAGTGAGAGGGGTTCCTCTTTTGAATTAAGTTGGAGGAGAGAGAATCTTGATATTAAAATAATCAAGATTAATGCCTAATTGAAACCCTAATTTGATTTAGGGCAAAAATGAATAAAAATAATTGAAGGGCTTTCAACCAAAATATTTTGGGTTGATTTTGAATAAGGATGAACGTTCCTTTGCCAAGATAAGGAACGAAAATATCCTAAGTAGGTGAAATTCCACTCACCTTATTATAAGAAAAAGAAAACCCACTCACATATGGATATTAATATAATAAGCATTAAGGTGCTTAATTTGATTTTCTTTAAATCAAGGATAATGAAGGAGAATTAAAGGCAAAGGAAGGTGCCTCGTCCTTAAGGGATTTGAGGGGGAAGAGGCGGCCATATTTTTGGAATTGAATGCATTTTAATAATGCATTTTCTCTCTCATCAATTTCCTTATAAAAGTGCCTTTTTCAAGCCAAATGAAAGGCTATTTCGGATTTTCTTCTTTCCCTTACTTGCAAAACCAACCAAGGAGCTAGGGAGCACGTCCCCAACCTGTGGGTGAGCCCTTGACCTTCGTTCTCCTTGATTTCATGGTGGAAATCGAAAATAAATTATGGATTCCTTCTTATTTCGATCTCCTCTTCAACCCTAGCCAACTTTTGCAATCAAAAGCTTGAGGACGAGCCTAGGGGGAGTTGCAAGAGCTTCATACACCATTAATGGCGTGAGCTTGGAGCTTTGGATCTCTATTGGAGGAGGGTCTTATAACTCAAACCCTTAAACATTGCTATTGCATCAATTCTCTATGCTTTGTTGATTGGTTTCTTCAATTTGATACACTCTTGTTTCTTTGCTGCAATTTCCATCAAGAACGGTTGCTGTTCTTGGTTTGTCGAAGGAAGGGGATGATGACATCATCCTAGATGCTTATCCAAAGAAAATTACCAAGCAAAAACGTTTTGATAGCTACTCCAAATCGTTTTAATTTGATTGGCTATGCGGTTTCAGCAAACCGTTTAAGGGCAAACGGTTTGAGACCGTTTGGGAGCAAACGGTCTCAATACCGTTTGAGATGGTTGAACAAGCATTGACCGTTTGGGAATTTTGTTCCTAATTATGTAGGCTGATAACCCTCCAAATTTTAGGGATTAACTCCAAAGGAATCGAGAGTTGAAGTCCAATCAATTAGGCAATCGGATTGAATTATGTGCTGATTTTCAACCGGATCAACTTGACCTGCTTGGGAAAACGGTTTCAAAACCGTATGAAAGAGTTGACCAAGCGTGGACCGTTTGGGAATCTCGTTCCTAATTATGTAGGCTAATGACCCTCAAAATTTTAGGGGTTAAATCCAAAGGAATCGTGAGTTGAAGCCTAATCAATTAGGGAAACCTAATTGGATTAAGTGCTGATTTTCAATCTGATTTAATTGAACTTATTGGGAAAACGGTCTCAAGACCGTTTGAGTGCGTTTACCAAGCGTTTACCGTATGAGAGTTTTGTTCATCATGATGTTTATTAATGACCCTCCAAATTTTAGGGGTTAACTCCAAAGGGATCATGAGTTGAAGGCTAATCAATTAGGCAAACCCTAATTGAAAACAGTGCTGAAATTCCAATGAGTTAAGTTGAGATTTTGGGTTGATTAGCCCAAACGGTCTCAAGACCGTTTGGGGATCACCCAAACGGTCTCAAGACCGTTTGGGGATCACCCCAAGACCGTTTGGAGGTCTGGGGTCAAGTATAGTTGACCAATTGAAGGTCCAAAGGTACCAAATCATACTGCAACTAAATGCTGATTTGTTGATCAACTCGATAGACCAATCCATGATGATGTTTCACTAAAGTCCAAAGGTTGGATGGGACAAACGGTCTCAAGACCGTTTGGAGCTCATCCAAACGGTCTCAAGACCGTTTGGTGGTCACCCAAGACCGTTTGGAGGTCTAGGGTTGAGTATAGTTCAGTGGTTGAAGGTCTAAAGATATCAAGTTGATCTGCAATAGATTGCTGATTTGGTGAGCACTTCAATGAACCAAACCCTAATTAGATTGCGTGGATTGGAGTGATATGATGGGCAAACGGTCTCAAGACCATTTGGAGCTCATCCAAACGGTCTCAAGACCGTTTGGTGGTCACCCAAGACCGTTTGGAGGTCTAGGGTTGAGTATGGTTAGGTGTTTGAAGGTCTAAAGGTACCAAGCTGTTATACAATGCAATGCTGATTTGGTGATCAATCCAATGATCCAAACCTTAATTGGATGGCTTGGATTTGAGTGATATGATGGGCAAACGGTCTCAAGACCGTTTGGAGGTCATCCAAACGACCTCAAGACCGTTTGGGGTCAGGTCATACCCAACTTGGATGATGGTTCAATGGTTTCAAAGCAACTAGTCTTACATTGATTAGTGTTGTTGAATCATCGATTCCAAACCCTAATTCAATTGAATCAAACCCTAATTGATGACCAATTGAGGGTTAATTAAGGGTCAAATAAGTTGAAGGTTGACCTATTTAAACTCAATTGAAGTATGGGTATAGGTCCAATTGATGATTGGTTCCATGAATTCAATGATTGAAGGAATCAACATTGAAAACCCTAATTCAATTGGATACCTTATGTCATTGAAGGTCCAATGGATCAAACCTTTTTGAAAACCTAATGTGATTAGGTGGGAGATACCTTTAATGGTACTAGTCATTAATGCATAACAAATGCATGGATCCAATACATGATGTAAACCCTAATTGAGGCCGATTTCATGTATAACCCTATTAAGAGGTTTCCTACATGTGAAATCACTAATTAGGATGAATAGTAAACCCTAATTCCTTTGGATACCTTATGTAATGGAGGTCCAATGTGATGATGAATGTACTATTGATCCAATGATGGTTAGTAATGATAACCAATGAAGGAACAAAGGTTAAAACCCTAATAGTACCTAAGTGATTAGTGTCAATTAAGGGATGAACCCTAATTGCTGATAAGATCAATGACTTGGTACACTATGTAAATCATAGTTGTATGTACTTGATTGAAGGGTTGATATGACCTAATCAAGTTGAGATGATGATAGCATGAATTCATATATGAATATGATTCATGTGGTGATTAAGGGCATAATCCTTAAAGTAGAGAGATCATGAAACCCTAATCATGAACATAAACCCTAATCGTCAGGGTTATTGAGTTGAAACCCTAGTTGAGGGTGTATCATTGTAAACCCTAGTTGAGGGTGTATCCTTGTGAAACCCTAGTGGAGGGTGTATCATTGTGAACCCTGGTTGAGGGTGTATCCTTATAAACCCTAGTTGAGGGTGTATCATTGTGATTGTTTATAGGTAACTTTATAATAAAGCCATGCCTTAAACTAAGATAAGTCCATATCATGTGAGATAGCTGGACAATTCTAATGTGTGGCCTATGCATTATATGCTAAGGGTGAGTATTTTGTGATGGAATGTATTAAGAGGGGAAATACCTTAATACAAGACAAAGTTGGTTAACTCAAGAGGGTCTGAATTAATGAGAAATGGGGAACTCTAACCCTAATTTGGGGAAAAGCGAATGATAAGCCCTAATTGATGGTAAACCCTAACCCTGGTAAGGGAATAGTGGTGTTACCCTATATTGCATGATGTGTTGTGAACTTGATAAGTCTATTATCATGTGTGACAATCATGCAGGTCTCATGAGTTGATGATCATAGCCAGGTATGAGCTATGATGTTTATTTGATAAGAATTGATTGGCCATATGTGCCATTATGTTTTGTTACTGAGAAAGAAGTAACAAGATGAGTTGGGCTTGTAAGCCTTTGTTTTAAGTTGTTTCCTAGTGAGAGGTGACAAGATGTGAATGGCCTTGTGCGCCATATGAATAAAGTTGTTGCCTAGTGAGAGGTGACAAGATGTGAATGGCCTTGTGCGCCATGTGAATAAAGTTGTTGCCTAGTGAGAGGTAATAAGATGTGAATGGCCTTGTGCGCCATATGAATAAAGTTGTTGCCTAGTGAGAGGTGACAAGATGTGAATGGCCTTGTGCGCCATGTGAATAAAGTTGTTGCCTAGTGAGAGGTGACAAGATGTGAATGGTTTTGTGAGCCATGTGAATAAAATTGTTGCCTAGTGAAAGGTGACAAGATGTACAGTGTTCTGATGAGCTATGTGTGATGGAAATCCAAATCCTGGTAAAGGATTAAGGGTAATACCCTTGAATTATTAATACATTGTTTTGCATGGTATTGATAGATAATTGATGTACTACTATTATATGTGCTAACCATGCAGGTATTATGAGATGATGAGCATAGCCAGGTATGAGCTATGATGTATTATTAGTTTGAATTGTTAATTGGGCCTTGTGTGCCATAATATACCTTGTGCCTGGTAAGAGGTGGCAAGAGAGTTAATGTGCATCAAGTGCCATGATGGATGCTTGTGTAGCAAGTATCATACTTACCTTGGTCAAATGACCTAAAGGTGTTAGTTACCTGAGAAAGAGGTAACAGTGCTCAAGTGATGAACAAAGGGTTTGAATACCCAGGATTTCATGGTTATGGTATTGAAATTGTGAAAGGATGAGAAAAACCCAGTGATGAAGTGAGGGATTAAGATCCCAACACTTATGAAAAGAGTATGGCTACGGGCCATGACTCCACATTGAAAATGTCAGGCTTTAGATATATGATCTAAGCTTGAAGAAAGTTAATGCAGTGGTAATGATTCTGTTGTTTGAATAAATGTTATACATGTTCTTCCTATTCATTAAAGGATAAGTGACATGTTGATTCTATCAAGTTACAGTTGCAATGCTTTTGATATAGAATAATGATTTAATCTGTTAAACATTAAAATATCTGCTGTCAAATAAATATGATTTCCCTATTCATAATTATCTTATTAAGTTGCAATAATAATGTTTCTGGAGGAGAGTTATATCTCTCACTGGGGCAATTTTTATAATTGTCTCACCCCCGTGGGAACCACATTTTTTGGTGGATGCGGACGAGGAGACAGGAATCCTTCAGGAGGTGAAGGACATCAGCAGTAGCAGGGACAACAGTAAAGTCTCAGGTGGAGACATTGTCTGTCATGTCATGTTCAGATGTATATAGAAGTCCTATGTGTCGTCTCTGTACTCTCAGGTCCTTGGAGTAGTAGTTAATGATTTCGAGATTTTGGCTTAGTGCCTCGAGGGTTTTATACTACCTATGTACAGTTAAGCCAGAGTAGTTAATGTTTGTATTCCTCGAGAAGCAAAAGTACATGAGATGTATATATATGAACCAGGATGTAAAGTTTTACTTTGGTTCTGAATGAAAGAGTTTTCCTATGAATGGATCCCTTTGCAAAAAGTTTTAATTTTTAGTGATTTTTGCTAATCCGCTGCTTGATGAACGCTTCCGCATTAGTTAATCTTGTTTTCACGAGACGGTTGTCACACTTGAGGTTGAAGATGACCCACCCGATATGGTGCTTACCCGATATGGGGCCTTACCCGATATAGAGTCTTGCCCGATAGGTTGTGCTTTGGTTGATGGATTGTGAGCAATAACCCTCTCTCACTTTGCTGTTGAGAGGTGAGCTTAGGATCCTTTGATCCAAAGATGTATGATAGTGAGTCTTTGGGCAATACCCCTCTCTCACTTGGTTGTTGAGAGGTGAGCCTATGCTCTATGTGGTTGGACGACATGTTAGTTTGGCCGATAGGGTCTCCTTAACCCTAGGTTGGCTGATATACCCTCTTGGATACCTTGGGCGAAATGATTAGACATGCTTTGTGTTGCGATGATTTTGAGTCGCATTTATAGACTTGTTTAACTTGCATTTTATGTGTTTATTGATCACTTTGGTGGTTAATATTGCATAATTCACTTACTTTAGTCTATGATCCTTCTCAGTGTCAAATCTCTCTTATTGTATGATTTTGAGCATAAATGATGATAATTATAGGTTTTATTTCGGCTGATTTGGTTTTGTTGTGCAATTTTAGGAAAAACACATATCTGCAGCTGTCGATACCATCGACATCAGTCGATACTATCGACACAGCCATAGGCAGGTAGCCGCAAGGAGCAACACAGAGTCGATACCATTGACTTGGAAGTCGATGGTGGTGAGTCACCATCTGGTTGCCAGCGACCAGCCAGTCGATACTATCAACACTTATAGCTTCAACGATAGAAAAGGGATAAAACCGATGCCTAAGGGTGTCGATACCATCGACCCACATCGATGGTATCGAGTCAACATCAGGCGGGACGAAAGAAAAGAAAGAAGGCTTGCCGATATCATGAGGGGTCGATACCATCGACCCACATCGATGGTATCGACACCGGCAGATCAGAGTTTGCTTCAGATCAACCCAAATCCAACGGCTGTGATATTTTGGTGACCTAAGTCGGTGTTAATACCTAATGACGGTGGCTAGGAGTCATCTATCACGTCATTAGCTGCTGCACACATCACGAGGAGAGGAGAAGAAGAGAACAGAGCCCAGAAGCACGCCTCGACCGTTCCGGAAGCCGAAGAAGATGTTTTCCACCATAGAAAGGCTGTAGATCGCGCACTCTATGCCGAGGAACGATTGGATCCTCTCCGTTCAGGGGTTTCATCACTTTAGCCACATTTTTCTCCATGTTTTCCCTTTCTTCAATCATGTCTTGCTCTGAGATGAACATGCGGGGCTAACCCCCTTTATCTTTAGGACCGAGAGTAGCCCGGGGAAGCATTGTATGACATTTTTATCATAGTAATTCATATTTTGTCTCTTAAATCCGTGGTATGATTTCATTTTCTCAATTATATTATTATGCCTGATCACCATAATGATAATCTAATGCCTTTAATTTCTTTGAAAGAAGAATTAACGGTTGAAAAGAGACAAAATTCACATTAATTAACAAATCCCTTGAACAAGGTGACGTACGGTTAATGGTGGAAACCCAGAGGTCGATTCTAATGCACCTAGTTTAGGGTATAGGTTACTACGACGGTGGAACCGACCTAGACTTAGGTAGTAAATTGTATCACGACAGTGAACAATTTTGATTACAGGCCACTACCCGGATTGAGAGATGAATTCATTTAACTATGTGGAAATTCATACAATGAAAACCCACGGTGAAACCACAATCCTAAAGAACCTCATTTAAATTGGTTAAACTAAACATTTAATCGATTGCTTTGTTTTATTTTATTTCTTTCTTTTATTTTTCAAACAACTCTCAAAACCTTTTGATCGGTCTAGCTGATCGCAAATAGTTAGTAGTAGTCTACCGATTGTTCAGTGTCCCTAAGTTCAACTCGGGCCTCACAAGGCCTATACTACTCTGACGCATGCACTTGCATTATACGCATGGTAAAATCGTTTCAAGTTTTTGGCGCTGTTGCCGGGGACACGACAAATTGTCGGCACTACGAGTGCTGCAAGCAGCCACTCTAGGCCATTTTTTTATTTTTTATTTGTTTATCATTTTTGAAATTGATAGTTTATATTTCATATTTAGTAATCGTCTAGCACGGTACTGAACCTAAATTATTATTTTGCAGGTACTAGTGCATGGTGAGGACGCGTAGCACAGACTACGCGCAGTTATCACCATAGGTTCCACCGTTGGGACCAGACGACGAGGAGAACAACAATCAAGACCAACCTGAAGATATAGACTCGGATTCTGAAGCAGAAGCCATGGTAGAAGAATAGACAATATGGGAAAAAATTAAGGCATCTTCTACGTCCGCATCAAAAGGGCCGATCAAGAGGCAGGCTATCAACATCCCCAATTATAAAATTGACCCTAGCATAATCAATTTAGTCAAATCCAATGCATTTCATGGGCTCAAAAATGAAGACCCGGTTACTCATATAAGCCAGTTTGTAGAAAACTGTGACATGATCAAGATAGACATGTTTCCGCAGGAGATGCTCTACTTGAAGTTATTCCCTAGTTCTCTAGCGGGAAATGCTCATGAATGGCTGCATAATCTGGACGATGAGTATGTGGAATCTTGGGACCACATGGTTGAAGTGTTCTTTGAAAGATTCTTTCCGCCCGAGAAGACGAATGATCTTATAAGAAAAATTCATAACTTCAGTCAGAAGGCCGGGGAGACTTACTCTGAGACTTGGGAGCATTTCCAAATCATGCCGAGGAGGTGCCCATATCATGGGCTTGACAAGGAGAAACAAGTTAAAATCTTCTATTTTGCTCTTTCTGAGCATGATAGAAGTAACCTAGATTCCGCAGGTTCGGGGTTTTTCCTAAACAACACAGGCACAAGGTGTTGGGAAATTTTAAAGAACATGGCCAAAAAGCAATCTTGGGGCGACAGAGACGCAATGGAGCAGGTTCAAGCTGCAGGTGAGTCAAAGGCCATCAAGGAGCTGAATGAGAAGATGGACCTTCTAGCCAAGAAACTACATGCACAAGAAGATGCAGAATCTGAGGATGAAGCTCAAGTGAAATTTATGCGACAACAATAGGGGTACAAAAACAACGACTATTCTTGGAGGAAAGATAAGAAATTTTCATGGAAAGACCCAAATAATTTCTTGCAGGACCCTAA
Organism: Alisma plantago-aquatica; assembly: GCA_963693085.1. NCBI lineage: Eukaryota > Viridiplantae > Streptophyta > Magnoliopsida > Alismatales > Alismataceae > Alisma > Alisma plantago-aquatica. The sequence continues at coordinate 1,352,127,701 of OY856411.1, forward strand.
CGCAAAACCCCAACCGTCGCCTGAGGATAAGAGCAATGAGTTGCTCAACCAAGTAATCAAGTAGAATCAAGAACTCATGAGCACGTTTGGCCAGTAGATTAAGCAACAAGGAGAATTTATGAATCAATTTGGGCAGACCTTACAAAGTCACGTGGCTCAGATGAGGACAATAGAGACATCGTTGGCGTAGATGGCAGCTGAGATAGCAAATCTGAAAAAGCCAGTGCAGCAAGGTTTTCTGGGAAATACAAACTTTCCAGGAGGAAACCAACAAGCTAAGGCAATTCTGCTATGGAGCGGTAAGAAGATTTTAAACCCCAGGGCCGATGAACCAAGCAAACCCCGGTCAGAAACCACATGTGAGGCCGCAGAGGAGGTTCCGATTCCAATCACATATCCGATAGAGGATGTGGTATAGGATGTCGTAATAGAACCCGTCATTACTGAGGAGGAGACATCGAAGAAGACACCATATGTGCCGCCACATCAAAGGGCACATACTGTCCCGGTCCCATATCCAAATAGCGTGAAAGCCAAGAAAGTGGATGCTCAGTTCAAGAAGTTCCTAGATAGCTTTAGGAAGCTTTCTGTCAACATTCCATTGCTGGAAGCAATAGAGAAGATTCCCTCTTACGACAAGTTTCTGAAAGACATAATCACAAAGAAGAGGAAGATTCCTGATACGGAGGTAGTGGTTCTTAAGGAACAGGTGAGTGCTTTCATTATGGGCACATTTCCACCTAAAAGGCAGGATCCGGGCTGCTTCAATATTTCCTATTACATTGGTAAAGTGAAATTCGGCGAAGCACTGTGTGACTCTGGGGAAAGTATAAATCTGATACCTCTCTCTACATTCAAGAATCTGGGACTGAAAGAATCAAGGCCGAGAAATATGATGTTTCAGTTGGCGGACAATTCTGTGGTGAAGACATACAATATTTGCGAGGATGTGTTGGTTAAAGTAGATCGATTTGTATTTCCAGCAGACTTTGTGGTAATGGAAATGCAGGACGAACAAGGAAATGAGTTACTCCTTGGAAGACCATTCCAAGATACTGCAAATATGATACTTGAGATGGGAAGAGGCCGTTTGACCTTGGGTATCACTGATGATCAGTTTGAAATGGTTATGCCCTCAAGCACAATGCAATCAAATGCAAAAGAGCAATGCCGCATGGTGAAGCACTTTGATCAGAATATTTCTCTTTGTCTAGGGAAGCCGTTTCTAGATATGGCTCATGTAATGACTAAGGTGGAGAAGGGGACACTGGCTGTAGACATTATGGAGCAGACCAAAGTTGTTTCTCTTAGCAAGGCTATGGGTTTTCCGAATGATGAAGAGGAGGACATCCACCCATCTACTGAAGATGATGCCATAGCGAGCTCTGTTCTCGATGCAAATCCAGAATTGCCTCTTGAAGCTTGCCTGGTCAGTATAACACATGATTGGATGAGAAGCAAGTCACTACAAGAATGCGTCAAGATGCTTCAAGTGCTACTGTGTTTTTATGCGAGGTACTATGAAGATCTTGGGGAACTCCCACCACCGCTTCAGTCATCCTTGATCAGTCCACCAGAATTGGAATTGAAGCCACTACCGCCTCATTTGAAATATGCATTTCTAGCCAAAGATGAAAAGCTACCAGTAATTATTTCGGCATATCTGAGTGCCGAAGAGGAGGATCAACTGATGATCGTGCTGAAGAACCACCAAGGTGCATTCGAGTGGTCGGTCGCGGACATCAAGGGGATCTCCCCTACATTGTGCCAATACAAGATCCGGCTCGAGGAAGGAGCCAAACCTATAATCTAGCCACAACGTAGATTAAATCCAAGCATGATGGAGGTCGTCAAGAAGGAGGTGATCAAGCTCCTTTCCGCAGGCATCATTTATGCTATCTCCAACTCGATGTGGGTAAGCCCCACACAGGTAGTCCCTAAAAAGGGGGGAATTACTGTTACTCATAATCTGTTAAATGAGCCGGTCATGACCCGTCTGGTAACAGGGTGGCGTGTGTGTATCGATTACCGTAGATTGAATGCTGCTACGTTGAAGGATCATTTTCCTCTTCCATTCATTGATCAGATTTTAGAGCGATTAGCAGGTCGATCTCACTTTTGTTTTCTAGACGGTTATTCGGGCTATAATCAGATTTCCATTGATCCTAAGGACTAAGAGAAGTCTACTTTCACTTGTCCTTACAGAACATTTGCATACCGCCGTATGCCCTTTGGTTTGTGTAACGCACCAACAACCTTTCAGCGTTGCATGCTTTCCATTTTCTCTGATATGGTTGAGTGCTGTTTGGAGGTCTTCATGGATGATTTTTCTGTCCATGGTGCGTCTTTCGATGAATGTTTATATAACTTGGATAAATTTTTACAGCGATGTGAGGACACACATTTGGTTCTCAACTGGGAAAAATGCCATATGATGGTTGGTGAAGGGATTGTGCTTAGACATAAAGTGTCTAGCAAGGGGTTGGAGGTAGATTCAGTTAAAATTGAGGTTATTTCCAAATTACCCCCACCAAACTCGGTTAAAGGGGTACGGAGTTTTCTCGGTCACGTAGGATTTTACCGCCGCTTTATAAAAGATTTCTCAAAAATCGCTAAACCATTATCTGAGTTGTTGGAGAAAGATGCGGTGTTTGATTTTAATGAGAAGTGTTTGCATGCTTTTAATGTGCTTAAAGAGAAATTAATTTCTGCACCGGTTGTGCAAACACCGAATTGGACAAAGCCGTTTGAATTAATGCGTGATGCGTCAGATTTCGCAGTAGGGGCTGTTTTAGGACAACGAGTGGATAACAAACCCGCTGTGATTTTCTATGCATCCAAAACTTTAAATGAAGCACAACTTAATTACACTACAATAGAAAAAGAGCTTCTCGCCGTCGTTTTCGCATTTGAAAAATTTCGGCAATATCTTGTAGGGTCAAAAGTCATGGTATGGATGGACCACGCCGCCATAAAGTATTTGATGGATAAGAAAGATGCCAAACCTAGATTGATTAGGTGGATCTTACTGTTACAAGAATTTGATATTGAAATTAAAGATAAAGCGGGAATAGAAAATGTGGTTGCAGACCATTTGTCTAGGTTGGAACGGGTTGATGAGAAGGACATTCATATACCCATTACCGAGACATTCCCTGATGAACAACTTCTTTCTACAAAATCTAAAGATCCATGGTTTTCTTATATTGCTAATTATCTTGCCTGCAAAATTATCCCAGATGATTGGACATATCAAGAGAAAAAGAATTTTTTCCATTCTTTGAGATATTATTTCTGGGATGACCCCATTTTGTTGAAGCAATGCAGGGATGGCGTGTTGCGCAGGTGTGTACCAGAAGTTGAATATGAAAGTGTCCTTCGTCATTGTCATACTCTACCAACGGGTGGCCACCATGCTAGTTCTAGAACGACAACCAAGGTACTTGAGAGCGGCCTTTACTGGCCTACATTGTTCCGGGACGCATATGACTATGTGCGATGCTGCGATTCCTACCAATGGGCAGGTAATATTTCAAAGCGACAGGAAATGCCCCTCAACATATTTCAAGAGGTTGAGGTGTTTGATCTGTGGGGTATTGACTTCATGGGACCCTTTGTGTCCTCAAACTCTAATTTGTACATTTTATTGGCTATTGACTATGTATCGAAGTGGGTAGAGGCAATACCCACTAGGACTAATGATGCTACTGTAGTGTGCAGGTTCGTAAAAGACTATATTTTCTGCAGGTTTGGCGTACCGAGAATGATTATCAGTGATGGAGGTACCCATTTCAGAAATCAAAAGTTCGCTGCATTGTTGAGGAAGTATGGGGTAAAGCACAACATTGGTACCCCATACCACCCGCAGACACAGGGGCAAGTCGAAGTCTCCAATAGAGAAATTAAGAAAATACAGGAGCGCACAATGGATTCGACACGAAAGAACTAGAGTACCTTGCTGCCGGACGCTTTATGGGCGTATAGGACGGCGTTTAAGACACCTATAGGCACTACGCCTTTTAGGTTGGCTTATGGGTGGGCCTGCCATTTGCCGATAGAGTTGGAGCATAAGGCGCCACTGGGCGCTAAGGAAGCTGAACTTGAATTATGATGAAGCAGGAAAGAAATGCTTTCTAGAGCTGAATGAACTCGACGAGCTGAGGATGAATGCATATGAAAGCTCGCAGATTTACAAAGAGCGAACAAAGATGATTCACGATCGACACATTCAACTACGTGTCTTCAAGAAGGGAGATCGCGTGCTCTTGTTCAACTCAGGGTTGAAGATACATCCCATGAAATTGAAATCCCGGTGGAGTGGACCTTTCATTGTAGAGGAGGTCCGGCCACATGGAGCAATCATGGTGCGTGATGGAGAGACAACATTTCTAGTTAATGGACAGAGATTGAAGTTGTACTTCGGTGAGGATTACACGAGGAAAGTGCATGTGGTAAAACTCAATGCACTCAAGGATGTGTGATATGCTTGATTTCGTCTAGCCTACGACGTTAAATAAGGGTGCTTGTTGGGAGGCAACCCAACCATTGGTAGTGTCATCTATTTTTGTTTGCATTTGCAAGTTAGTTTGGTTTAATTTTGTTTTGAGTGTAAAAATGATACCTTGATCATTTGTTCAGTGTGCAGGCCTGAGGCAGGATCAATACCATCGACCATTGTGTCGATGGTATCGACATGGGCACAGTTAGGCGACTGCAAAAATTTCTCTGAGTCGATACTATCGATGGCCTCGTCGATGGTATCGACCTACCTATAGTAACGCCGAGGATATCGCCAGATCGGGGTCGATAGTATCGACCGAGGTGTCGATACTCGCGAGATCCCTGAAGATTTTCAGATGAAATTTGTCTCAGTGAAGTCGATACCATCGACCGGCCTGTCGATGGTATCGACCCAGTTACAGGCAGAAAGCGGAGGCCGGGCCTCACGAGGGTGTTTGCCCTAAGAAGCGTCGATACTATCGACATCTGTCGATGGTATCAACGTGACATGTCACCGATCTGCCAGAGGATATCAACGAAAATCGCTACATCAAGGAAGTCGATCAGTGGGATGGGTCGATACCATCGACACCCGTCGATGGTATCGACGCGTCATTGATCCGGGCCCCCACATCAGGCTCTCGACAGCCGTCAATACTCGGGTAGACCGGATTGTGCTACATGTGTCGATACCATCGACACCGCGTCGATGGTATCGACGGGTCCACAGTAGCGACGGACGCAATTATAAAAGAGAGGATTTGTTGTCAGATTTCTTCACACCTTCAGAGCCTTTTCCCTCTACTTGTGCACTGAGCATTGCTGTGCGACCGGAGGCTTGCTACACACATCCAAGGATCGTGATCTTCCCTGAGCCCTGCACTGAGCGAAGATTGTCTTCTCCGATCTTCACCGAGCTCCATCTCCTATCCTTTTCTTTCTCGACGACAATGGTGCGTACAGCCGATGCATCTTCTTCACGCGCGGCCCCAATGGAGATCCCTGAATTGATTCCTCCATGACCCAGATGTGTTATGCATCCGAGGATCGTTCATCCTTCCGCGGAGGTCTAGAAGGTGTACGAGGAGTTGATGAAGAGAAAGACCGACCCGACCCGCTACGTCGATCGGACCATGATCCGCGACCTTGGGTTCGAGGCTAATCTCAATTATGTTCTCCAAGTTCAGGTGCACCAAACCGACAGGATGCTAGATGAAGTCCAATACTATGCCGTGGGCCATCCATTTTTCGGCGAGTGGCTGACATACAAGGAGCTCGTGGTGGAGTTCATGGCGTCATTGGATATCAATGTTGTGCCCAATTACTTGATCGCCACCGATAGAGAGTGGAAGAAGGGGCGTGTGTCATTCAGACTCTACAACAACAACTACACTCTCACTCTCACCCAGTTCAATTCTATATATAACTGGGCTCATCATGACTACCAGTACAGGAGGCCAGACAACCAGACTGATTATGACGAGATCTTCGCCCAACTGGTGACTGCGCCTCCCAGCAAATCCGTGAGCTACCACAACACTGCAGTCGCCGACTTCGAGCATCCTTTTTTGCGGGTTCTGCACCGCATGCTCTGTACGATGCTTTTTGCTCACGGTGACCTGTCTCTTAGCAAATTTCAAGAGACAGATTTATTCTTTCTGTATAAATTGCTGAAGCGCGAGGAGTGCAACTGGGGTGCGTTCTTCTTGACGTGCGTGTTGGCTGTGAGGAGGAGTACCCGGAAGGCTCCTATCCACTTTGGCGGGCTCATCACACCGTTGGCTCTCTACCTTGGGTTGGACTTCTCCCAACTCACTCTGCTTTCCAATAGGAACAAGGTCAACTTGCAGCATCTACACCGCTCCAACATCCTCCTACTCCGTGATGGCTTGGCTTATGCACATTTCCACATCAATCAAGCATATCAAGAATGTGCGCTTCCCGACCCCGTCTTCCACATCGAGGGAGCTCAACATTTCCGGTGGCCTATCATCGCCATCGAATATTCTGATGAAGACGGAGGCAATGACGACAACAATGATGATGTCGACGAGCATGAAGAGGAAGAGGAGGCTTTCACTCCTCTTCGGGCACGAGTAGCACCCCGGAAGCGTCCCCGCATGCACCTGGGTGCATCTTCTTCTTCACAGCCTCCGCCACCTCAGCCCTCTCATCAAGGAGAGGATGTCTATTTGATGCAAGGAATGTACTCGATGATGTAGGAGATTCATCAGACCCAGCAGCAACATACAACATCCTACGCCGGTATTTAGGATACCATGAACCGACTGTTAGAGAACCAGAGGGCAATTTTTGAGAATGAGCGCCTCCTCCTCAACAACCAACAGAACTTCCATGACAGGTTGCATAGGATGGAGATGCAGCAACAACCCTTCTACGAAAACTACTGGAGCCAGAATTATTTTGGGGGGTATCCACAACCTTCGCTGATGCCCCAGTACGATCCGAATTTCCAGGGGCAGTACCCATCATGGGACCCCACAGCCCCGTAGTACCCGCCTCCACCTGCAGAATGATCGGTATCGCTGTTCCACCTGTTAAGGTTGTTTTTGACTATGAGGCCATAGTCGAATTCAATATTAGGGGGGGGGGAGCTGGAACAACTTCTATCCTTTACTTTTTTCCTAGTTTTTAGTTTTTAGTGCTTTGTCTTTTGTCATTTATTTCCCTTAGTTATTAGTTTGTTTTTAGGATCCACACTCCATCTAGTGTAATTGTGGATGTCTAATGTCATATGTCATCTCGTTGTTTGTACATGGGAATCAGGGGTAAATTTAATTTTTTTTTTCTTTTTGTGCTTTTGCAAGCTTATGTTGTTCAACTTTGAGCACATGACTTAAGAAAATAATTGGGTTTGTTAACTTTAAAACAGGAAACCACAACTGTACATTCCTATGATTCACGAAGAGTGGACGGAATTGGTTGTTTGAGCCTAAACTGACCAAATGATAATGAGACCTTAATTTGAAATAAGAGAGAGAAACCTCTTAATTACTACACAGGTAAGTAAGGAGGGACACATACTATTTTCTAAAGGTTCAATCAATTAATCTTGTGATCTATCCACCCCATTGTTTTCATACTCCACCATAAGAACTGGAAGCACATTACGGTTTTCATCTTTTTGATTGCATCCCATGTAGATAGGTCTTGCATTGCAACTATTTTCACATATTTGTGCATGAAAATGAGAAAAAGATAGAATAGTTATACATGCACATTATCCTTAGGTGCGTGTCATTTAGTTGCATAACTATCATTTTGTAGCTGCATTCACATTTTTTGTGCATATAGTACATCATGTATCTTATGTCTTCTGAAACATTAAAGGTGATGAACTTGTTCCATACCTTCTGAATGCTTCAAATGTATAAGTAGCAATAAGTGAGCCCGATAAATAAGTCATTGTCAGCTATGAAAATAAGGGCTTGAAAAAAAAGTTTTGAAAAAAAAAATGAAGAAGAAAAGAGAATTGAGAAGTAAGTAGGAATGAGAGGGAGAAAGGAACTTGTTCTCACTTGCATACTAAGAAGAATAAGCACATGGTGTAGTTTCTTAGATATTCCATCTCACCTTGAGATGGAATGATAGTGCATGCATCATTCCACCCAAATGTAGGCATTAGGGCATTTTCATTTGCATATGCATCATTTAGATCATTTTTGTTTTTTTTGTGCATGATAAAACTATATCATGCTTCCATTTCTTCCACAACCACCTATTCCATCCACCCGTTGCTCGAATTGGTAGACCACCGTGATTTTCTCCTCACTCATTAAGACAAGGAAAGCTACTTCCATTTAGATGGTAGTTAGGACGAGCAACATAGATAGAAGATCACAAGATGCACCAAGTCTGGACCGGATGATTTTATTATGTTAACTACCTTATGTGATAGTGTTCATCAATTTTGAGGTAGATATCTTTTATGGATGATTATTTTCGCCTTTAGGGTAATTATCATTCTATAGTTAGTGAGGGCCGGAACGTGAATGTCTGGCGGGGATCATATGGTGCAGTCTGTTGTGATAATCTGTTCTTTAGTTGACTCTCGCAATTCTATTCTAGAGTTTTGTTGCTCGAGGATGAGCAATGTTCAAGCTTAGGGGAGTTTGATGCGATGATTTTGTGTCGCATTTATAGACTTGTTTTACTTGCATTTTATGTGTTTATTGGTCACTTTGGTGGTTAATATTGCATAATTCACTTACTTTAGTCTATCATCCTTCTTAGTGTCAAATCTCTCTTATTTTGTCATTTTGAGCATAAATGATTATAATTATAGGTTTTATTTCGGCTGATTTGATTTTGTTGGGAAATTTTAGGAAAAACACATATCTGCAGCTGTCGATACCATCGACATCAGTCGATACTATCGACACATCCACAGGTAGGCAGCCGCAAGGAGCAGCACAGATTCGATACCATCAACTTGGAAGTCGATGGTGGTGAGTCACCATCAGGTTGCCAGTGACCAGGCAGTCGATACTATCGACCACAAAGTCGATACTATCGACACTTATAGCTTCAACGATGGAAAAGGGATAAAACCGATGCCTAAGGGTGTCGATACCATCGACCCACGTCGATGGTATCGAGTCAGCATCAGGCGGGACGACAGAAAAGAAAGAAGGCTTTCCGATATCACGAGGGGTCGATACCATCGACCCGCGTCGATGGTATCGACACCGGTAGATCAGAGTTTGCTTCAGATCAACCCAAATCCAATGGCTATGATATTTTTACGACCTAACTCGGTGTTAATACCTAATGACGGCGGTTAGGAGTCATCTATCACATCATTAGCCACTGCACACATCATGAGGAGAGGAGAAGAAGAGAACGGAGCCCATAAGCACGCCCCGACCGTTCCGGAAGCCGAAGAAGACGTTTTCCACCGCCGAAAGGCTGTAGATCACGCACTCTATGCCAAGGAACGATTGGATCCTATCCGTTCAGGGGTTTCATCACTTTAGCCACATTTTTCTCCATGTTTCCCCTTTCTTCAATCATGTCTTGCTCTGAGATGAACATGCGGGGCTAATCCCCTTTATCTTTAGGACCGGGAGTAGCCCAGGGAAGCATTGTATGACGTTTTTATCATAGTAATTCATATTTTGTCTCTTAAATCCGTGGTATGATTTCGTTTTCTCAATTATATTATTATGCCTGATCACCATAATGATAATCTAATGCCTTTAATTGCTTTGAAAGAAGAATTAACGGTTGAAAAGAGACGAAATTCACATTAATTAACAAATCCCTTGAACAAGGTGATGTACGGTTAATGGTGGAAACCCAGAGGTCGATTCTAATGAACATAGTTTAGGGTATAGGTTACTACGACGGTGGAACCGACCTAGACTTAGGTAGTAAATTGTATCACGACAGTGAACAATTTTGATTACATGCCACTACCTGGATTGAGATATGAATTTGTTTAACTATGTGGAAATTCATATAATGAAAACCCGCAGTGAAACCAAAATCCTAAAGATCCTCATTTAAATTGGTTAAACTAAACATTTAATCAATTGCTTTGTTTTATTTTATTTATTTCTTTTATTTTTCAAACAACTCTCAAAACCTTTTGATCGGTCTAGCCGATCGCAAACAGTTAGTAGTAGTCTATCGATAGTTCAGTGTCCCTGAGTTCGACTCGGGCCTCATAAGGCCTATACTACTCTGACGCATGCACTTGCGTTATACGCACGGTAAAATCGTGTCACTTTGATGTTGAGTTTTGAGCAACACCCCTCCTTCCTTGAGTTGTGAGGTGAGCTCTAGCTCTTGGCCGATATGATGATGGGTGATATGATAGTTGGCCGATATGAAGCCCTAACCTTAGCTTGGACAATATAGTGTCTTGGATGATATGGATGCTCTAACCCTAGTTGCCCGAAATGGCATCTTGGGTGACATGGAGTCTTGGGCGATAGGGTTTCCCTATCCCTAGTTGACCGATAGGGTGCTCTTGTTGTGATGATCTCTTGGGCGTCATGGTGTGTTGCCCAAGATAGTGCTCCATGGATGACAAAGATGTGAGGTTGGGCGTTATGGATGGTCCCTTGATATGCTTCCCGATATCATCAATCCAAACCTGATATAAGTGTGTATGTATCGTATAACTTGGGCGACACTAAGGATGAATGCTTGGCCGATATCCTATAGGGGTATATGATACCTTGGCCGATATGCCATTTCCCGATACATGTCTTCTCTTGGTTGATTACCCAACATGAGTATATGCTACACTTGATAGCTTGGATGGTTCTAGGGTTGAGTGCTTAGCCAATACGGGTCTGAGATTGGGCGGTAGGCTTGGGGCGATACAAGTTGAGAGTTTGGACGATATGGTGTCATGAGTAACACAAGGACTAGTGAGGCTTATGTGAACCAAGTAGGGCAGAGGTAGTTACACCTATATCTTGTTGATAGATGTGAACATAGATGGGGCGAGAAGGAAGTCAATCCTGGCAGGGATGACCTAGAGAGCACCTTGGTGGTTTTGGTGCTATGAGGTCCTTGGCTGACACAATTGTGAGGTTGCTTGACCCAAGAGGAAGTGAGATGTGTTGGTTGAACATGGAATCTGACATGCTTAGATCTGTGAGTTGTTTGATATCTTAGAAGGTGGTATCTTGACAGTGATGGCCTAAGGTATGTCTGGGCGATATGGCCTTTGGAGGTGTTCTTGCATGATATTCCTGGAGGCATGGTGCTTAGGGTTGTTGGTGCCCGATATCCCTTTTGATGAAGGATTGTGCTCTACCCGATATCCTTGGGTGAGGGTTGGTACCCTACCCGAAACCCTTTAGTGAGGGTTCATTGGTCATTGTCGGGTTTTGGTGAGGGTAGGCGACACCTCTAGTGAAGGGTTGTGCCCTAACCCGATAAACCTAAAAATTATCTTGAGCCTTATATGATAGTGTGTTATCTTGCTACCTTGAGCCCATATCTTTGATCATGATGATAAGACATGATGAATAGGTTGTGAACATTAGTATGGTGGTTACCTATGGTTGATGATAGGTGAACCTTTGATAATGCTTGAGGGTAGATCATAGTTGTATGATCCTTAAAGAGGAATCCTTAGGGATGGCACACATAGTGACATGAGATGTAGGGTATGGTGGGATACCCATGGTATGGTAACAATAATGTGTATTGTTTAATATATGATCTAAGACATTGTGCTCCATGGATGTTGTTCCAATCCTATAAACCTTAATCTTAATGACGTAATAATCATGATATGTTCTTTAAATATTTGTATCTGGTGATCAAGTTATCTCTTTTGCTATACATCCTAACCATGCATGTATTATCAATTGAATTCATAGCCAGGTAAGAGCTATGATGGTCATATGAGTATGTGCTTTGTGTGGCACTTGGTATATGTGAAATATCTGAGTAATGATAATGTCCCTTGTTGATGAGATAACATGTATCACTAGTATGATGTGAGAGGTCTTGTGACCTGATACATGCCGAGTGCCTGATTGAGGTGTTATCCTCTAGTTGTGATATGAGGGATTGCTATCCCATGATGATGTATGATGATGAAGCCTTGTGAGAGGCAGTGGCTTTATGCGATGAAATGAGGGATTAATATCCCATGGCAATATGATGGTATTGATGAACCCAGTGATATATGATGGGTGTTACCCATGGAATGTTAATGTGTACCTTGGTGGTGGAATTGAGTCCCTATGATGTTGATCCTTGAGATGGATCTTGATGATTGGCAAGAGGCCAAGTGGTAACATGTGATGTGGGATCCTGGTGATGGATCAGGATGATAGTGATGGCTTTGAGAATAAGAGTGACAATGTAACTCATGATAATGAGATTTATATTGTTTACTTTTGTCATAGTTTACATGTTACATAACTTGGTTGAATCTTGCAATCCACTTAAAATATGTTACTTATTTACAGATGAATCTTTCATGTAGTTGCCCTGGCCATAGATCCATCATCGTCAGGAGTTTGGTGATGGTGAAACATGTTCTCCTAAGGGTTAACCTGGAACACATATTGTTGAATATGCAGGGTGCGCCTACGCCCTAAGTAGTAGTGCATGTAGAGCATGTGGAACATGCCCATGTCTTAGGATTAGAGCACGATTTCAGGCCCATGGCTCAGTGTGGTTAGAGCATGGTGAACATGCCCATGGCTCAGGATATGTGATTGAGCATGGTGAATAGGCCCATGGCTCAGTGAGGATGGAGCACGTGAATAGGCACATGGTTCGATTTTCTAGCACCGATACATATACCAAGGTGGGCTAGGCAGAGGGTAGCCTGACCCTGTGTGGCTGAGGCCACTTAAGCATGAGACTGCGGTCCTGCTTGTTGGTTCTTATGTACAGACCACATGTGAAAGAGGTCATGGCATCCAGCTCTCCCATTGACCTTGTACGACAATCGATTGTGACTAAGCAGTGGTTGGGTTGGATCTGAGTGGTACGACTCACTTCCATAGGGCATAATAATTCATAATCAAGATGTATAGTATCTTTGCTTAGGGAAAATACCAAACATTGGTTGAGGCCTTGAATGATGTAAGCTTTCTCATATGCTTTTAAACGGTCTTTGTATAAGTTTTCATATACATGTTCTTCATATTCCTTCTTGCATAACTGGTTAGCTATTACATTTTGTTTAGTTTGATCTATCTGCTCACTCATCTGTGATAATAATAAAGTTGGTAGAAGGTTATGTTTCTCACCGGGACTATGTGTCTCACCCCGCTAGTTAATAACCCTTTTTAGGTGGACGTGTCTGGCGAGATAAGGATCATGTGGCTAAAGACGATGAGAAAAGGTATCATACTTTGTGGAGTTGATAGTATCTAGCAGTAGAGTCCTATGTGTCGTCCCTATACACTCAGGTCTTCAGGAGAGTTTTCAATGTTTCTCATATGATGATCGATGTACGGTTTTCGGATTATGTACCTTGATGTAATAAATCAGCATGTGGAACAGTTATTTCATGTAACGAGATGATGGGAAATTATGTTGTAGCACATTGAAAATATGTTATGAAAAGAAAGTGTTGGATCAGATGCAACATGTCTCATCTTATGGTGCTTGTTGTAAATTGGTTTTAATTTCCTGTGATTTTTGGTAACCTGTTGGTTAGTATATAATCATGTTTTGTTCGAGATAGGATGTCTCAAGAATAGTCTTTTATACGCCAATACTATTTGTCTTTTCATTCTCCTTTAAAGCATCATCAAAAGAACATATGGGAAGAGTGTTCTCATTATAAAGCAATGTGTCATCTAGAGTGTGAGGAGGAAGGACATATGGCTTGCTTAAAGAATATAAGAGTAGATCATGTGTTGTAGCTTTCTCCCCTTGATTTGCAGCTTCATAATCCTCATAGGTATCAACATCATCATACCTTGAAGGATAAACTTCTATGACAACACCACTCTTCAATGTCACCGACCTTAAATATATAGGATTCATCTCTGATGGACTAGACAAGAAAGGTGGAACTTATTTTTTGCTAGAAAGAGCTTGCTGGGCAATTTGTTTCTCCAATATGTGTGCATGAGTGGCAATATTGTCCACCTTAGCAGAGAGTTGGCAAATGGCACCCTTGATTGATTGTCTTTTTTGATGGAACTCCTCATTTTACTGCATTTGAGTTGAAATAAATGTGCAAGAATGGATTCTAATCTAGAAGTTATTTGTGGTTGTTGTGGCTGAATGAAATTCTAGTTCACATTGTTGTAGAAGCCCAATGGAGTGTAGCCCATTGGAGAATAAATAGAAGAAGCATAACATGTAGAAGATGAGTGTCTAAGAAACCCACATGCATCATAAATAATATTGGCTGGTTGAAATGGCTGTGTGTTAAGCTTCTCAAACCTTTGTGATAAAGTGTCTAGCTTTGCTGCAATTATGTCTATAGCATCAACCATGCGACTCCCCACTTGTATCTCGGGTGTAGTAGCTAAATAAGATGGCTGGTAGCTTCTATCTGAGCTCCATTGGCAATGGTTTGCTGCCATATCTTCAATAATAGCATAAGCTTATCCATAAGATTTGCTCATTAGAGCTCTGTTTGTAGCTGCATCAATAGATAATCTTGTATTGTAGCACAAACCATTTTAGAAAGATTGTAATAGAAGCCAATTTCTTAGACCATGATGTGGACAAAGATGTTGAAGATCTTTGAACCTCTCCCATGTATCATACAAGGTCTCTCCATCCCTTTGAGAATATTTGATGAGTTGACTCCTCAGCTGTAATTTTTTGCTAGGTGGAAAATATCTTGCCAAAAGACCTTTAGAAGCTCCTCCCAAGTGCCAATTGACTTCTTTGGCAAAGTATAGAGCCATGCCTTGGCTCTATCTCTAAGAGAGAATGGAACAAGGATTAGACATATCCCATCAGTAGGAACGCCTTATATATTCATGGTGCTTAGCAAATGTAGAAATTCAACAATGTGGAGGTTTGGATCCTCCGTTAGTGTCCCTCCAAATGCATTCAGCTGTAGCAATTGTATGATGGCTGGGCTGATAGAAAACTCCTCTGCCTCAAATTCTGAAATATTAATAGGCCCACTCATGTGCATTGTAGATTTACCAAAGTAGTTCTTAATAGTAAGGTCATCCTCCTTGACTAGTTCTTCATGTGGATCTGGAGGATTAGGTGGATGTGGCATAGATGGCGGTTGTGTATGTGGTATGGATGAAGGTGATGTGGATGAAGGTGGCATGGGTGAATGTCATTGGGATGATGGTGACATGGATGGTGGTTGTGTGGGTTGTGATTCCTCCATACATGTTTGGGTTTCACTCCTTTCTCCATGAGGGCTGCAAATGATGTGTTCATTTTCTAAATGTAGAGATATGCATAGTTCAAGGATCTTTTTATGAACACCCCATATGCTCCTGCAAATAAACAAGGTGAGTGAGATACAAAAACAAACATGGAAGATACAAAAAATTATGATGATCATGATGAATTATGATTTATGGATATGATAGTGGATATGAAGGTTGTGATCTAGTCTCATTTACTTATCAACAACTCTTACTCTAATAGGAATACCGATGCTCCCCGAGAACGATGCCAAAAACTTATTTGTTTGTTACACTAACGAGTTTCAATCATAAGAATGATCTTTTACTCAACTAGCTATTTCCCTCAAGTATACGAGAGTAGTTGTAGTCGAGGTCGAACACAAGAAGCGTTGGTTAGCTAGGCACAAGAGTTATGATTTTCAATAATCTAGATCGCTGCACACAAGATGATTGGATTAGAACAACTAAATTACTGATTTAAAGCAAAATAGTAAATTGTCACTTAAGAAAATTTAAGATTTAGATTTAGGAGGATCCTAGACTTGGGATTTCACTATCACATCATAGCTTATATTAAAATATGAATTTAAACATGTTAATTAACTTGCAAATGAGGTTTGTAGTCATCACTTACCTCCCGATGAAGTGATGATGATTCTAACTCCATACATCACTCTCGTGTATGTATTTCATTTCGAATCACAAACCTTGCTCCTCAAATTAATCCTAGCCACTCTCGCGGTCAAGGACAAGTTGCCAAAAGTGTAACTCCATACTCTCAAACACATCTTTTTAGATTAAGAAAGAAAGCATAAAACATACATGTATGATGGCCAATCACACAAACAAGCATTTCAGATCTGAGACAACTCTCGGAACATACAAGCAACTAACATTTAGTACGAAATTCATATGTTCATACAAGCTATGACATGGGAGTTACTCTCCCATGTCCAAGATTTGGATTCTACTCATCCATGGCTAGAGAAAGAAGGGACAAGCAGCGGAAAATATCAAAGGACATAGTAAAAGAGTAGAAATAACTAGTATGTCTGTGAGAAGTAGTAGAACAAAGACAAACTCCAGATAGAAGTCAATCTCTGTCCTTGCTTGCTGCACTTTCACCAGATTTTTTCACTCTCAAGTGGATAGAATAGGAAGAACAAGATCCTTACTGCAAATAGTGAAGAATAAGGAATAAGAAGAGGGTTCTCTCTTGAGTAACCACCTCCTATATCCCTTGGTATCCTCCAACTTCTCCTGGACTCCCTCTAGTCAATTTGCCCTCCAAAAGGTCTGTCCTAAGCCGTGATAACTGTCCCAAGATGAGTTGGGGTCGTATATATGTGTGAGACAATTAAATTCGTGTTTGAGTGAAATCTATAGGTCACACAACGTGTCTTTTATAAGACACAGTGTGTCTTATGCAATAACTGAAGTTTGGATCGAGTTCTGGGAGGTTACACAACGTGTCTTTAATAAGACACGTCATGTCTTTAATAAGACATGGCGTGTATTTAATAAAACATGACGTTTTGCTACAAATCTAGAGTTCTGCATTCAATTTCTGGACTGAGACACGGGGGTGTCTTTAATAAGACATGTCGTGTCATTTTAAGACACGGGGTGTCTTTTTAAGACACAACGTGTCAATGGCTGTTCTGGGCTGCTGTGTATTCTACTCATAACTTACTTCGTGCATGTCAGTTTTACATGCCGTAAAAAGTGATAATATGATATATTCCTCATCATTTCATTGCAAAATGTAGTACCAACAATCCAAACTATGAGACAAGTAAGAATAGCTAAAAATATAGAATCTAGCATGAATGAGAGTGATAATTGAGTCAAAACAACATGGATATGAAACCAAACATGATCCAAATGATGATATGATTTGTGCACATCAAATCCCCCTAAGCTTAAACCATTGCTTGTCCTCAAGCAAAAAGAGCATAGAAACACAAATGAAGAATTGTCAAGTTCATGCATAGATCAAATGAAAAGAAAGATGTGTATAAGACTAAGACAACCATGATCAACATGTTTATACTCATAGCCATTAATTCAACTTAAACACCCAAGAAAGAGATTTTTAGTTCAACAAGGGTGGTCACAATTAAATGAATCAATCAATTAAACAACACTAAGTAGAACCTGGATGACCAAACCAAACAATTAGTGGATGTGCAACTCAAACTCTCAACTATTAAGGATATACATGATGAAATCTTAGTTAATATTAACAATTTTAGTTATACTATTTTTCTTTCCCAAAAGTGATATGATAATGGATTATGGGTTCCGACACTCGGCTGCTATTGTAGGCTTATGCACACGTGGAGTGTCGGTTGGGGTATTTTACCCTCTTTTAAGACATACCACCCAACCATCATGGCCAGATCGACCTTACATTAGGCTAGAATGATATGTGGGTGGTTTAGCCATCTTTTATGGGGGTATAAAGATGAGATAAGACAAAAGAAATTTTAAAATTTTTCCAAAACATAGGAGAGTCAACTAAATTGCAACATTAGCTAGATTTCATTCATTTGTTTTGAAAATTTTTCATTGAAAGAGTGGTTGAAAATGCACTAAGAGCTTGGCAAGGGCATCCCATATTCCAAATGATGTTGTAAAGTTGATTTACTCACAAAAATTGAAATCATTACATGTTTTAAGCAATCAAGGATGTGAAAAATGAATGTTCAGGCTAGAAGCATAAACCAGAGTTAAGCACATGTTGATGGCCAAAAGGTTTCATTTGATTAATGCATGCCTTTTACAATTTATCTAAATAATATTTCTGATTAAAAGAGGACAATCAGTTAAGCGTAGGAGTTCTATCCACATATAAAAGATAAACCTCATATCATACTAGATTTTCCACGAGAAGAGCAGAACTTAAAACAATAACTAAAAAAAGATAATAAAACTATAATACACTACCGACCGGTTGCTCTCCCCCTAAGCTTGAAATTTGCAGTGTCCTCACTACATATAACAAACTCAAGAGGATTGCAATCGGTTACCTGTTGTGGTGAATGATGGAGATGGAGGTCCATTGCTTTGATTTGAGGCAAGAAATTGTTGTGCTAAAGATTGATGCCTCCTTACAAATATTTCCTTAATTTGGGGCAAGCAAAAGAACCTATGAGCTGCAGTAAGAATAGTCTTTATATGCCAATACTATTTGTCTTTTCATTCTCCTTTGAAGCATCATCAAAATATGAGTTGGGAAGAGTGTTCTCATTATAAAGCAATGTGTCATATAGAGTGTGAGGAGGAAGTACATGTGGCTTGCTTAAAGAATCTAAGAGTAGATCATGTGTTGTAGCTTCCTCCCCATGATTTGCAACTTCATAGTCCTCATAGGTATCAACATCATCATACCTTGAAGGATATACTTCTATGACAACACCATTCTTCAATGTCACCAGCCTAAAATATGTAGGATTCATCTCCGGTGGACTAGGCAAGAAAGGTGGAAATGCTTTTTTTGTTAGAAAGAGCTTGCTGGGTAATTTGTTTCTCCAAGATGTGTGCATGCGTGGCAATATTGTCCACCTTAGAAGAGAGTTGGCAAATGGAACCCTTCATTGATTGTCTTTTTTTATGGAACTCCTCATTTTTCTACATTTGAGTTGAAATAAATGTTGCAATCATGGACTCTAATCTAGAAGTTACTTGTGGTTGTTGTGGCTGAATGAAATTCGGGTTCACATTGCTATAGAAGCCTGATGGAGTGTAGCCCATTGGAGAATAAATAGAAGAAGCATAACATGTAGAAGATGAGTGTCTAAGAAACCCACATGCATCACAAATAATATTGGATGCTTGAAATGGTCGTGTGCTAAGCTTCTCAAACCTTTGTGATAAAGTGTCTAGCTTTGCTGCAATTATGTCTATAGCATCAACCATGTGACTCCCCACTTGTATCTCGGATGTAGTAGCTGAATAAGATGGCTGGTAGCTTGTATCCGATCTCCATTGGGAATGGTTTTCTGCCATATCTTCAATAATAACATAAGATTCTCCATAAGATTTGTTCATTAGAGCTCCATTTGCAGCTGCATCAATAGATAATCTTGTATTGTAGCACAAACCATTGTAGAAAGATTGTAATAGAAGCCAATTGCTTAGACCGTGATGTGGACAAAGATGTTGAAGATCTTTGAACCTCTCCCATGTATCATACAAGGTCTCTCCATTCCTTTAAGAATAATTGATGAGTTGACTCCTCAACTGTAATGTTTTGCTAGGTGGAAAATATCTTGCCAAAAAGACCTTTAGAAGCTCCTTCCAAGTGCCAATTGACTTCTTTGGAAAAGTATAAATCCACACCTTGGCTCTTTCTCTAAGAGAGAATGGAAAAAGGATTAGGCGTATCCCATCAGTAGGAACGCCATATATCTTTATGGTGCTTAGAAACTATAGAAATTCAGCAATTTGGAGGTTTGGATCCTCCATTGGTGTCCCTATAAATGCATTCAGCTGTAGCAATTGTATGCTGGTTAGGCTGATAGAAAACTCCTCTGCCTCAAATTCTGAAATATTAATAGGCCCACTCATGTGCATTGCAGAAGTACCAAAGTAGTTCTTAAGAGGAAGGTCATCCTCCTTGACTAGTTCTTCATGTGGATCTGGAGGATTAGGTGGATGTGGCATAGATTGTAGTGGTGTATGTGGTATGGATGAAGGTGGTGGATATGAGGGTGATGTGGATGAAGGTGGCATGGTTGAATGTCGTTTGGATGATGGTGACAAGGATGATGGTTGTGTGGATTGTGATTCCTCCATGCATGTTTGGGTTTCACTCGTTCTTTGTCCATGAGGGCTGCAAACGATGTGTTCATTTTCTGAATGTAGAGATATGCACGGTTCAAGGATCTTTTTATGAGCACCCCATATGCTCCTGCAAATAAACACGGTGAGTGAGATACAAAAAAAACATGGAAGATACAACAAACTATGATGATCATGATGAATTATGATTTATGGATATGGTGGTGGATATGAAGGTTGTGATCTAGTCTCATTTACTTATCAACACCTCTTACTCTAACAGGAATACCGATGCTCCCCGACAACGGTGCCAAAAACTTTTTTGTTTGTTACACTAACGAGTTTCAATAATAAGAATGATCTTTTAATCAACTAGCTATTTCCCACAAGTATACGAGAGTAGTTGTAGTCGAGGTCGAACACAAGGAGCGTTGGTTAGCTAGGCACAAGAGTTATGATTTTCAATAATCTAGATTGTTATACACAAGATGATTGGATTAGAACTACTAAATTACTGATTTAAAACAAAACAGTAAATTATCACTTAAGAAAGGTTAAGATTTAGATTTAGGTGGATCCTAGACTTGGGATTTCACTATCACATCATAGATTATATTAAAATACAAATTTAAACATGTTAATTAACTTGCAAAGGAGGTTTGTAGTCATCACTCACCTCCCGATGAAGTGATGATGATTCTAACTCCATACATCACTCTCGTGTATGTATTTCATTTCAAATCACAAACCTTGCTCCTCATCATAATCCCAGCCACTCTCGCGGTCAAGGACAAGTTGTCAAAAGAGTAACTCCATACTCTCAAACACATCTTCTCAAATTATAAAAGAAAGCATAAAACATGCAAGTATGATGGCCAATCACACAAACAAGCATTTCAGATCTGAGACAACTCTTGGAACATGCAAGCAACTAACATTTAGTATGAAATTTATATGTTCATACAAGCTATAACATGGGAGTTACTCTCCCATGTCCAAGATTCAGATTCTACTCATACATGGCTATAGAAAGAAGGTACAAGCAGCAGAAAACATCAAAGGACATAGTAAAGGAGTAGAAAGAACTAGTATGTCTGTGAGAAGTTGTAGAACGAAGAAGAAATCTGGCTAGAAGTCAAGCTCCGTCCTTGCTTATTGCACTTTCTCCAGATTTCTTCACTCCCAAGTGGATAGAAGAGGAAGAAGAAGATCCTTGCTGCAAATAGTGAAGAAGAAGGAAGAAGAAGAGGGTTCTCTATTGAGTAACCACCTCCTATCTCCCTTGGTCTCCTCCAACTTCTCTTGGACTCCCTCCAGTCGAGTTACCCTCCAAAAGGTCCGTCCTAAGCCGTGGTAACTGTCCCAAGACGAGTTGGGGTCGTATATATAAGTGTGAGATAGTTAAATTCGTATTTGAGTGAAATCTGCAGGTCACACGACGTGTATTTTATAAGAAATGGTGTGTCTTATGCAATAAATAAAGTTTGGATTGAGTTCTAGGAGGTTACACAACATCTCTTTAATAAGACACGTCATTTCTTTAATAAGACACGATGTGTCTTTAATAAAACATGACATTTTGCTGCAAATCTGGAGTTCTACATTCAATTTCTGGACTGAGACACGGGATGTCTTTATTAAGACACGTCGTGTCTTTTTATGACACAACATGTCAATGGCTGTTCTGGGCTGCTGTGTATTCTGCTCATAACTTACGACGTGTAGGTCAGTTTTACATGTCATAAAAAGTGGTATTTGCACAGTTTTGAACCCCAAACATGTAGATACTTGAGGAGTGATCCAATAAGTGATAATATGATATATTACTCATATTTCATTACAAAATGTAGTGCCTACAATCCAAACCACGATACAAGTAAGAATAGCTAAAAATATAGAATCTAGCATGAATGAGAGTGATAATTGAGTCAAAACAACATGGATATGAAACCAAACATGATCCAAAAGATGATATGATTTGTGCACATCATTAGTTAAGCCAATTAAGTGTCTTTTAGCATCAATCAAGTTACAATGTATAAAGTCATAACAAACCCTACAAAAATAAGGGCATAACACACTTTCAACAAATGTAAACATATGAGGTGAACATAAAACACAAGCAATCACCAATTAACCACATAACCAAAAATATGGGTAAATTAAAATCGATTTCAACGTTAACACCCGCTCAGAAACATTTCCATAAGAGCCTAACATCTTTCTTATATCCATACTACACCAAGAATTTGATACAAATTGTTCTATCACGTTAGCTACAACATATATACACAGGAGAACAATATTTGTATATGCCACACAACAAACATTAACATGCTAACAAAATTCCGATTCATTTGAAACACCATATACAAACTTATACTGCCCGGACCTGAGAGTACATGTATGACTCTAGGACACACTAGAAATATGATCAAATTTCTCAAAAATTCATTACTATAGCTCCTCTTTGCTGCCACATTTTTGTTTTTGTCACTTCCGATTACCTAAAAAAATGTGGCGAACCATAATGGTGAGGCCCATGTCCCAGAAAGAGATATAACCTCCAACAATGCTTATTTATTACAACATTTTAAATAGTAGATAACTAAGCAGTTGGAGTATTTAATAATCAATTGAAAAGATTGAACAGTTCAAGTATGCTAAACAGATTAAGCAATTAATCTTAGCAACAAGTATGATCATCAATGCATATATAGATAACAAACAAATCCATTTCTTTGGATAGATATCTACTCAAATATCATCAAATTACATCTAATAACAATCATTATCATTTATCTGACTATCATCATATTCCTTACTAACTGAACAAGCAATCTAGTAGCATCAACATCCCTCACATCATGAATATGTCTAGTAACATAACATGGCTATCAATATTGAAATCTCAAATAAAGGGAATAGAACTATATCATAAGTAGAACTAACATCATAACACAATGAACTACATAGGACTGATTAGTAGTTTAATCATTTCTAATTACATAGGCATGGCTAGAAATATTAAACATAGCTAGCAACATCAACTTAACCATCAGTGTCAATATATTTGACAACATAAGCATGTTTACAACATGAGCATAACTAGAACATAAGCATATCTATTATCTCTTATTGTACTATACATGATCTCAATGAAGAGAAACCAAACAAGGGTTTTCATCCAATATGAAGTGTTGTGTATAACCCTAAACATATATGCTACATGATTTTCTTACATCTTTTATTATGCCCTGAGGAAATAGAGGATACCACTCAAAATCCAACTGACCACTACTAAGTCGAAATAAGTGCCATATAAGATATAGGAAGAGCCGGACTCCTAAGATCTCCTTTTCCCCCGGTAAGTACGGGTCCTCCATAGTGACACATAAGGTCAAGCTGCTAACAACCTAGTCCTTCCTTAGTACTGGTCATGAAACTAGTAAAAGGAGGTGGGTATGCATACCCTACCATCCGATGTACAACCACAGTTGTCCTCCAATCTTGTCACATATATAATCACCGAGACACGATCGCAACTGTTCTCAATCACATCATATGTATGAGGCATGACCATAGCCATCCTCCACAACCTGCATTTTGGATGACAAGGATATATCCTCAACTTGCCACCTCCACATACTCAATAGTATGCGCTCCGAGTTTCCCTTAGGAATACTCGTTTCACCATCTAGCAAGTTCTGACATTTAGATGGATCTATGGCACATGGTACTACATGATTATAGTTTCACTTGATTAGTTATGCCAGTTGGGTGAATTAAGGCTGCATCAAACAAGTGAACATACAAACCCTAATTCACTTCTAACAAGCATATAAATATCACAACTTCAAAAGATATAAAACATGTGAAACATAATTTCTCATCTCATCATCACATGGTACTATTCACTTGCCATTCATGAGGCTACACTAGTCATCATACTATCACAATATATAAATCCTTTTCACAATATCACATGGTATCAACCCTTTTCAACGCAAGATTATTACACCTCATTTTGGGATAACCATGTCCAAAGGTCATTAAGACCATCATACCTGATCACATGATATAAATCCTTTTCACAATATCACAGGGTATCAACCCTTATCAACACAATAGGATTACACCTCATTCAGGGCTCAACCATGCCCAAAGGTCATTAAGACCATCATACTATTCCCTGCAAGATCATCATTATCTTTGCATGCCTTATAACAAGGCTCAACAACATCACTTACATATACTACACTGGATCCACACAATATTGCATTAATGAGCTAGGAGATATTCATAAACAATCTTAGCATGGTTATATTAACATTAAGAACATTCCTTTATTACATCAACATGCAAGGAATCTAGATATGATTAACCCTCATCATAATCGTAATGCACATGTTTAGCATAAGAAAGTATCAACCATGTGGCTATGTTAACCACCCATTAACACATTAAGGTTATGATCATATTAAAGAGGTTATTTCACCATCATGCCATCATATAAGAAGGTTAAACAGGAATACTCATCTTTATCTATTTGCATTAGAGTTGTAGCTAGGTGCTTCTAGTCTAGTGGCATGTGTTCCTTAACTTTTTGCTCTAAAAAAAAGCTCTAAAAAAAGGTTCACAAGATAAATTATATTAATGTTACTAATCATCACTCATACCCAAACCCTAACTCACGACATCCCCATTGGATCATGGATGCATAAGGTGAAGCATCACCATCACATTCCATACATTCTCAAGAATGAACCCACACATAAATCAAGGTATAACCATCGAATTATAGCATACTAGGGTTTCAACAACAATAAGAGAGTACTCCATGATTGTATTAGTCATTCAAGGGCTATTCATACCCAATAACCATCATTTAGTTATATTAAAGGTAGGTATAACAAGCTATACCTCATTAGGGTTACCCATTAATTCATTATGGTGATTATCAATCATAATCATATGAGGGTAAGGGTAACACTACAAGTTTAAGGCATTGAACCATCAAATTCTCATCATTATAATCATAATATTACACTTTAGGCTTCACCCAAAACAATGGGAATATTAAGGCATCAACTTCTAACCATTAAATATTGAAAAGGTAAAGCCATTGGTAGTTTACATAAGTAAATATATAGAACAAACCATCTATGAAGTCATTGATTTGTGATCTAGAAAGAGTCACCATCTAATCCTAGACATCCCTTGATTAACAACATAAAAAGTTCCATTGAGAGTAGGGTAAAACCGACAATCGACTGTTCATTTAAAATAAGCCATCCATTGTCAACAAGTAAGCTCCTTAAGTTGATCATACAAAGGAAACCATATAAATCACATTATTAGGACCAACATATTACATCATCCATCATTCCACCTTATTGGAAGAATAAACATTAGATCTTGACCATTGGGTCAAGTTCATATGTTAAAACCATTAATTCCAATATGGGTCCGACAGTTGCATCAAGGGACCCAAGAAACCATTGGTCTAAGGATTAATTGATGCTACAACTATATGATTAACTCACCATAGGTTGTGGAGACCTGATCCACCATCATTAGTTATCATTAAGTCACCATATGTTGTTAGATCAACACTATATTCATTAATCAACATCAAATATCAAACTAATATCACCATTGATTGATAACATCATTAGGGTACTTAGTTGTTAATCGCTAGGCTTCTAATTAGGCCAACACCTGAGCTAAGGGGTGAACATAAGTTGACACCCTTGGTCACCACCATCAGTTATCATGAAGACAACACCATCGGTTGTTGCAACGGTACCACCATCGAGTCATGTGTTTATAGAAGAAATCAACTTTAAACCCTAAAATTGACCATTGGTTGATAGGTGCTTAGCACCATAGGTTGTCAAACCAACCTAATACAAATCATATTATACCTTAGGAATAATGTACACATGATAACATGTTCATCTAGAACTTAAATCAGAATAGGTAACATTATAAAAATCAAAATCCAAGTCAAGCATAGCTTTGTAGTGCATGGATCATCATTTTCAAGCAAGAACATGAGCTAGAAAGCTTATGGTAAGCAATAAACGTGGAGCAAGTATTGAGACTTGCCTATAATGAGAAGATGAAATCCCAAACAGAAGAAAACTTGAGCAGGTAAGGTAGAAAATTAAAGTATAAGCTGTGAAGTCGTCCATCTAGCATCTTTCTTCATAAAATGAGCAAACCCTAAGCATAAAGAGCAAGAAAGGTAGGGTTTTAGAGCTTTAGAGCAATTTCTACCATGGAACAACAAGGTTCTGACCTAGAGAAAGGTAGGAAGAAGGATAAAAAAGAAATAAATAGAGGAAATAAGGGGATTCTTACTCTTTTTGTGATGACCCGACATCAAATCAAGTCATCATCAGTAAATAATTGTGGAATAACCATAAGCAAAAAATTAACAAAATCACTAAAAATTAAAAACATTTTGCAAAGAGATCCTCTTCCAGGAAACTCTTACTAAAAGAACCAAAACTTTATATACGTCAGGGTTCACATTGTACATACACTGTACCATCTCATCTCAAGGATAACATATAAAAATTGCTTTGTCAAAACCTATACTGAAGCAACATAAAACCTCATGGAATACAAGCCAAAAATCTCAGATTGTTTATAAAACCTTTGCGTACTGACTCCAAGGACCTGAGAGTACATAGACGACACATAGGACTTCTATCTACAAGACACGACATACAATACACTCAACCTGAGCTGTTATGGCTGCCCCTACTGCTATTGTTGTCCCTCTGCAGTATGGTCTCTACGTCCTCATCCGCGTCCACCCAAAAATGTTGGTGACCAATGGGGTGAGACCCATGTCCCAGTGAGAGATATAACTCTCCGCCAACAATATTATTATCACAAATAAATAGTATAAAACTGAGAAGAGGATTCTTTTACATTAATGAGTGGGATTTAATCACTGTTTAAGCAGAGTTGACCAATATCATCTTCTGAATCATTGTAGCTATATATGATAAAGCTATAAATCATCTATTGATTTTATAAGGAATATGAAGAACATGTGTAACATCTATCCATTTAAGATGTATAAAAGAAATTTAACATCAACAAGTGTTTTCCATATTCAATCCATAAGAAAATACACTACATGGCTGATTACATATTTACAATCACACTTATGTCCCGAGGAGATGAGGTATATCACTCATACTCCAACCGACCACAGCTAGGTAAAGCATCGGTACCATACAAGGTCAATGGAAGAGCTGGCTGCCAAGACCTCTGCCATCTCGGTCAGTGCAAGACCACTAGCAAGACATCTCGTGTCAGCTGCAATTAGCTTACGAGGGTATACTGATATCTTCACTATAGAGCTATAGCCGCAACATGCAATCTCTTTAGGGAGATTTTAGTTATCCATCCCCAACATTCATCTTCATCAGGAGATTATACATACATCCCAGATTATAATGAAGGAGATCTCACATCAATCACTCATTAAGACAACTCGATATTGGCGCCCATCGCCCCCACATATTCAAAAATATGCGCTCCAGGTAATCCCACGGGAAAACCCCTTTCACCAATCAGCAGCTACTGACGCTGATGGATTTATGGCCAGGGCACTACATTATAAGATTCCACTTGATTAATTAGGTGCATTACAATATCTTTTAGCATCAACCAAGTTTTAAACATGAATTATAACAGATGCTACAAAGAAAAGTGTAATACATTTATCAAGTACTTTTATAACCTTTGGAACACTTTGAATGCGTAACACTCGGGATCTCAGTTCCTTATCATATTACTGGGAATTCTCATCCCTTAACATTATCATCATCATGATTACTAGATCTGGGTATTCAATCCCTTAGTTCATCACTGAACATTGTTACCTATTATCAGGTAACTGTTACCTCTAGGTCCTCAGACCAAGGTATTCATTACACTTGTTGTACAAGTATTTCACATAGTGTACAAGGCCCATTAAACAACTTGTCACCTTTCACTAGGAAAAAACTATTCACATGGCTCACAAGGCTATTTAAACATCTTGTCACCTCTGACTAGGCAACAACTATTCACATGGCTCAAAAGGCCCATTAAACATCTTGTCACCTCTCACTAGGCAACAAATATCTTTTAGGTCATCAAACCATATAAATATTATACTTGTTATACAAGTATTTAACATGTTTCACAAGGCTTATGCAATAAGAGAAATACAACCTTCCCACTATTAAGATTAGGGTTTCCCTTTATATTCGAATAGGGTTTCAAGTTCATATTATCAATCCAAACCCTAATTCATTTCTCCACACATCTAGGAGCATACATTGATATCATAAGTATTCAATCATACTTATTTATTCTCATCATTTATCATTAAATGATTATCAACACAAAGTATGAGTTTCTCTCTCATCCTCACTAGGATATTAATTACATCATACTTTATTAACTTGGCTTAACCCTTTCTCAAGGTATGTTAGCCTACACTTATCAAAGTGCATTAAACTCATTACATCTTAATGTAACAATTGACATGACACACTTCATGTGTTACTCATCCAAGTATATTGGATTTGAGGTGCATCAAGGTATATCAACCTTAAGGTGCTGGATGTGATATTTATCATGCCTTGGTATATCACTTCCCTCATCACTTTTAACTTACTTAAGTTTATCAACTTATCTTGTATTAGGGTATTTCCCATCCTAATACTTTATGCACTAACTCATCACAGTTATCCTGTAGTGTATTGGCCATAAGTTACACACTTGAATTACCCAAATATCATCAAGAGATATGGACTCATCTCGGGTTAAGGCATTGTTGATATAGGGTTGACCATTATCAACCACTTTAGGTGTTTTACCTATCAAGGTATTAATCAAACCATTACTTGGTGTTACACTTATCACTCCTAAGAGTGTCTTGCCCTCACCTTTACAAAGTGTTTTGGGTTGACTCATGTATGTCACATTGAACATATGTATTGGATTAGGTGTATATCGGGCTAGGCATCATCATATCCCTCATACCGTTACCTATCAAGGTATCAACCTTACCAATCATATGGTTTATCAACTTCACCTTTCATGGGTGTAACGTCCTCACCTATCTTGAAGATATTGGCCACACCATACTTCAGTGTATTGGCCATCACATGTTCTAGGGTATTAACCACCTTACCACTTTTGTCATCTAGTGTATTGGGTTACCCACCATATCATTTTAGAGATGTGTACTCAACACCATATTGTCCAAGAGGTGTATGCTTAACCCAATATCGGTTTAGAGATGTATCCTTTCTACCCATATCAGGCAAAGAGGTGTGTGTGTGCTTCACATCATATCGGGCAAAGAGGTGTGTGTGTGTGCTTCACACCATATCAGGCAAAGAGGTGTGTGTGTGCTTCACACCATATTGGGTAAAGAGGTGTGTGTGTGCTTCACACCATATCGGGGAAAGAGGTGTGTGTGTGCTTCACACCATATCAGACAAAGAGGTGTATGCTTGACCTCATATCGTGCAAGGGGTGTATACCACATCCCCATATCGTGCATTAAGTGAATATTCATCACCATATCATTCATGAGGTGTGTGTATGTGTCACCCATATCGGGTTGCTAAAAATTAAGGTTTAGCATATCAATTAGAGGTGTGTACTTGACACTATATCATGCATGGGGTCTTTGCTTGCCTCATATAATGAAAAAGGTATATGGTTGACACGATATCGTGTTTAAGATGTGAACTTCATTACCATATCATGCAAATAGGTATAAACTCATAAGCATATCGTGCTAGTGATGTATGTACATGACCATATCGGGTTAGAGGTGCTTGCTTGTGTGCTTGAACCCGATATCACTTTGTGTCATGATACCATCATCTTCAAGCTCCAGACCTTCGTTCTAACTGTTCCAGTACATGAATAACAGATTTAGAAGCAACAATTAGAACTCATATATTAATCAAGTATTCAAGAAAAACTCGGAATTGAAAGTAAACCATCTAGTATAACAAGATAGGTGGTGAATAATAACATGATTGGGTTCAAGTTATATAACCCGCCTCAAGAACAACTTCAAAGCTCCAAGCTCCAAAGCATCACGTTCCTAAGGTTGAATATGACTTATCAAAAGTCCAATGATCATTCACAACTCCTCCATATACAAGGAATCACCATAGTTAAGAACTTGGTGAAGAAGAAAAGAAAGGAAATAATTACAACTGAGATCCATGCTTGAACCAAGGTTGAAGATGACCATGGCCTCACCTTAAGCTTGGTACTCAAGCTCCCCTTGGTCTTTGAGCTACTATGCACGATATCTAAGAGGAATAGAGTGATAGGGGTTGAAAAGATTCACTTGTAGGTGAAAGGGAGGGTATATATCCTTGAGGTTCATGGGATGAAGTGTAAGAGGTGTCATCTTCTTACTACTACTAGGTGCCACATGGCCATGCATGGATTAACACATGTACTTGCATGCATTCCATCTTTATCTTGCCATGCAAAATAAAAACTTGAGGATAATGCAAGGGATAAGGGTCGGCCCCCTTTGGTTATCTTCTAGGGTAGGCCACTTCCACTCACATTATTATTATATTCATAATTCAATAAAACCTTTCCAAAGGAAAGTTGCAAGCTGATATCTATTGCTTTATTGAAGTGCTTAGCTCATCATGACCTTTTAAAAGAGTCCAAAAACTGATATGGGATCCCCTCTATGGTTCCTTGGCCGATAGGCACTCCCATATCAAGTCTACAACTCGATACAACTCAAGTTAAGGTTTCACATTCAACCCCTTTCTTGGTATTTTCATCACCAAGAATACTACCACTCATAAATGATTCATACAGGAAGTAGGAACACTCTAGAGGTGGTAATTTGCATATCAACCCTATATTTTGGGTAAATTACAATTTGTACCAAAATTGGTGCACAAGGTACTAGCATTATTCAAACAAGTTCAAACTTGGCATTTAGGCTTTCCACAAGCCACCACTTAGCATCATTATCTCTCTTATGATGCTAAAATAATTAAGGCGCATTCAACATGTGACATTTTGTAATACCTCCCATCTTGGGTAAATTGCACTTTGGTCCAAAACAAAGGAACATTTCTCAGGACCAAACTTGAAACATAAGTGTGTCACATGATAATAAAACACCTTAGAGGATTATATTAAAGTTCTAAGCAACTTACTTAGCCAAAACAAATAGGGTTAACTCATAACCCAGGTCAAGGTCATTACAAGTTATAAACCCCTAATAAGGATTTTGTCCCCAAAATCCCAGGTAAAGGGAGACAAATATTATTCATTTATGACATATTCAAGTCTTCACATGTCTCGTTGATGTCATGGGGACACTATAGAACTTTGACCAGTACAAAGTTCTTTCATTAAAGATCATCATAAGATCTATCACACATGACACATATTCAGCTGTCCTTTCCATTGCTGACTGTAGAGTCAACTCTGTGTCAGGTAACACTTTTCTTAGTCAGAGAAGCATTATACATACCTTATATAACTCAGGTGTCAAACCTCACTGATCTGTCACCTTCTCAACTTACAACTTTATGTGATAAGATTCTTGATCTAGGGAGACTTCTGTACTCCTCACTTAGTTTAGCATTTCACCTCCAAGGAAAGACCAGAGTTATGTTCTGTCACCCACTTGGAACTACAAGTCTTATCATACATTTGCTGTGCCACTCTAATCTGCTGACACAACACTAAAATTTCTTATGACTTATACTAACTATCCCGTTAGCTATTTATTTTCTTGTCATAGGGAGAGGCTACTTGTCAAAGAAGAACTTATCTCATAGGTATCTCTAGATGTTATGTATAATCTTCCTCAATAGATCTAGATAGGGATATTCTAAGGAATTATTTTTATCTTGATAAGCTTTTCCCCAAAATGATTCTACAATTGTTTCTTCAATTGATACATCCTTATTGATGTTATGTTTATGCAGAGCATAAACCCCTAACATACAATATCCACACTATAGTATGTAACTCGACTGATCTCAAAGTCGACCCTTCTTGGTAACCAAACATAAATCACATGATTAGGAGTTATGTTTTCACATTCTCATACCACTAAAACTTATTGGATACTAGGATTCCTTACCTTAGTATCCACTACATGTGCCAAAAACACATCACATCCTCATCATTTCCATATCTCTGTTGTTATTAGAAATGCCAAACATATGATAGGACCTTTATTTCATCTTGGGACATTACTTATTACACATATATTTATCTTGGAACCAAAGTCCAAGATGAACTGATACTTTTCTAAGTATCCATCAAAATAACACTTCTAACTCATGCATATCAAGTGTCATAAGACTCACTTGATTGCCATGTCCCTGAAAGGAAAGAAAACAAAGAAACATATTCCTCTTATCACCCCATCATCACCCAGGGTTGTTTATCAAAGAGAAGAGATTATCATCTCCTCTGATTATTGCATGAACTTTCAACTGTTCATGAGTCATTTACTCTTGTTTCATCCTAGGTTCCTTGCCATCATCATAGGAATTATAAGTATGATTACATATCATCACTCCTTCTTTGTTATTGTCTAACATGTTCATGAACATTTTATAATTTTATCACATTTCTCATTTTCTCATTATGGAAGAGATCATTATCCTTCACATATTCTTTATTTGAACAAGTATCATCTTCCTTTTTCCCTTTCACTTATCATGAGAATTGTACTTTGTACTTTCTCATACTCACAGGTTGATATGAGATAATCTCAGATTCCATTTTATTGCACTTAGGATGTGATAGAAACATTCATGCCATATTTTCAATTTCGTTATGCTCTTTAGATTGTCTCAAAATGATTACTTGATCAGAGTAATCAGAAAGATAGCAATCTAAGAGTCTCATACTTACCTTGCCTTCAATAGATGAATACCTGGCCAGGGTATACAAATACTGAGATTAGGTAGTATGCACCTTGTCTTACATTATATACTTTACTTTTCATATCATCCAAGTCACACGACTTAATATCCCTAGATTTCTCCAGGCATCTCATTTACATCTCTGCCTCTTTTATATGGATAAAAGCAATTATAAAGCATTTAAAAGAATACTGGACAAAATATAAATTCTAGTCCTCATCATTTCTTCCCCATGTTCCCATTGGAAAACCAAAGGGAAGTCAACACCATCAATCCTTCTTATGATTATCAAATAAAATCAAGAGAAGACATATCAGAATGAAAAAGCTCTATCTGACCATCACCCCTTGCAGTCATCTACCACTTCAGGTTGACTCAAAACATAGAGTCTAGTTGTTTCATGTTGTTGCTTTTACCTTTTTACACTATTGGGCTGTAACTTTCGTAAGCCCTGCCAAGTCTGCCTCGGTTGTTGGGTCATTTCCTCCCCTCTTTTTAAACAAAAGGATTTAGTATGCTCAACATGTCCATATCTATAACATGTCTTGTCCTTGTACCATGGTCTTATCGGTCTTATTACTGATGTAGAAGCTAAGTTAGGAGTTCTTACAGGTGGAAAGTTAGGACTTTTATCTTTACTTAGTGACTACTGCCCTGATGCACTAGACATTTATTGCACCGGTGGCACCAAAAACTTTGGATTTTTAAAAAAACTAAGAAAATGTCTCTAGAATTGTAGAGACCTTTTCTTAATTCTCAGATTGTTGCCCTTCCTTGGGCATTGTCATTACAGATGTACTACTTGTTTATTCTTATCGCAGAGTCTATTTTCTTTCCATATGTTAATCCTTCCCACATTTTCAACTGTTCCAACATAACTATGTCATTCAGGAACCCTTTTAGAACCCAAAGTTTCTGCATTAAGGACTGGTAACCTAGGTTGTAATGCTAGTATCCATTCTACTAATGCATCACTGTTGTCATAACCTGCCCAACAAGAGCATAAAAAGTAGGATTCTCTATCCTGATTGGGTGAAGATGGGAATTCTCAGGCACTCATTCTTTTCTTGCCTGATCCCTTGCACCCTCTCCTGGTGCAACAACATTACTCTTAGAAACGTGTTCCTCATGCTCTCCAGCCATTTTTAAACTTCACCCTTTCTTCTACATAAGAAGAAGTCACTATAGGGTATACTGGAGGACACTAGCACATACTCAACACCTTAGTCCTATGTATCTGTAGACTCAACGAACCTTAAGCTCTGATACCAAAACTTTGTGACGACTCGAAATCAAATCAAGTCATCACCAGTAAATAATTGCAGAATAACCATAAGCAGCAGATTAACAAAATCACTAAAATTAAAACCATTTTGCAAAAAGATCCTCTTCCAGGAAACTCTTACTGAAAGAACCAAAATTTTATATACGTCAGGGTTCACATTGTACATACATTGTACCATCTCATCTCAAGGATAACATATAACAGTTGATTTGTCAAAACCTATACTAAAGCAACATAAAACCTCGAGGCATACAAGCCGAAATCTCAGATTGTTTATAAAACCTTTACGTACTGACTCCAAGGACCTGAGAGTACATAGACGACACATAGGACTTCTATCTACAAGACACGATAGACAGTACACTCAACCTGAGCTGTTACTGCTACCCCTGCTGCTATTGTTGTCCCTCTGTAGTATGGTCTCTACCTCCTCGTCTGCGTCCACCTAAAATGTTGGTGACCAACTGGATGAGACCCATGTCCTAGCGAGAGATATAACTCTTCGCCAACAATATTATTATCACAAAAAAATAATATAAAGCTGAGCAGAGGATTCTTTTACATTAATGAGTAGGATTTAATCACTATTTAAGCAGAGTAGATCAATATCATCTTCTGAAGCATTGTACCTATATATGATAAAGCAATAAATCATCTATTCATTTTATAAGGAATATGAAGAACATGTGTAACATCTATCCATTTAAGATGTATAAAAGAAATGTAACATCAACCAATGTTTTCTGTATTCAATCCTTAAGCAAATATGGTAAACGGTTGACTAAATATTTACAATCACACTTATGCCCTAAGGAGATGAGGTATACCGCTCATACTCCAACCAACCATGGCTACATAAAGCATCTGTACCATACAAGGTCAATGGATGAGCTGGCTGCCAAGACCTCTACCATCTCGGTCAGTGCGAGACCACTAGCAGGACATCTCGTGTCAGCTACAATTAGCTTACCAGGGTATACTAGTATCTTCTCTATAGAGCTACAACCACAACATGCACTCTCTTCAGGGAGATTTCATTTATCCATCCCCGACATTCATCTTCATCGGGAGATTGTACATACATGTTGGATTATAATGAAGGAGATACACATCAATGCCTCATTAGGATGTCGGGATATTGGCACCCATCACCCCCACATATTCAAAAATACACACTCCAGGTAATCCCGTGGGAAAACCCTTTTCACCATTCAGCAGCTACTGACGCTGATGGATCTATGGCCAGGGCACTACATTATAAGATTCCACTTGATTAATTAGGTGCATTACAATATCTTTTAGCATAAACCAAGTTTCAAACATGAATTATAACATATGCTACAAAGAAAAGTGTAATACATGTATCGAGTACTTTTATAACATTTGGAACACTTTGAATGCTTAACACTCGAGATCTCATTCCCTTATCACATTACTGGGAATTATCATCCCTTAACATTATCATCATCATGATTACTAGATCTGGGTATTCAAACCCTTAGTTCATCACTGAACATTGTTACCTATTATCAGGTAAATGTTACCTCTAGGTCCTCAGACCAAGGTATTCATTACACTTGTTGTACAAGTATTTCACATAATGCACAAGGCCCTTTAAACATCTTGTCACCTTTCACTAGGCAACAACTATTCACATGGCTCACAAGGCTATTTAAACATCTTGTCACCTCTGAATAGGCAACAACTATTCACATGGCTCAAAAGGCCCATTAAACATCTTGTCACCTCTCACTAGGCAACAAATATCTTTTAGGTCATCAGACCATATAAACATTATACTTGTTATACAAGTATTTAACATGTTTCACAAGGCTTATGCAATAAGAGAAATATAACCTTCCCATTATTAGGGTTAGGGTTTCCCTTTATAGCCGAATAGGGTTTCAAGTTCATATTATCAATCCAAACCCTAATTCATTACTCCACACATCTAGGAGCATACATTGATATCATAAGTATTCAATCATACTTATTTATTCTCATCATTTATCATTAAATGATTATCAACACAAAGTATGAGTTTCTCTCTCATCCTCACTAGGATATTGATTACATCATACTTTATCAATTTGGCTTAACCCTTTCTCAAGGTATGTTAGCCTACACTTATCAAAGTGCATTAAAATCATTACATCTTAATGTAACAAATGACATGACACACTTCATGTGTTATTCATCCAAGTATATTGGATTTGAGGTGCATCAAGGTATATCAACCTTGAGGTGCTGGATGTGATATTTATCATGCCTTGCATATTACTTCCCTCATCACTTTTAACTTAATTTTATCAACTTATCTTGTATTACGGTATTTCCCATCCTAATACTTTATGCACTAACTCATCACAGTTATCTTGTAGTGTATTGGCCATAAGTCACACACTTAAATTTCCCAACTATCATCAAGTGATATGGACTCATCTCGGGTTAAGGCATTGTTGATATAGGGTTGACCATTATAAACCACTTTAGGTGTTTCACCTTCAAGGTATTAATCATACCATTACTTGGAGTTACACTCATCACTCCTAAGAGTGTCTTTCCCTCACCTTTACAAAGTGTATCAGGTTGACTCATGTATGTTAAGTTGAACACATGTATTGGATTAGGTGTATATCGGGCTAGGCATCATCATATCCCTCATACCCTTACCTATCAAGGTATCAACCTTACCAATCATATGGTTTATCACCTTCACCTTTCATGGGTGTAACATCCTCACCTCACTTTAAGATATTGGCCACACCATACTTTAGTGTATTGGCCATCCCATGTTCTAGGGTATTAACCACCTTACCACTTTTGTCATCTAGTGTATTGGGTTACCCACCATATCATTTTAGAGATGTGTGCTCAACACCATATCGTCCAAGAGGTGTATGCTTAACCCAATTTCAGTTTAGAGATGTATCCTTACTACCCATATCGGGCAAAGAGGTGTGTGTGTGCTTCACACCATATCAGGAAAAGAGGTGTGTGTGTGCTTCACACCATATCGGGCAAAGAGGTGTGTGTGTACTTCACACCATATCAGGCAAAGAGATGTGTGTGTGCTTCACACCATATTAGGAAAAGAGGTGTGTATGCACTTCACACCATATCGGGCAAAGAAGTATGTGTGCACTTCACACCATATCGAGTAAAGAGGCGTGTGTATGATTCACACCATATCGGGAAAAGAGTTGTGTGTGTGCTTCACACCATATCAGGAAAAGAGGTGTATGCTTGACCTCATATCGTGCAAGGGGTGTATACCACATCCACATATCGTGCATGAAGTGAATATTCATCACCATATATTTCATGAGGTGTGTGTATGTGTCACCCATATCGGGTTGCTAAAAATTAAGGTTTAACATATCAATTAGAGGTGTGTAATTGACACTATATCATGCATGGGGTCTTTGCTTGACCTCATATCATGAAAAAGGTATATGGTTGACACCTTATCGTGTTCAAGATGTGAAATTCATTAACATATCATGCAAAGAGGTATAAACACATAAGCATATCGTGCTAGTGATGTATGTACATGACCATATCGGGTTAGAGGTGCTTGCTTGTGTGCTTGAACTCGATATCACTTTGTATCATGATACCATCCTCTTCAAGCTCTATACCTTCGTTCTAACTATTCTAGTACATGAATAAAAAATCTAGGAAACTATTAGAACTCATATATTCATCAAGTATTCAACAAAAACTCGGAATGGAAAGTAAACCATCTAGTATAGCAAGATAGGTGGTGAATAATAACATGATTGGGTTCAAGTTATATAACCCACCTCAAGAACAACTTAAAAGCTCCAAGATCCAAAGATTCATGTTCCTAAGGTTGAATATGACTTATCAAAAGTACAAGGCTCGTTCACAATTCCTCCATATACAAGGAATCACCATAGTTAAGAACTTGGTGAAGAAGAAAAGAAAGGAAAGAATTACAACTGAGATCCATGCTTGAACCAAGGTTGAAGATGACCATGGCCTCACTTTAAGCTTTGTGATTGAGATCCCCTTGCTCCTTGAGATACTATACATGATATATAATAGGAAGAGAGTGATAGGGGTAAAAAAGATTCACTAGTAGGTGAAAGGGAGGGTATATATCCTTGAGGTTCATGGGATAGAGTGTAAGAGGTGTCATCTTCTTACTACTACTAGGTGCCACATGGCCATGAATGGATTGACACATGTACTTGCATGCATTCCATCTTTGTATTGCCATGCAAAATAAAAACTTGAGGATAATGCAATGGATAAGGGTCGGCCCCCTTTGGTTATCTTCTAGGGCAAGCCACTTCCACTCACATTATTATTATATTCATAATTCAATTCAACCTTTCCAAAGGAAAGTTGCAAGCCTATATATATTGCTTTATTGAGGTGATTATTTCGTCATGGAATTTGAAAAGAGTCCACAAATAGATATGGGATCCCCTCTATGGCTCGTTGGCATATAGGCACTCCCATATCAAGTCTACAACTCGATACAACTCAGGTTAGGGTTTCACATTCAACCCTTTTCTTGGTCTTTTCATCACCAAGAATACTACCACTCATAAATGATTCAAACATGGTGTATTATTCATTATATCTCCTCTAAATGATACATAGAGGAAGTAGTAACACTCTACAGGTTGTAATTTTCATATCAGCCCTATATTTTGGGTAAATTATAATTTGTACCAAAATTGGTGCACAAGGTACTAGCATTATTTAAACAAGTTCAAACTTGGCATTTAGGCTTTCCACAAGTCACCACTTAGCATAATTCTCTCTATTATGATGCTAAAACACTTAATTCACGTTCAACATGTGAAATTTTTCAATATAACCCCCATCTTGGGTAAATTGCACTTTGGTCCAAAACAAAGGAACATTGCTGAAACAACATTCAATCAGGACCAAACTTAAAACATAAGTGTGTCACATGATAACAAAACACCTTAGAGGATTATATTCAAGTTATAAGCAAATTAATTAGACAAAAAAATAGGGTTAAATCATAACCCAGGTCAGGGTCATTACACTTTTCGGTCAAGATCACTAGAAGGAAGCTTTTCAAACCCAAAAAGGAAGTCAATTGCAACCCTAGATTCTTTTTCCAAGAAGACCCCCTCTTTCTTCTTCCTTGGATAGGAAATTCATAGAATCAAAGAGGGAGAATTAGGTTCATATAAGTAGGGAAGTGGTGGAGAGAAAATGGCTCATTTTGGTTCTTAGGGATAAGTATATGAAACTTTAAGATAAAGAAAAAGAAAAAGTTGAAGTTCTAGTATGTTTTCAAGTGTCCATGGCTTTAAACTATTAAGAATATACAAGAACACACCCAAGCAGATCCCCCACCATCCATAGAGACATGCTTATCCCTAGATTATTGAATTTCCAAGAAAAATAAATAACTCATTAGTTGATAGCTACTAAAGGTAGCTCATCCATGAAGGGGTAAACCCTACAATACCCTTAGAGAAAACACCTTCAAACTAAGATTTAAATAGGCGCCCCATGGATAAAAAATCTCATGAATGATTATATAATATACAAGGAACATAATGAAAGTGATAAATTTTAAATAAAACCTCTCAATTGGGTAAATTGTAGAAAAGTCCAAAATGTGCATAAAATTGCATAACTTGCTCAAGCAGTGTCCAAATTAGACCAAATGTGAAACTTAAGCTTGTATTATGATTTCAAAGCATATCACAAGGTTATATTAGGGTTATGAGAATTCAATTATGATAATTAAGCTAATTCAACTCATTAAGCTAGTTTAGGGGCCTTACAACTATAAACCCCTAACATGGATTTCGCCCCTGAAATCCAAGGTAAACAAAGATGGTTACTTACTTTGCACCTCATCCTATTACCTTCACATGGTTACTTTCATATCATGGTGATGTCACATCATTCATACATATCTCATCTTGGGTCAGCACAAAAACCCCCACATAAGAAGACATTTGCAAATATGGAACATAGAAACTTGTTGTGCCACATGTACAAATCTAATAGTAACTTTCAACTTTAAATTCTAGATATCATCCTAAATTATATCTATTGTATCAACAAACCATCTATCCTTGATAGTGGTCTTGCCCAACTATCACTAGACCATACACAACATTATAGAGTCACTTTTGTTTTTCCTTCCAAACAACATTTATAGGATCATCATCAACTCTCTCTCTCTCTCTACGGGAGAGGAATACTTAGAAACATCTCCAACCTTCACATATTTCTCATTCTATTGATACATCTTGGATACTAGGATTCATTACCTTGGTATCCACCTCATGTGCTATAAGGAACTCACATCATTATCTCATCCACTTTTAGCAACATAACAAATATCAAGACATATAAGAGGAGTCTTCCTAATTATTTGAGGGCTCAAAAGAAAAATCATCACAAACTTTATGATATTGGAACCATAGTCCAAACAACGTTACACTATAATAAGCTATCCACCCTCATGTTTACAACGAATCCACACATACCAAGTGGCAATGATACACTTGAATGTTGTTCCCTAGAAAGGAAAGACACAAAGGGAAACACACTTCCCACATCATAACAACATTTTTCAAGGGTCACTAGCAAAAAGGTAACCCATTCTATTTTCATTATGCAGGTTACAACTTCTTATGTATCATTTTACCTTTTTCATTTTGGGTTCCTTGCTATTAGCATAGTTATCATCATGATTAACATATATCATTACTCCTTCCTTGACAACTATTTATCACACTTGGGTATGTTCTCTTATTTTATTATGTTTTTCAACCACTTATCGACAGGTAAATCATCATATTCCACATTTTCTTCATTAAACCAAGATCATCTCCCTTAATCTCTTTCACCTGCCATGATGATTTTCATTAACACTTTCTTACACACTTAGGTTGGTATGAGATTAACTCAGTTTCCACCTTATTTCTTTGTCATTGTTCCCATTCATCTTCTCATTTTGTACTTATTATAGGAGCTCTCTCTATCTTATGTGGATTTCATACCTTGATTCACTTTATAAGCATAGACTTATTTGTCTTTTACTTTATTATCTTCTTGAATCGCATCTTCAAGAACTCCTCTTTTTCTTATTTGTATTCAGATTTAGATTTCATGGTGTTGTATCTTTCTCTTATAGCTACCAAACATTCAAGTTTTGATAGACTATGATGCAATTCTGATCTTCTTTAAGGTAGGATTGAGATATTCACACCACGATTTCTTATTCATTATGCTCTTTAGATTGTCTCAAAATGACTACTTGATCAGAGTAATCAGAAAGATAACAATCTAGCAGTTCCATACTTACCTTTTCTTCAATAATTGAATACCTGGCCAGGGCATCCCAGTTTTGAGATTAGGTAGTATGCACCATGTTTTTGTGTCACATTCCTAACTTAGACATCATCCTAGTCTTAAGT
Source organism: Alisma plantago-aquatica (assembly GCA_963693085.1). Taxonomy (NCBI): domain Eukaryota; kingdom Viridiplantae; phylum Streptophyta; class Magnoliopsida; order Alismatales; family Alismataceae; genus Alisma; species Alisma plantago-aquatica. The sequence continues at coordinate 1,352,169,528 of OY856411.1, forward strand.
CCTAGTGTCCCTATAGACTCAGTGAACCTAAAGCTCTGATACCAACTTGTGAGAACCCGTTACTCTAAATGAGATTACTCAAAACATAAAACACAATCAATCACCAATTAACCACATACCAAAAAATATGGGTAAATTAAAATCGATTTCAACATCAGCACCCACTCAGAAACATTTTCATAAGAGCCCAACATCTTTCTTATATCCATACTATGCCAAGCATATGATAAAAATTGTTCTATCACCTTAGCTACAACATAAATACACATGAGTACAATATTTGTATATGTCACACAACAAACATTAACATGCTAACAAAATTCCGATTCGTTTGAAACACCATATACAAACTTATCCTACCCAGACCTGAGATTACATGGACGACTCTAGGACACACTAGACATCTAATCAACTTTCTCAAAGATTCATTACTATAGATCCTCTTTGCTGCCACATGTTTGTTTTTGTCACTTCCAATTACCTAAAAAAAAGTGGAGAACCGCAAGGGTGAGACCCATGTCCTAGCAAGAGATACAACCTCAAACAATGCTTATTGATTACAACATTTTAAATAGTAGATAACTAAGCAGTTAGAGTATTTAATAATCAATTGAACATATTGAACATTTCAAGTATGCTAAAAAGATTAAGCAATTAATCTTAGCAACAAGTATGATGATCAATGCATATATAGATAACAAATAAATCCATTTCTATGGATAGATATCTACTCAAATATCATCAAATTACATCTAATAACAATCATTATCATTAATTTGACTATCATCATATTCCTTGCTAACAACACAAGCAATCTAGTAGCATAAGAATCCCTAACATCATGAATATGTCTAGTAACATAACATGGCTATCAATATTGGCATCTCAAATAAAGGGAACAAATCTATATCATAAGTAGAACTAACATCATAACACAATGAACTACATAGGCATTCTTAGTAGTTTAAGCATTTCTAATTACATAGGCATGGCTAGCAATATTAAACATAGCTAGCAGCATCATCTTAACCATCAATGTCAGTATGTTTGACAACATAACTACGTTTACAACATGAGCATAACTACAACATAAACATATATATTATCTCTTATTGTACTGTACATGATCTCAATGAAAATAAAGCAAACAAGGATTTTCATCCAATACGAAGCATTGTATATAACCCTAAATAGATATGCTACATGACTGTCTTACATATTTTATTATGCCCTGAGGAAATTGAGGATGCCACTCAAAATCCAATTGACCACTGCTAAGTTAAAATCAGTGTCATACAAGATATAGGAAGAGCCGGACTCCTAAAGTCTTCTTCGACCCCGATCAGTATGGGTCTGCCACAACGACTCATAAGGTCAAGCTACTAATGGCCTAGTCTGTCCTTGGTACATGTCATTATTAGTATGTATGCCCTGAGAGCCAATCATGGGATGATTGGTGGGATACATTAAGATTGATTTGATAAACATTAAAGGCAAGCTTCCAATTCTTTCTAGTTCTGTCATATGAGATAGTGATAGAACAGATTGAATGTCTAGAGAATGACAGTACTCAATGACGTATGCCTTCAGGTTGAGGACCTGAATGATGAGATCATACGGATGCTAAGAGTTTGTACATTCTTGTTATGTCCCTACTCGGATGTCATTGTGGAAGGCAGATAGACAGCAATGACACACAAGACTAGATTGTGGTGTTGGTTGATGACAGAATCTCATTAGTCATGATATAGAGATATCAAACCAAACACATAGGTACTTGTTAGAGAACAAGTGTACCGGACAGACCCTCCGTGAGTTTGACACATGGAACCATGACATGGTAGTCACAGTCAGTATTCACAGTGATGGTGGTGAGTGTGATTCTTAGACCTGAAATCACTGCACTCAACACATGTCGTTGGGCACACTTTGACATCATCAAATGCAGTCCTGAAACATGGGTTATTATAAAGGTGATGATTGGGTGGCTTTGACACATGGGGCTTTTGAGGGGTGAGTGATAGATATGGGATTTGTCCCTCCTGAGGGAGTTTGATATCCAAGGCCACTTGATGAGTAGGATTGAGATAGGTGTGCGCACACATGTGTGAATCAGTATGTGATATTGATATCATACATATCTCGTTCAATCTACTCTGAGATCAAGAAAGTGAATGAACGTTGACAGGATGACTGTTCCATGCCTCGAGTTCATTCAGGATATCAGTGATAAAGGAATTATACATTCACTGTAACACCATTCACGGATTGTAGGATGAAAGTTGTTCTCCAACTTTCTACTTTCACTTGGGTAGCACTGATGTGTGACTAGGCACCGCTCTTTGCTTGTGAAGTCATAAGTGTTATGAACTTTCACTGCCAACGTGAAATGGACCTGCAGGGTCACACACATAGGATTTAACCTGGAAGAGGAGTTTTGTCCACAAGCAATGTTTAGATTGATTACTAAAGGAGTTTAGTAGTTCAATTAAACACTCAATTAATCGATAACTCAATATCATATTGTTCAAGGTGTTGGATGCATTGATTGGAGTATCAGATTGATTGAAATTGCAATTGACTGATTCTGCACAACCTGCACTCCCAACTGATCGGCTCAAGTGTTGAACTGGTCGGCTGAGGTTGATGAACCGGTCGGCTCAAGCCCAGGGTGAAACGAGCGGTTCAAGTGTTGAACCGATCGATGCAAGTGGTGCAACTGAGCAACTTGGGAAAGTAGGATTGGTGAGAATTTTCCTTGCGTTTCACTTGCCCAATTTGATTGGAACAAGGATTGGTATTCGATATCAATTAGAAACAAAAGAAGGAAAGTCAATCAGGAACCGACCAGGACCACCAACCGACCGGTTCACTTGTGAACCGACCGGTTCAAGGGTCCCAACCGATCGGTTGAGGCTTCAACTGACCGGTTCAGGTCCCCAACCGACCGGTTCACTTGTAAACCGATTGGTTCAGGTTGCGAGTTGATTGCTTTTGTGGAAAATCTCGAACCCTTCTACTCCTACTTTTAGTCCCGCATTTCCCGAGATGGAGAACCCTGTCCCATGACCCTCATATATATATAGGGGTATTGGGGGCTTCTCAAAGAACAACTCAGTGCAACCAGTTGCTCTGCAAAGTTGTCGTTCTCTCTGGTTTTGGTAACCGAGAGAGAGCCCGAGCAAGTGCTTCCCGCAAAGCGAGGTGCAGCAAGGGAAGGACAACTGCAGTTGCAACTGGAGGCATGAGAGTGTGTTGGCGACTAGTACGTCAACAGGAGGGTGCGACTCCTTCCACTTCCTTGTGGGACAAGGAGTGTGGAGTTCCAGGTGGTCCGTGTGGACTACTACAGAGGCGGGAGGTTTCTGCCGCTCAGGAGGACAACTGTCATCCGACAGTCCGATTCGAGTAGGAGTCGTCAGTCCCGGTGCGACCAGGAGCTGCACAGATACTGTTTAAGACCGGAGGTGAAGACCGCACAAGGCGTGAGGTATTGTCGCCGAGCAAGCCTCGGGACAAGGTATGATTCCACAAACCATCCTTTCCTATTATATAGACATTGACGCGTTTCCTTGTTCTGGGTTTGGGGGAGAATTTTTTTGTTTCCGCTGCCTTCTCTGCCTCCCCTAAAACCCAACAGTGGTATCAGAGCCACATCAACTGTTCTATATTTTAGGAATATCAATATGATCGATTTTGGTTTGTCGCCTTTATTTATTGCATATGATGCAAATAATATTGGCTTTATGCATGTCCAATCCTAAATCCACAAATCCCAATTACATATATGATATGTATTATTAATGCACTCGATACACGTCACCCTTAAACGAGTTTTGTGGTGGATGTGTGTAGCATGATTATGGCCTATAAACCCATATCTGTGTGTGGTTGTTTGTGGTTTCTTGCATCTCGGTCTGCGCACCGATCTTCCCTCTCTTATTCCTGATGTAACTCGAAATAATTCAAGATTCTTTCTTACCTTTGATCCCCCCGAATGTAACTCGGGGTTTCTTCTTTTAAGCAATGTAATAATAGGATAGATTTTATTTCCTGTTATGTCGAAGACCGGCGGACATCAAGACAACAGCTGAAACGATCGGTTCAAGGCGTGAACCGATTGGTTGACGTTCCAGACGGTCGGTTCAAGGAGTGAACCGATCGGTTGATGACCGATCGAGGAGCGAGACGACCGGGTGGCGGACATGACGAGATGCACGACGTCCACGCGAACCGATCGGTTGGAGGAGCCAACCGATCGGCTGGTGGCACCCAGACAACCGGCTGGAGAGTACAGATCATTCATGTGATGAGTTGATCAACTCGGATGGCAAGGCACAGATGTTCATTTTGTACAGGTTGCATGTGATGTTGACCTAGATGACTGTGATTCCTCTTGGCTCGAGGAATCACATTAGGATGGCCATAATCATCGCTTTTTATCGTTTGTGCATGTTTTCTGTGGGATATAGCATGTATATGATACGTACTATGTATTGTGGTGATTGGATATGTATATGTATATAAAAACCAAATCCCTCATTAAAATATTAAGTCTTATATGCCTTCCATTAGCGGCACACGTGAAAAGCTCGATCGACCAAGCGTAGTTTACGCCAAAGCGTGGTGGGCCGTCTATCTTGTGGAAGTGTGAAGGGTAGACATGTAGGTTCTGCCAAAGCAGGATGCATGTTCTACCGTGTCGGCTTTTGGGTTAGACTTAACTGGTGATTCTTAGAGCGTCTAAGCCCAAAGGCAAGGAATGTTCATGGCAAGGTGTTGTGCATGTTCATTCAACAAGAGTTGCATATGATGCAATTGGCAAGAGTTGCCTACCTGAGAGATCTAAGTTGTGGGCGATCAGCCAAAGCTGACTCATGACTTAGAGGATTTCAGGATCTTGCCCACTAGAAGGTTGTACGCTGCAATCTTCCGAATTGATGGTGAGGGCTATCAATTTGAAGTAAAATAGTGGGAGCGATAATTAATTAAAGGCCTAATTTTATCGTCAACTTTTCAAATCAATCAAACAAGTCAAAAAGAGTTTTGGACTAAAATTGCATATATTTCCTTTATTAAAATAAATGGTTAATCAACAAATCACTTTATTTGCGATCGGTCCTTGAGACCAACAAATTAAATGGGAATAATTCCATGACTGGTTAGGATGATGAGAAGTGTTCTCAATCTAAGAGCAAAAGCTCTAAGTCCTAGTTATACCAGATGAACTCGGTCCCACCACATCAATGGCTGAAAGTATGCTTATGGAAGCATACCGAGGATGACATTGATGAGGAGTGCTTGATGTTGTGTACTCTGAACTATGAGCTGCAGAGACAACATGAGACATATGATGTCTCCAAGATACTGTCCTAGTATGTCATGACAGAAGGAGATCCAGTAAGGTATTCACACACTCAATGTGATTGGGTATGTGGAAAGCCTGACTAAGAAGGATTCTCTCTGAGCCAAGAGTTGTCTATTGGTATGATACTACAAATGTTGCGAGAATCATACAATTCACGATAAGCTACAACATGAACAACTTTAACAAGCGTTGACAGAGTTGTTGTACATGTTGAGGATAGTAGAGGCAAAGATGAAGAAAGACAAACCATAATCTTTGATGTGATCAAAGAAAAGGTAAGTCTTAAGGGTAAGGGCAAGGGAAAAGCTAAGAAGCATTCTGATGCTAGCCAGCTGCCCAAGCTGTCTTCAGCCTCAAGGCACATGGGGAAAGGGTGTATGAGGGAATTGCCCTCTATATCTGGAAGAACAAAAGAAGATGAAGGAGGGGATGGAGATCTCCACCTAAGGTATCATGAAATGAACCGCTTCTTTATCCGAGGTATATGATACCAAGATATGGATCTATCATATATGATATGCAAGATCCGCAAAGAAGTGATGTCCTTTGTGAAAGGACCAAGAAAGAAGTACCCATCATTGGAGCAAGTGTTGCTGCCATAGATAGGAGTATCTTTCAGTTTATTTCAGCCTAAAAGGCACGAAATAGAGTTGAGAACTGCTATTTCAATTTGCCAATAGATAGAAACACTTTATTTTTGCATATTGTATGACAATGATGGCAATTAATAAAGTTGATGTTTCAATCTTAAAGATATGATCTTTGTGGCAATGCCTTATTTATCTTGTGATACATGGTATGCATAAGATAAAATGATACCTAAAGTTATTGATAACTCAAACAATCAAATTAGCATCAATCATGAGAAATTCATTTCTAGTTTCCATGTGATGGATAAATCTAGACTCTTTTGGTTACAGAACCAGTAAGAGACATGAATATCTTAGACATGATTAATCAATCTTCACTAAAGGTAGTGGGAGAATGATTATCCAATTAGGTATAATACATGTGATGTATTTGCATACCTATTAGAGTAAATGCTAATACTTCAAAAGGTGTTTAGAGAAATACCAATATGAATATCTTGAAGTGTTCAAGAATATCATAGATGAAGTACGAATTTGGTAAAGTGTTAATTCTTGATGAGATCAATGAATGAAATACTTAGACCAAAATGTTTGAGATCCTTTTGAGTGATTATGGTAGTTTATCATAGTGAACTCATGATTAAGGCATGGTGATGTCTAAATCAAGAAGGAATCATGCTCTAAGGAGTTAGAGAATGATTATCAAATAACTGAATTCTTCTTAATAAAAGAATACCCCACACTAATATAAGGAATTAAGAATCACAAGGAGTTGTGAGTTCTTATATCCTTAATAGATACACCTCAATTATCTATGTGATGAGTTGTTCATGTGATGAGTCAACTATCTAGATAAATATGAGGAACCGAATTTTGAGTTCTGGTTTATGACCATTACATCCTAAATGACATCCATGTGAACCATAAGGTATGACCTTGATGGTAGCACCCATTGGATGAAATCCATAAGTGCGAATAAGTCTTAAGTGTTAAGACACATGGATAACATTTTGAGAAGGATGATGCTTGTTGATTGCAACTTAATGACTAAGACATTTGGTATATGGATACTAAAACTGCATTCCTATGAGGAATAAAACAAGGATGTGTACGTGACACAACCTATAAGGTTTATGAATCCACTAATGCAAATGAAGTCTATAAGTTACAATGTACTAATTAATGTGATTGATTGAGTACAAGCAACTCAGAATTGGATCTTTACTTTGATGATATAGTCAAAGGGTTTGACTGATATGTCAGAGATAAAGAAGGGATCTGTGATTTAGTGGCAGCGTGTTCACATTCCACATATTGATGTGAAATGGAAATGTTCTAGAATGGAAATCCAAAAGTGGAAATTATCTTTAAGGAAGATAGAGATGTTTCCTATGTGATAGGAATAGAGATCTATAGAGATAGTTCTCGAAAAATCTCTTGACCTGGAAAGAGAAAGCATACATTGGAAATCTGTACTGAAGGGTTCAGTATGCACATATTCAGTGGGAGAAAACTTGTCCATGTTATATGGATATTAGTATCCCAAGGCCAAGTGTCCAATTCTTATGAAGAATGGGAACACTAAGAATAGATATGGATCTATCATGTATGTGATCATCCCATTGTCTTGCATGTATGACATGGCAAGAATAAAATGCATTCATCATCTTGTATGTAGGACATGGCAATATGATGTGCTCATCCTGATAACTCGTATGTAGGACATGACGAGTGGATGTCTGTCTACTTCCAGTAAGGGTTACTAGAATACCATAAGAACTTGATGAGTACTTGGGAAGTACTAGTTCTATGGAGATAAGGAAGAGTTCGATGTAAAGAGTTACATTGATGCGAACTTCCGAAAGGACATAAAATTAATCACAAAATATACATAGGATGTATAAAAGTGAAAGTTTGTTGATAATTGGAAATGTTCCAATAAAACCATTTAAAAGGGAAATACCGAGTATCTGTGTGTTAGTGAACAGTAGTGGATACTATATGGATATGGAAGTTCATGAAATGAACTTATATTCCACTCATTGATGACAAGTCTGGAATCCTTGATCATGCAATGTGGCTAAAAGTTAGCAAAGGAATACTGGATCGCATATTACGGCAACTCCATCTCATACGTGTGACGTACAACGAAGAGATGAGAGACATGCGATTTATACTGACTTTGGCAAGGTGTTGCCATTACTCACTATGTTGGCACTAGAGCATAGTAACATGTGAGACATGTTTGAAGATCACTATGAATATGATTCAAGGGTGATTGGCTCACAGTGCAAGTGGGAGTCTGTTGGTATGTATGCTCTGAGAGCCAATCATGGGATGATTGGTGGGATACATTAAGATTGATTTGATAAAAATTAAAGGTAAGCTTCCAATTCTTTCTAGTTCTGTCATATGAGATAGTGATAGAACAAATTGAATGTCTAGAGAATGACAATACTCAATGACGTATGCCTTCAGGTTGAGGACCTGAACGATGAGATCATATGGATGCTAAGAGTTTGTACATTCTTGTTATGTCCCTAGTCGGATGTCATTGTGGAAGGCAGATAGACAACAATGACACACAAGACTAGATTATGGTGTTGGTTGATGACAAAATCTCATTAGTCATGATATAGAGATATCAAACCAAACACATAGGTACTTGTTAGATAACAAGTGTACCAGACAGACCCACCGTGAGTTTGACAGATGAAACCATGACATGGTAGTCACAGTCAGTACTCACAGTGATGGTGGTGAGTGTGATTCATAGACCTGAAATCACTGCACTCAACACATGTCGTTGGGCACACTTTGACATCATCAAACGCAGTCATGAAACATGGGTTGTTATAAAGGTGATGATTGGGTGGCTTTGACACATGGGGCTTTTGAGGGGTGAGTGATAGATATGGGATTTGTCCCTCCTGAGGGAGTTTGATATACAAGGCCACTTGATGAGTAGGATTGAGATAGGCGTGTGCACGCATGTGTGAATCAGTATGTGATATTGATGTCATACATATCTTGTTCAATCTACTCTAAGATCAAGAAAGTGAATGAACGTTGACAGGATGACTGTTCCATGCCTCGAGTTCATTCGGGATATCAGTGACAAAGGAATTATACATTCATTGTAACACCATTCACGGATTGTAGGGTGAAAGTTGTTCTCCAACTTTCTACTTTCACTTGGGTAGCACTGATGTGTGACTAGGCACCACTCTTTGCTTATGAAGTCATAAGTGTTATGAACTTTCACTGCCAACGTGAAATGGACCTGCAGGGTCACACACATAGGATTTAACCTGGAAGAGGAGTTTTGTCCACAAGCAATGTTTTGATTGATTACTAAAGGAGTTTAGTAGTTCAATTAAACACTCAATTAATCGATAGCTCAATATCATATTGTTCAAGGTGTTGGATGCATTGATTGGAGTATCAGATTGATTGAAATCGCAATTGACTGATTCTGCACAACCTGCACTCCCAACCGATCGACTCAAGTGTTGAACCGGTCGGCTGAGGTTGATGAACCGGTCGGCTCAAGCCCAGGGTGAAATGAGTGGTTCAAGTGTTGAACTGATCGATTCAACTGGTGCAACCGAGCAACTTGGGAAAGTAGGATTGGTGAGAATTTTTCTTGCGTTTCACTTGCCCAATTTGATTGGAACAAGGATTGGTATTCGATACCAATTAGAAACAAAAGAAGGAAAGTCAATTGGGAACCGACCAGGACCACCAACCGACCGGTTCACTTGTGAACCGACCGGTTCAAGGGTCCCAACCGATCGGTTGAGGTGTCAACCGACCGGTTCAGGTCCCCAACCGACCGGTTCACTTGTGAACCGATCGGTTCAGGTTGTGAGTTGATTGCTTTTGTGGAAAATCTCGAACCCTTCTACTCCTGCTTTTAGTCCTGCATTGCCCGGGATGGAGAACCCTGTCCCATGACCCTCATATATATATAGGGGTATTGGGGGCTTCTCAAAGAACAACTCAGTGCAACCAGTTGCTCTGCAAAGTTGTCGTTCTCTCTGGTTTTGGTAACCGAGAGAGAGCCCGAGCAAGTGCTTCCCGCAAAGGGAGGTGCAGCAAGGGAAGGACAACTGCAGTTGCAACTGGAGGCAGGAGAGTGTGTTGGTGACTAGTACATCAAGAGGAGGGTGAGACTCCTTCCACTTCCTTGTGGGACAAGGAGTGTGGAGTTCCAGGTGGTCTGTGTGGACTACTACAGAGGCGGGAGGTTTCTGCCGCTCAGGAGGACAACTGTTATCCGACAGTCCGGTTGAAGTAGGAGTCGTCAGTCCCGGTGCGACCAAGAGCTGCACAGACACCGTCCAAGACCAGAGGTGAAGACCGCGTAAGGCGCGAGGTATTCGAGCAAGCCTCGGGACAAGGTATGATTCCACAAACCATCCTTTCCTATTATATAGACGTTGACGTGTTTACTTGTTCTGAGTTTGGGGGAGAATTTTTTTGTTTCTGCTGCCTTCTCTGCCTCCCCTAAAACCCAACAGTCATGACACTAGTGAAAGGAGGTGGCTACACATACCCTACCAACCGAGGTACAAGTGTAGTTTTCCACCAATCTTTTCACATATATAATCACTGAGACACGACCATAGTCATTCTCAATCACATCAGATGTATGACGCATGACCATAGCCATCCTATACAACCTACATTGTGTATGACAAGGATATATCCTCAACTTGCCACCCCCACATACTCAATAGCATGCACTCTGTGTTTCCCTTAAGAATACTCATTTCATCATCTGACAAGTTCTGACACTCAGATGAATCTATGGCACATGATACTACATGATTAGAGTTTCACTTGATTAGTTATGCCAATTGGGTGAATTAAGGCTACATCAAACAAGTGGACATACAAACCCTAATTCACTTCTAATATGCATATGAATATCACAACTTCAAAAGATATAAAATGTGTGAAACATGATTTCTCATCTCATCATCACATGGTACTATTCAGTTGCCATTCATGAGGCTACACTAGTCATCATACTATAACAAGACATAAATCCTTTTCACAATATCACAGGGTATCAATCCTTTTCAACACAAGAGATTACACCTCATTTAGGGTTCAACCATGCCCAAAGGTCATTAAGACCATCATACTATCACATGATATAAATCTTTTCACAATATCACATGGTATCAACCCTTATCAACATAAGAGAATTACACCCATTCAAGGCTCAACCATGCCCAAAGGTCATTAAGGCCATCATACTATTCCCTGCAAGATCATCATTGTCTTTGCATGCTTTATAACAAGGCTCAACAACATCACTTACATATACTACACTAGATCAACACAATATTGCATTAATGAGATAGGAGATATTCATAAACAATCTTAGCAGGGTTATATTAACATTAAGAACATTCCTTTATTACATCAACATGCAAGGAATCTAGATATGATTAACCCTCATCATTTTCATAATGTACATGTTTAGCATAAGAAATTATCAACCATGTGGCTATGTTAACCACCAATTAACACATTAAGGTTATGATCATATTAAAGAGGTTATTTCACCATCATGCCATCATATAAGAAGGTTAAACATGAATAATCATCATTATCTATTTGCATTAGAGTTAAGTTCACAAGATAAATTATATTAATGTTACTAATCATCACTCATACCCAAACCTTAATTCACGACATCCCCATTGGATCATGGATGCATAATGTGAAGCATCACCATCACATTCCATACTATTTTCAAGTATGAACCCACATATAAATCAAGGTATAACCATGGGGTTATAGCATACTAGGGTTTCAACAACAATACGAAAGTACTCCATGATTGTATTAGTCATTCAAGGGCTATTCATACCCAATTACCATCATTTAGCTATATTAAAGGTAGGTATAACAAGCTATACCTCATTAGGGTTACCCATTAATTCATTATGGTGATTATAAATCATAATCATACGAGGTTAAGGGTAACACTACAAGTTTAAGGCATTGAGCCATCAAATTCTCATCATTATAATCATAATATTACACTATAAGCTTCACCCAAAACAATGGGAATATTAAGGCATCAACTTCTAACCATTAAATGTTGAAAAGGTAAAGCCATTGATAGTTTACATAAGTAAACATCTTGAACAAACCAACTATGAAGTCATTGATTTGGTCTCTATAAAGAGTCACCATCTAACCCTAGACATCCCTTGATTAACAACACAAAAAGTTCCATTGAGAGTAGGGTAAAATCCATAATCGATTGTTCATTTAAAACAAGCCATCCATTGTCAACAAGTAAGCTCCTTAAGTTGATCATATAAAGGAAACATATAAATAACATTATTAGGACCAACATATTACATTAGCCATCATTCCACCTTATTGGAAGAATAAACATTAGATCTTGACCATTGGGTCAAGTTCATATGTTAAAGCCATCAATTACAGTATGGGTCTGACAATTGCATCAAGTGATACAAGAAACCATTGGTCTAAGGCTTAATTGATGCTACAACTATATGATTAACTCACCATAGGTTTTGGATACCTGATCCACCATCATTAGTTACCATTAAGGAACCATAGGTTGTTAGATCAACACTATATTCATTAATCAACATCAAATATCAAACTAATATCACTATTGATTGATAACATCATTAGGGTACTTAGTTGTTAATCACTAGGCTTCTAATTAGGCCAACACCTGACCTAAGGGGTGAATGTAAGTTGAAACCCATGGTCACCACCATCATTTTTCATGAAGACAACACCATCGGTTGTTGCAACGGTACCATCATTGAGTCACGTGTTTATAGAAGAAATCAGCTTTAAACCCTAAAATTGACCACTGGTTGATAGGTGCTTAGAACCATAGGTTGTCAAACCAACCTGATAAAAGTCATATTATACCTTAGGAATAATGTACACATGATCACAGGTTCATCTAGAACTGAAATCTGAACAGGGAACATTATAAAAATCGAAATTCAAGTCAAGAATAGCTTTTTAGTGCATGGATCATCATTTTCAAGTAAGAACATGAGCTAGCAAGCTTATGGTAAGCAATAAATTTGGAGCAAGTTATAAAACTTGCCTCTAATGAGAAGATGAAATCCCAAACAGAAGAAAACTCAAGAAGGTAGGGTAGAAAATTCAAGTATAAGCTGTGAACTCGTCCATCTAGCACCTTTCTTCTTCAAATGAGCAAACCCTAAGCATAAGGAGCAAGAAAGGTAGGGTTTTAGAGCTTTAGAGAAATTTCTACCATGGAACAACAAGGTTCTGACCTGTAGAAAGGTAGGAGGAAGTATAAAAAAGAAATAAATGGTGGAAATAAGGGGATTCTTACTCTTTTAGGTTAAGATCACTAGAAGGAAGCTTTTCAAACCCAAAAAAGAAGTCAATTGCAACCCTAGATTCTTTTTCCAAGAAGATCCCCTCTTTCTTCTTCCTTGGATAGGAAATTCACAGAAGCACAGAGGGAGAATGTGGTTCATAGAAGGAGGGAAGTGGTGGAGAGAAAATGTCTCGTTTTGGTTCTTAGGGATACGTATATGAAACTTTAAGATAAAGAAAAAGAAAAAGTTGATGTTCTAGTATCCTTCCAAGTGTCCATGGCCTTAAACTATTAAGAATATACAAGCACACACAAAAGAAGCTCCCCCACTATCCATAGAGACATGTTTATCCCTCGTTTCTTGAATTTCCAAGAAAATAAATAACTTATTAGTTGATAGCTACTAAAGGTAGCTCATTCATGAAGGGGTAAACCCTAAAATACCCTTGGAGAAAACACCTTGAAACCAAGGTTTAAATAGGTGCCCCATGTCTCAAAAAGCTCAAGAATGATGAGAGAATATCCAAGGAACATAATTCAAGTGATAAATTGCAAAGAAAACCTCTCAATTGGGTAAATTGTAGAAAAGTCCAAAATGTGCATAAAATTACATAACTTGCTCAAACAGTGTCCAAATTGGACCAAATTTGAAACTTAAGCTTGTGTTATGATTTAAAAGCATATCACTAGGTTATATTAGGGTTATAAGAATTAAATTATGATAATTAAGCTTATTCAACTCATTAAGCGAGTTTAGGGGCCTTACAGTGTGAGCTTGTGTCACTATCACCACATTATGCTTGTATTGTTGCCATTCACAGCATCGTCAACAAATCCACATACCATGGGATATAAATCCCTCAATTCATCTCATATTAGGCCAAAAGTCACTGCGAGGTCATAGGACCATTCACATCCTCTCAAGGCTCATTTGACCTGTATTATATCATTGTTACCATAGTATACACTATCTATGATTATCAATGTTGTAATACCTACATGGTTAGAAGTTAATAGGGAAGAGAGAGATAACCACACAACATCATAATATTTTCATGATAAGAAAACAAGTTCACTATATATTATTAGGGGTAGGGTTTCCTCTTAGTCGATTATAGATTACAAGACTAGGTACGACTATCCACACTAGGACCATCACGCTCCATCATCTTGGAATGTATGAGGAGTAGGAGACATCATCAAGGTTGATTAGATAACGTTCCAAATAGAACTATGTATGTCTTACATATTATTCATATATGATTATCATTAAGCATTCATATGTGCTTCACAACCACTTATCATCACCCTATGTTGACCACATGACCACATAGGTCACGAACACCTACCATGGTCCATGTTGTGACCGACCCTTAGATCATGTCGCACCCACGACAATAGGGTTAGGGTTCCAATAGAACATCTCGACCAGAAGGTGTCTCGATGAAACAACCCCAACCACCAACATATGTCACGACCTAAGACCCTCATGGTCCCGACCCAACACACTAGAAAGTGTCTCAGCCCAAACAAAATAGGAACAAAGCCCCAACACCAAGAGTAACTAAGCCACCACACCCAAGAGTCTCAACCTATCATCACTAGGTCAAACTCGACCGCAAGAGGGTATGCTATCAAAAGGCTATCAAGGTCACACCACCATGGGAGAAATGTTGTGACCACCAAGGGAGGAATGTCGCGACCACCAAGATACACCATCTAGGTCACCAAAATAGAACAAAAAAAAGGTGAAACTATAGTTATCATGAAGAAAAGGTCACATACAAACGATCACCAAGACCCTAAGTCATGGCTCAAGAGACTTCCAAGGAGGAACCGTATCAAAGGAAGAGAAAACTATGCTCAAGATAGCTAAAACCGAACCTAACATCCCCCCAACCTTTAGGCATACAAACACCATGCATGAGAGCAAGGTAAAGGGCAAGACATAGAGAAAAACCTTCATATCCCATTATCTACCAAATCAATTACAAAAGATTAGGGTTTCAGATTGCTTTCAAACCAAGAAAGATAACTTTACCAAACAAGCTCTAGAAGTTACCATTAAGCAAAAAAATGACGAGGAAGCAATCTAGAGAGAGAAGTCAGTAACAAAACATTTAAAGAAGTGCAATAATAGAGTAGGTTTAGTGTTATATAACCCGCCTTAAGTTGATTACCACCAAGGGCTCCAACTCCAAGATCAAGAACTCCAAGCTTATGATCCAAGGGTTGAAAGAACTTCACCAAAAGTTCCACACTCAGCCACAAGATCATCTCAAGAAGAAGAAGACATCAATGTCAAAGCTAGACCAAGGAAAGAACTAAAGAAGCTCTTGGCTGAACCAAAGAGGAAAGGAAGAAAGAGAGGAGAAATCATCTTCACACTTGGGTCTACCTTGTCAAGACATGGTCTATGACCCTTGCGATGAGGGATTTCTTTCTCAAAATGACCACAATGGAGGGACCATTGTCTAGGGCTGAGAAAAGAGAGGAAGGTGAAGGTAGGAGATTAACAGAAACATCAACTTAGAAGACAAACACTTACCAAGGATGGAAGATGAGCTCGGATCACCACCACCACCACATGCAAGAGGAGATTGATTCCCCAAGCTCCAAGGACGAACCTCCTAGCTCCACAAAGATCCAAGGCAAGAAAAGAAGGAGGAAGAAGATAGATGGATGAAAGGGTTGAAAACAAGGAAGGTTAAGGGGTTTTATAGATGAAGGATGAGAGAGAGAGAAGGGTGAGGTGTCAACACACTAAGGAACCCAAGGGACACTTGTCCTCGCAAAAGGCCAACATGCACCCACATGCAACCACTTAAACATTACATGCAAGACATGGTGATATACTCTAGGTAGTGCCTCGACCACCATGCCATACCCCATGGTCACGGTCGCGGCCATCTTAGGGTGCACCTCCCATGGCCGTGACACCATCAACCGACATCACCTCTAGGTCGAGACAAGACACCTCCACAAACCCTAGGTCATTCATCTCAACCCAAGATCACACTAGACCTCCTAGGTCATGACCCAAAAACCTAGAGGAGGTGTCTCGATCGTGAAACCCTCCAAAACTAACCTTGTTTGTGACCCAAGGTCGAGACAACACAACCAACTCTCACATGGTCAAGGCACTCAACGCTCACATCAACCCTAATCACCACCTAGGGTGATGATCCTCAATTAAGGATCAAGCAAGGAACCCTCCTCTTTCTCTTTCCTATAGATGATGTCAAGAAAGATAGGGAACACTCTAGAGGTGGCAAATTGCACATCAACCCCCTATATTGGGTAAATTGCAATTTGCACCAAAACTAGCACAGAAACCGCAAACAACATCCAAACAAGCTCAAATTAGAGACTTAATCTCCCACAAGCCCTAATTACATCTCACAATATTAATGCAAGGTTCTAAGCTCATGATTAAGCCAAAGAAAATAGGTTTACCCCAAAAGTCATGTAATGGCACTTACATTTTCAGACCACAAGAAACAAAAAGTTAGTCGATAGCCTTGCAAAGACAAGACTACCTCAAAATGTCAATCTCTATATATGGTAGAGATTCCCAAATAACCTCATGGAATTATATGAACCTAAATCCATTTTATTCTAGAGAGTGAACCGAGTAGAGTAGATTCTGGTGTAGTTACTGAACATTTATATCTTGAATGGATGAAAGTTCTGTAACGACAACAACAACAAGAACAAAAACAACAACAACAACAATGATGATGATGATAATAATGATGATGATAACAACAACAACAACAATAATAACAAAATAACAACACAACAACAACAATAATAATAATGACGATGATGATCATCATCACCGCCAAAGCATTTTACTAGAAATTTATATGGTGTTGATACCGAGTCGGTTTATTAGGATTGGGGTAGTATTTAAAGTATTGCTAAAATTGAAGGGTTTACAGGAAAAGTTCACTAAAGGTAGGGTGACATGTGTTATGTAAGTAGTAAGGTCTGGTAAGGGATTCACTCCTTACTCAATCAAAAAGGGAACAAGTCCAATGCCAACTACCAACACAATTTTATTTGCATGACAATATGATCCAATATATTCAACCAGTATGTTTAAGATATTAAAATAAAACAACAGGAGAAAATGTTATGATTAAAATGATTTTACAAAATGACATGGTTGGCATCCACATGGGTGAATACATGAGGCATACAATATAACATTACTACTGGCCACAGAAGTAAGCCGACCACTTCATTCTATCTTCCAAGGAGAATCAACTACACATGTGCATAACTTGGTCATCCTTCCAAATTCCTTTTTAACTAAGGGTTTATATGTTCAACTGATGGCACTCACTTTTTATCCATATTTGTTCATAGACTAAGATTTCTATCAACTAATCTTGTGTGATGAGGAGTTATGAAAACTTAAAGCAAATGCCATCAACCATATTTCCCCAAAGGGAAACTTGACTGAATCCTCTTGATGTTTTGGATTTTTCTAAAACTTCCCAAGTGCATCCATAGTTAATTGTAATTTATTTGACTATATGTTTTAGCTTGGTTACAAGTTATACAATGATTACAAATGATTTGCAACAAATTTCTAGGAAGAATTATAGATACACTTTAGCTTCAATTTGTGCTTGTATGACTTGATTTTCTCCAATCCAAGGATGGTGAATTTGATCAATTGGAGTGTGTCTATAATCTAAAATGGTCTTAATAGAAAATTTCGACGCATATGACTTGACTAGTGAAGTCATTAGGACAATATGGGCCATGTAAACTATGGCGTAAACAAAGTCATATCTAAAAATTGAACCAATTGCATTGCAAAATCCATACAAGAATACCCTGATTCTTTCACCATCAAGCACCACATAATTGTCCTTATCAACCTTAGATCAATGGAGCAGTCAAAGCAGTAAAAAACAATATTATAAAGATATTCAAAAAATCCATTGAGCTCACATGAGACTAGCAGGAACAACTATCCTTGCAATATGAGCATATCAGATGTCTATGTGCACATCCATTGATGCACACCTTAGTAGCTCATTTACTTCCATAGAATTTAGATCATTTCCTTGCATATACATCATGAAGAAGACATCCAACAAATAGATTGGGTCTAAGATCACATATACACACTCAATGCAATTGAGAAATGAAGGCACCACACCCTTCGTCATAGGTGACTCTATTAAGCATGAACGGCTCAATTTTTTCAATAAGGTACACCCTCTGCATTTACAAATGGTAACCTTGTTCTATGAATTTACTTCAACCTAGATACCAAGGTAATTGTAATGAAAAAGGGAAAGGGCCCTTCATTGTCCATAGATTTTACAATAATGACACCATTGACTACAAGACATCAACAATGACATCCACTTTCTACCCATAAATGACAACCACATAAATATGTATTACTGCCAATAGCAAAGTAGCTTCACATAAACACATTCCAAACCAACATTTTAAACCCCTTCTCAACTAAGACATTGAAAATAATAGATCATCGGAGAATACAGGGGTTTATCGATCAAAAACTTGAATCTAAGAGGGAACATTCCATAATTGTCATCCCCTACCTCATTATTTCAAAAAATAAAATTGGTTAAAAGTTAGTCTCTCTTGCTGACATATGTTATTCCTAATAAGAATGAAGTGTTGGATCAAAGGGCTCTAGAGGGTGGGGGTGAACAGAGCTAAAAAGCACTTAAACAAAATCAATTAGACCTTCAAATTACTTCAAGAGTAGGATTGAATATATGGAATTTGATGTGCAACTAAACATACATAGAAAGGATGGGATCGATATTGAATGAAGATAAGAAATAAGATATTTAGAGTGGTTCCAATATCCAAACTAGGAGAAAGTCAGTCCACTACCTAGAGAGGTCAAGCCCTAGGATTTTGCAACCATTGCATACTCATATTCCATTATAAGACACACAATAAGACCTTTCTTTTGTAGGCCAAGGATACCTACCCTTCCTTTTTAAGGACTAAAAGGAACCAATAAATCATACATGGTCTTACCTATCCTTGAGGTAGAGTCTTCAACCTCTACAAGGGCTTACCCACTCTTTCAAGTAGCTAGATACCTTCACCAAGGAGCTCCCCTCTTGCAGTCAGTCTTCTTCCTTAAAGAAATTACCTACACGCCTCAAGGATCTTCAACCTTCACCTTCTCCTTCACCTTGGAGAAGCTTTCACCAACTTAGCTCTTGAGAAATGGTTGGGAAAGGGAAGATTTGAGGGCTTTACAAGAGTACAATGGATTAGCACTTTCACACACAACCTATCTCACTCATATGGACATTTGGATTTATAAGAAAGAGAGAGAAAGGGAATGTAGTAGAGAAAATGCACTCAACCATAGCTAGGAGCCTTAAATAACATGAAGGAACAAACTTGGAATGATGTCCAAGGGGTCCTATTTATAGTTAGGGATGTCTACTAGCCACTAGAAGCACTTGGAAATGATTTCTAGTCATTTGGGGTGTTGCGACCGTACTATTTTTGATATTTGCAATACTCCAATGGATAGAATCACTTTTTCTACACATTTCATACAATGCAGTCAGTCGAGTTTCCATAAAGGTAACTCAGCTAGTAGCACTATGAGACAAGCTAATTTTGTGTCATAGACCGAGTTTATCCTGGATAAAACTCGACTGATGGCTTAAAATCAGTTTGCTAGTGCAAGTTGTTGGTCGAGTTTATCCTTAGGTAAACTCATCCGAGCCTGAATATTTGCCAAGACCCATCCTAGGTGTCGTTCGAGTTTCTGGGAAGGAAACTCGGCAGATCATACAACCTGCGATGTATTTTGGAAAATGTCATTAAACGTTCAAATTAAGTGCTCCTGATTTTTAGTCATCTTAGTTTCAAGTCATAACAATAATACAAATGATTACAATAATTGTCTTAAGTCATTTAGGGCCAATTCCACAAAAGTGCATTTGCATCGCTTTTGACTTGAACTGGATCAAGATAGGGCTTGATTAAATTGATCCTTTTCATGTACCTAATACCTGAAATTAATATAAAATAGACATATTAGATACATATGAATGGAATAGTTAAATCATCATAAAAATATCAACAATGTATAACACTTAGGACAACATTCTACCCCTTTTTGAAGATGGCAAACATTCCTCATATTAAAAAAGATTTAGAATTTAAACTTTTACCTTGTGAATTGTAAGGGGATGCATGAATGAACAATAACAATTGCCCCCCCTCAATTCATCCTTACCTCAATTTCTCTTTTCCTTCACATGTATGGTTAGTGTCTTCCAAAAAGAAAATGACCATAGCACATATATACTCTTGAGTCCTCTTACAAGTCACATGATATTTCAGATAATAGACTATAAAAGGATCACAATACAATATGATTGAGCTCAATTATCTTCCTTTGTCATATCAAAAAGGTAGGGGATAAATGAGCTAAGAAACATAAGTCTTACCCAGAGGAACAAACTACACAAGCAACCACCACAACAAGCACCAAAGAAGAAAACTCAGAGAGAACAAGCATGCTAGAGTCATAATCAAAACATGGAAGCACATACCAAGAACTAATAAGATAAAGCCAAACATAGAGTTAAGGTACATAGGATAAGATTACAACACCAATTATGCCTTTTCAATAGATGAAAGAAACAAAATAGAAAAAAACCAATGAGATGTGAAAATAGTATGTCTCATATATAGTGCCCAAATGTTCAGTACATGAACGTCTACAAAAAGAGATATATATGAGCACCAATAGACTAATAACTAAACATTTAATCCATATATGTCAAGGTCCTCATCTACATCTAACTGGTAGTCCTCATCTCCATCAGATGGTGCATTAGGGGCAACATGTGTAGCCTCAACATCATCTCCATCATCTCGGATCCATCATCATCTCCATGATCATCATCACCATCAACCTCATCAACATCCTCATCAACCATCTTTGTGTCCTCATCAAGCACAAAAAAGTGAGGACCATGCAACCTGCATTTTTCTCTACCCAGGAGATGTCACACTTGAGTAGAGCCTTTTCTTGCTCATAATTGGGTATAGAAACCCAGTCATAGATAGCAAGCAAGGTCGAATCAGGTCAGATTGGAAGAGTAAGAACCTGAGAGGCAGCAGGCTAAGAGGAAGCGGGGGTAGGTTCACCATCAAAGATAGGTGGTACAATGGAAGCAACTGGTGGAGGGGCTGGGTTGAACTAACTGTATGCATAGCTAGCACCTGAGTAGGGCTGGTAGGTGGGTAGGGATTACTGCAGGATAAGTTCATGTTAGGCAAGATTAGAACTAAATCCCGATGGATGTGGTCTTTAACCTGGAGGTTGTAGGCATGTTGGTGTATCATGTAACCCATCAAGGTTTCATTAGACATAGAAAACAAGACACAGTCAGTTCTAGGCGAAGGTGGAGGAGCCTAGATGGAGGTGGAAGCACCAGGTGTGGTAGATGAGGTAGGATGGAAAGACTTCTTGATAGTGGTTTTGAACATGGAAAAGGTGTTTCTTAGTTTTTTGAGAACACACAATAAATCAAGTTGGGATAGGTGGGTGGGTACTACTAGTTTTCTTCCCTGAGTCAAAACATGTCACGTGGTGAAGAATGAAATGAGCCCATTTGACTTTGACATCATTAAGGAGACATTACATTAACACAACAATGTTCTCTACAATATCTAATTTCTTTGGGTGGATATTATTGTTAACCTCTGATGCAATGAGACATGTCTTGATGTCTAGGGAAGAGGAAGGAAGGATGGATCTCTTCCTATATAGAACACCAGGCTTCTTTAAAATGTGTGGATGTTAGGTAGGGTAAGGTCAGGGTTAAAGTTTTTTTAGAACTTCTTGAGGTCAAGAAGGTCAAGATACTAGTGATAGGAGGTCATCCATGTGTTTGCAAGTCAGTACCATTAAAGTAGGAATTCAAAGAATCATCAAAGATGGTAATCTTGGTACCCACAATCATGGAGGTCAAGATAACTTGGGTGTTAGGCAGTGGCAAAAAGGTAGTGTATTTTCATATGAAATTAGCGTAGAATTCATGGACTGCTTTTGTGCTAGACATATAATTCGAGTAGCATAATCATTCTATACACAAAGCAGAAAGATGATGAGCTTGGAAAATAATAAAAAATTCCTTCGTCAAGCCTAAAGCACAAAAAGGAAAAGGATTTCTAAGAAGAATCTCCTTAGACCTATTCATAGTTTTAGTGGAGATGGATGAGGTGCCATGAAAGGAAATGTGCCTAGCATCCGTGGAGGATGTGGATACTCTGACTACTCTAGTCCATTTTCTTTGATTTAAGGCAATGGAGGTTGAAGAAGATGGAATGACCACAAAACAAAGAAGTAGGCACAAGCTGCAGGCCGCCTAAGGTGCTATGTCAAGGTATAAGGGGGCTAGGACAGGTGATATGGGGCTAAAGAGGGTAGAGGAGAGGTTTGGGTAGCCCAATGTTTTAAGGATGAACAAGCTAGAGTGGCTATTGGTCGACTTTCTCTAGTTGAGAGGGAGAAAAGTCAGCCGACTGCCTATATATTTTTCGCCCAACAGTGTTGTCAGTCAAGTTTTGGGGTTGCTTACTTAGTCGACACTACATTTTTGTTCATTCCTTGACTTGTTGTTGGTTGAGTTTCTCTCTAAACAAACTCAGCCGATAGACCAGTCTGTCCAAAAGATAAGAAATTTAATTCTTAGCCACTAGAGTGCTATATAAATTCATTTATCTAGCCTATCATGTATTTTGAAATATTGAGGCACATTAAACTCATCATTAGCTACTATTTTGGGGTAAACCATGTGTTTGTGAAAAATAGCCAAAAAAAAAGTAAAAGCAAGGCATATGGACTAGTTAAAATTAGCACTAACAAGTAAGAGTTGAGCAATATATGAGAAAGAATATATAGGTATGAGACCATCTAGCTAGAAGGCATCTCAATATCATCAAGAGCAGTGATAAGCAATTTTGATCTAATACAAGTAAATTGCTTTGTAGCTAGAGGTTTTGTGAAAATATCTGCAAGTTGATTTTTAGTGTCCACATGCATGATATAAATATCCTTTTGGGCAATGTGGTCACGAAGGAAGAGGTGGCAGACCTCTATATGTTTGTCTCTACTATGAAATATAGGATTATAAGAAAGATTGATTGCACTAGTATTATCACAACAGATAGGAAAAGCATCAAAATGAATGTTAAAGTCTTGGAGCATTTGCTTCATCCATAGGATTTGGTAACAAAAACTCCCAACTGCAATGTATTCATCCTCAGTAGTTGAAAGTTCCATTGTGCTTTGTTTGTTAGAGAGCCAAGAGACTAAGCATGGTCCTTGGAATCAAACAACAAGAATCTTGAGCAAATAAGGCAAGAAATCCCCGTGTTGTTGGCAGCTGATATGGGGTGGAATGGTGGAAGGGGCGGGCGTGGTCGTGGAAGGGGGGGAAACCCTAGGGGCGGCTCCAACGATGGGGCAAGAACTCCATCCCTAGAGCCTGATTCGGATCCTCCTGATAGCTCAAGAGTGGCTGAGGGAGCGAGGATCCAGTCGTCCCAACTTGGAGGCCATTCTGAGGCGGCGTCCTCCTCATTGAAGCCCGCTGATCCGCCTACCTCCTCCATTCGGCCGCCTGATGAAAACGGGGACTCCTCCGCAAGCGCTAAGGTGAGCGACTGGCTCTCAGCCAGTAGGTCAGGCCTACCATGCGAGGTGATTTCCCCTGTCTGCTACATCGACCCGGTCGTCGTTGAAGGGGTGAAGAGCTTCTCCATCTCGAGCGGAGACGAACCCCGTCCAACGTGGCTAGAGTATGTCTCCATAAGGTTTACGGGGAGGAAACCGTTCCGAAGCCAGCTGCAAGGCTGGATTCGCCGACAGTTGAGGCCAAGTGATGCTGTCGACATCACAGCGGAGGAAGCTGAGGGGTTCATAGTGAAGCTCCCCACGACAAAGGAAAGGGGAAGGATCTTGAGCGAGGCGCCGTGGATGATGGATGGTTCGCTAACCGTCGTCCAGGCGTGGGAACCAGGGTCCCCCCTTCAGCCTCTCTCATTTCCGTTTCTTCCTGTGTGGGTCAAAATCGAGAATCCAGGTGTGCACTGGACTTCGAGAAGGATCAGTGGCGTCGCCAGCATCCTTGGGAAGCCCCTTGACATTGAAGACTCAAGCCTATCCGTTCACTGCCTGAACGAAGCCACGACGTGCGTGGAGCTCTCTACCGGCTCTGGTTTCCCGAGGACAGTGAAGGTCATCGTTGATGGGAAGCCCAAGTGCTTGAAGGTCGACTATCTGGCGAGACCCAAAGTCTGTTCGGGCTGCTTGTAGTTCGGACACCGTCTCCCATCCTGCCCCAAGGCCAAAGGTTGCAAACCGTTGCAAAGTCAGCTGCAGCTAAGGACTGGGAAGAATAGAGGGCGTGAAGGTGCTCGAAAATTTGCCGAGGAGAAAGGACCCTGCCGTGATGAAGCTTCTGGAGCAATTCTAGACACAGAACAAAGGGTGGATGCTGCTCCGTACAGAGTCGAGGTGGAACCTGATATGAGGTGTTGTCCCCCAACAGTGGCTGCAGGTGCTCTGAACCTGGAGTGGGATATTTCTCCTCCCAAACCGGCTGCTACCCCTCCCTGTTTGAAGCATCTTGTGTAGGATACTAGTATTTCTCTGGAATACCAGCAAAGGCTGTTGTGCAACTCTGATGACGGGTCCTCGGTTAATTCTGTTGATTTTGATCAGGAATTAATGGATGATTTTAGTGTGAACAAAGAGCCAAGGCCAAATAAGAAGAAGAAGAAAAAGCATAAGAGAGCTGGTGATGAAGAGATTCCCATGCTAGGCCTTTCTGTGTCTATCTAGGAGCTCTACTGGTTTCTTTGCTGTGTTTTCTTGAGCAGGCTGCTAAGCAGGGGACCTTTTTGATTTAGTTGTTCACGTTCTGGTTCTCTTAGATTGCTGTGGCTGATTGTCTTTCTTTCCAGGAATACATATTTGTGGGTGTTTTGAGTGCAAGTATTCCTGTTAGATAGATGTCTGGGTGCAGTTGTTTAAGTGGGCTTACTTGGACTTCTATGTCCGATTGGTTGTTCTGACCTGCTGCCGTGAGTTGGAGCAAAGCTTGATGTGGCAGATCGTGTTTGCTTCAGGGAGAGTGTTTGAAGTGGCAGATCGAGCACTACTCTTATGTTTTCTGTGTTTTCCCTGCTATCTGTAGCTTATTATAGTAGTCCCAATTTCTAATAAGGTGTATAGTTTGATGTGGATAAGGGGGGTGGGTTGCACATATATATTTTTGGGTGGGCTTAAAGTTTCGGTGTGCCTCCTCTCTTATCTACTTAGATTGTCTTCTTTGTTAGTCTTTTGTTCTGCTGTAGGGTTTTGGATATCAGGGGTCTCTTTTTTTGTTTTGATCTGATGGGGTTTCCCTGTGTGGAAACACAAGGATCTAGTTTCTTCATGAGGCACTTTTGTACCTAAAGTTTTTGGTAATATAGCAACAGGATTTTTAGCCGACCAAAAAAAAGCATGGTCCTTGGAGGAAACAAGTGCTACTTTTGCAATTTCTATCAATTAAACACCCTACATAATCTGCATCACTATAAATAGTTAAGAGTAAAGTTCCTTGACTTGGTATAACATAGCCCAAAATTTTAGGTTTTGGCTAAATACCTCAAAATACTCTTAACAATTATACGATGGGATTTTCTAAGGCTTGATTGAAATCTAGAACACAAACCAACACTAACATAATATCAGGTCTAGAGGCAGTTAAATTAAGGGAGCTACCAATCATTCCTCTATAGAACTTCTCATCCATTTTCTCACCTTCCTTGTCTCCGTCAAGTTTGGCAGTGTTTGACATGGGGGTGTCCATCGGCTTGGTGTTCTCCATCCCAAAGTGCTTAAGGAGTTCACTTGTATACTTGCCTAGGCTGATGAAGTTTCCTTCCTTTGTTTGCTTGATTTGAAATCCAAGGAAGAAACTAAGCTCACCCATCATACTCATCTCAAACTCATTCTGCATAAGAGAACTAAACTTCTTGCAAAGATCAAGATTAGTTCCGCCAAAAATGATATCATCAACATTAATTTGAGTAACCTAAAAGTTGCTAGAAGTGTGTTTGAGAAAAATGGTAGAATCAACTTTTCCCATGATGTAGCCATTGTATAGAAAAAATTTCTTTAATTTCTCATACCAAGATCTAGGGGCTTGTTTGAGTCCATAGAGAGCTCTTTGTAACAATAAACATGATTAGAAAGCTTATCACGTTCGAAGTCGGGAGGCTGAGCCACAAAGAATTCCTCCTGTACTGTACCATTCAAAAGGGAACTTTTAACGTCCATTTGGTAAAGCAAGAAATTATTATAGCTAGCAAAGGCAACTAACATTCTAATAGATTCCAATCTAGCAACACTGCATAAGTTTCATCAAAATAAATACCTTCATGATGATTGTAGCCTTGAGCAGCTAACCTTGATTTGTTCCTTACCACTTCGCCACTTTAATCTAGATTGTTGCATTAGACCTAGTTGGTGCCAATGATCTTCCTATCATTTGGTATTGGCACTTAGGTCCACACTTTGTACTTTTCAAACTACTCTAACTCCTATTGCATAGCTAGGATCCATTGATCATCCTTGAGAGATTTTTTGATGTTACTTGTCTCAAGTTGTGAGATGAAGGTGTTGTCGGCTTGTTCTTTGTTGAATGCAGTATGTGTCTTCACCCTTTCAAAAGGATTGCCTATGATGAGCTCTTTTGGATGATGTTTTACGAAGCAGGGAGTTGGATCCTTATTTTCTTCTTCTTTCTCTTCTTCATTTACTATCACCTCTTTTCCTTTGTCAATGATGTTAAGCTCTTTCAAGTGAGGAATCACCTCATCTACAACATCATCATTTAGGATATTCTTAGAAATAGAGCGGTTAGTTTCAACAAATTTAACACTGATAGATTCTTCTACTTTAGACAATTCAATGTTAAACACTGTATAAGCTTTGATGGCAGCGCTATAGCCAAGAAAGAAAGCCTTGTACGGTTTCACATCAAACATGTCGAGGAAATCCTTGGTGTTTAAAACAAAACAAGGACAACCAAAAATATGAAAGAAATCAATAGAGGGCTTTCTACCACACCATAACTCATTGGGGGTTTTCTTTAAAGATGTATGAGTGAAAACCAAGTTTTGCACAAAACATGATGTGCTTACAACTTCGGTCCAAAACTTCTTTGGATTATCATACTCTAGAAGTGTGGCACCTCATGCCACACAAAAGAGAGATTCTTAAAACAAAACCATGGAAGAAAATTAAGGAACATATTACTAGAAAACAATTAAAATTTAAACCGTTTTCATAAAACTATCAAACAACAAAAACCATTACATATGAGTACTTTCATGCCTCAAAAAACTTACTATGTGTGCCATCAACCTATTACCTGAGGACCTGCTCTGGAAATATATACATATATCCATTACAGTTGTATACAAAAAAGGGCACACAAGCCAAGCACGTATCGAAAGCACATCCACAAAATGTCTACAAAACATCCCCAAGGACCTGTGTGTACATGGATGACTCTAGGACTTTATCAACAAAAGACATCCAACAACACTTCCAACCTTGTTAGCTACTACTCTCCTTGCTGCTACTCAACCTCATCTGCACGATCTCTATCTCTTTGTGTATGTCCACCTAAAAAGGATGTGGGAAACCCATGGGATGAGAATCTAAATCTCAACGGGATATATAAATCTCCACCAACTCTATTATTATCACATATAAGATAAATAGAGTGACAGTAAAGTTACAACTATGTGAATCATGTAATCATTATTAACAGGAAAACAATTACTGATGAATTATGAAACATATTAATAATTTAAAAGGAATATGAAAAACATGTATAATTCCTATCAACAATATTGTATAAAGATCAAGCAAGGCCTCATCCAATGTTTCCATATTTTGATCCAATACAATTATACTACACTACTGATTACACATTTTATTATGCCCTGAGGATTTGAGTCCTACCACTCTAATCCCACCGACCACTACTAAGTCAAAATCAGTGCCATACCAGGTCTAGTGGAGAATCCACGACCTCACCACCTCATGGTCAATACACGAGAAAACACCACAGAGACATATCAGTCAACTACAACAATGACATATAGTCAAACTCAGGGATTGGTTCACGCATGACCATCCACATATATAATCATAACTATCCCACCTTGGTACAGGTACGGCGCTAGAAGAACATGCTCATGCATGTCCATTCTAACAATAAGGAGTGGTTCACACATGTCCATCCATACCACAACAAGATCGACTCACGCATGGTCGTCTCACACATCCTGTAGCAAATGCTGACACTGAATGGATCTATGGCACAGGGCGAGCTACAAGATTAGGTTTTCACTAGATTAGTTAAATCATTTAAGTATCTTTTAGCATCAATCAAGTTACAATGTACAACCTCTAAACAAATTCTACATAAATAAGGGCATAACACATTGCCAAGACATAGTGGAGCATGTAAGGTGTGATCTCATCCCATTATCACTTGATGCTTGCCATTCATCATAATTCTAATCACGAGGAGCACATATCATGGGTAACAACCCCTCATCTCATCACTGAGGAAAATCACCAACTCATATAAGGCAATAAGCCATCATTAGGCCATAAGACCATTCGCCTCCTCTTTCAAGGATGTCAACAACATTTATGCCTAACAAGGCCCATTAAACATATCATAAGCAACATAGCTCATACCTGGCTATACTTATCAACTGGTATCACCTGCATGGTTAGATACTTGTAACAAGATGAACAATACATCATCATCATTACCATCTCATAAGATCCAGGCCATTCACATTACATCATTATGGTTATTTAATCAATTAGGGTTTACAAGGTTGCATCAACAACCACCCTTATATCATTGCTCTCATTATCATTATAAGGTATGTTATGAGATATAGAAACATAGCTCTTGTTATCATACACACAACCTCCCCATAGGATATCACATCTTAGCATGTAACCCTATCATCAACATGATGCAACATAACCATGAATACAAGATATCAGTTAAGGCTAGTATGTAGGCGTATCGATTTAGATCAACTTGGGAGTGTATCAGTCTAGCACCATAGGTGTGTCGGGAAACCACACGAAGGGGGTGTATGGGCCAACACCTCCCAAGGATATTATGGAAACTCAAGCCTGTCGGGCAACACCATCTCCAGGTGTGATGGGAAACTACAATGCCTAGGTGTGACGGGTAGTTCAAGGCATATTGGGCAATGCCAACCCAAAGCATGACGGGAGTCACCATGCCGGGCATCACCAAGGTATTTTAGGTGTTAGGTTTAAGGTTAGCTGGGCATCATAGTTTGAGATGTGTCAGGAAATATTGTCTCAAGGTATGACGGGCATCACATGCTAATGATGTATCGAGCAATGCTATACTAGGGGTGTGTCGGCCTCTTCCCAAGTAGGGCGTCACCGTTGCCCCCCTCTAAGTACAACCATAACTGTGATGGCTCACACCCTTTATATCGGTTAAGCATCGTATCTATTTAGGTGCCTCAAAGTCATGACGGGCTAGCATCTTCTCAGATCAGCAATGCATGACGGTTTGGTTCCATACTGGTTTAACGACTAGAAGTCAAGACAAGCTAACCTTCACGACCATAAAGACCTAAGAATGCACATGGCATGATGATTTGACCGTCACCAAAACATATCGACCTAAACCTCATCAGGTCGTGATGACCTATCTCTTGGTGTAACAATTTGTTGTACTCAGGTCGTGATGACAAGCCACCATAACATGTCAACCTAGTCATCTTCTACCTTAGGACACTCATTTCAAGCAAGTCAAGAAAGTGTAACACATGGGCAACAACTTAAGCAAGACTCCTTCCAAACAAATCTCAAAACCTCCAAGAAGAACTACTATCATGCAAGAGATAACAAACCAAAGACGGAGAATGAGATATCATGTAATGAGTGATAATAACAAAGACGATTTAAAGTTATATAACTGGCCTCAAAGATCACCACCAAGATCCAAGCTCCAAGATCATGATCTCAAGGTAGAATATGATCTTCCAAACTTGGTTGCCATTACATCTCTCAAGAAGAAGATGATACCAAGGTTAAGGGGTTTCAAGGAGAAAAGAAAGATAACCAAGTTCCATGGCCAAGAAGAAGAAAGAAGGAGAGAAAGAGAGCTAGGGACCATGGCTTACCAAGGTAGAAGATGAAGGGAACACCACAAGCTTGGGACTCATCCACCAAGCTCCAAGAGAGACTCCTCTAGATCCTTAGCTTCTTAAGGTCATCCACCAAGGAATATGGAAAGCAAAGATGGCCAAAAGGATCCTCTATCATGGAGAGTAAGGAGTATATATACAAGAGGGATGAGACAAAGATCATTGAAGAGGTGTCACCACCTAAGGTGACACTTGCCCACAAAGAAGGGCCACATGCAACACCATGCAAACGAGGTGATAAGATCTAGGTCTCATCCTCTAGTTCACTTATCATGGTCTTACCCGATACCACATCCCTACACACCCATTAATTGATAGGGTGTAACTTAATACACCCACAAACCGATAGGGTATAACTCAAGACACCCAAAAACCGACAGGGTGCAACCCAAGACACTCTCAAACTGATACACAACCTTTTCAAGGCTCTCAAGCCCGAGACAACACCTCTAGGTGCAAGGCACACCTCACACATGTGTTCAAAGCACCACCAAGTTTATCACCATACAACCAAGGTCCAAACAAGGTGCCCATCTCTCTCTCTCTCTGTATCCTCTAGATAATGCCAAGAGAGAGAAGGAACACACTAGAGGTGGCAAACTTACACATCAACCCCTATCCTAGGTAAATTTCTATTTGCACAAAAACTTCACCACAAAATACAAGCATCAACCAAACAAGCCCAAATAAGGAACTCAAGCTTCCAACATGCCCTAATTACATCTCATATGATTAGAGAAAGGTTCTAAGAAACATGCTTAAGCAAAAAAAGGGTTATCCCAAAACGTGGGTCAGGGTCCTTACAAGAAGCATGGTCCTAGCCATTCTTGTAGCGACCTATTCTTTCTCTCTACAACACCATTTTGTTGAGGTGTATGAGGGGAAGAAAAGTTGTGCATGTAACCGGATTCCTCACAAAACCTTTCAAACATATTATTTTAAAATTCTCTCCCATGGTCACCACGGATAGAGACGATCTGACAAGAAGCTTTGTTTTCAACTTGTTTGCTAAAAGTAGATAAAACACTGAGAGTATCACTTTTTGAAACCAACAAGAAAGTCCAAGTATAGTGAGAGAAATCATAAAGAATCCTAAGGCAATACTTGCTACCATGAAGCGATTGAGTTATCATAGGTCCAAATAGATCAATATGAAGAAGTTCAAGAGCTCTCTTGGTACTAAGGACTCCTTTGGATTGAAAGGAGAATTTGGTTTGCTTTTGTTGTGTACAAGGTTGGAATTCCTCATCCGTCTCAAATTCTGATTTAGGAAGTCCGTTTACCAATTCCTTTTTGGTCAACTTCTTCAATTGATGCATATTTACATGACCAAGCCTATGGTGCCACAAAGATATATCACTCAAATTAACAACAAAGTATCTACCAATAATAGGCTTAAGATAATCAAGAATAATAACATAAAGATTTCCATTTCTAGTTCCCTTATATATAACATTGTAGGAGAGAGAATCTAGAAGCAAACATTCATGTGAGGTAAATAAAACAAGATAACCATTATCACATAATTTTCTAACACTAATTAAATTGTTATGTAGGCCATCCACAAGAAGAACATTCTTGAAGCATAATGAATTACCTATATCACCCTCACCTATCACTATACCTTTGTTGTTGTCACCAAAAGTCACCGATACTCCTTTCTTTTTAGTGAACTTGTTGAAGTGGCTGATTTCACCTGTTATATGCTTTGAGAAACCACTATAAACAATCCTTTTTCCTTTTACCTACAAGAAAGGAAGACTTTAGTGCCCAACTCAAACCTTGAGATCTGGAGTTAGCATGGCGACCCATTTCATCTTTGGGTTGGTCCCCTTCTCTCTATAAGGACAATAAGTATAACAATGATTAGCACTCTTGTAATGCACACAAACCATAGGGTTTTTAGAGACGGATGGCTCTCCATGGAAGATAGGATGTCCATTTCTCTTTTTCTTACCCTTGCTCTTGCTTTTAGGAGCACCCTCATATCGAAACCACTTTTACCACTATGTTTGGTAGAGTGATCTAGAACTTCATTGAGGGACTTTTTCCATTTGAGAAACTTTTGCAAGAAATCTCTAAGCTTGTAGTTATCATCACTAAGAGTAATGACAGTGGAAGATAATCTAGCAAGATCATCTTGAGCATGAAGTAAGTCAGCCTGCAAATAGAGGGCTTTACTAAGATAATAATCATTTTCTAAAGGAAGACTAGCTACTTCATTACTTGACAACAAAGGTCTAGAAGAAAGAACATTTATTTGAGAAAATAGTCTAGAATTTTTAGTTCTAATCATGATAATCTCTTCATGATAGATCCTATTTTCATCTTTAATATCATCACAAGCATGTCTAAAATCATCATTTTCAGTTCTAAGTAGGACAAGCTCATCAATGTGGGTTTGGTTTTCCTCCATAAGACTATTGGTAAATACCATTCTCTACTTCAACGCCTTTGTATTGGAGCTCAAGATCAAGAAACTGCCCTTGCAAAGAATTAATAATATCAAGATGAACCTTCTCATTTTTCTCAAGAATATCTATTTTGCATACAAGTCATCAATAATTTTCCCTAACCTCTTCTTCTTGGATTTGCACTTAGAATAAGAAGAGCATGAAGCATTAAGCATATCAATGAGGGTTTCTATAGATAGTTCATTTAAACTTACCTCACTTACCTCACCAATATCTTCACTAGTTGAGTCCATGAGAGCATGGTGGCATTCTCCCTCAT
This sequence comes from Alisma plantago-aquatica, assembly GCA_963693085.1. Classification (NCBI taxonomy): domain Eukaryota; kingdom Viridiplantae; phylum Streptophyta; class Magnoliopsida; order Alismatales; family Alismataceae; genus Alisma; species Alisma plantago-aquatica. The sequence continues at coordinate 1,352,202,913 of OY856411.1, forward strand.
TGGAGTTGGAATCACAAGAAGAAGACTCTTCCCATGCGGCATGGGCTACATCCTTGCTTCTTCATTCTTTCTTATCCTTCCTCTTGTACTTGCCATCCTTCTTGTAGTCCTCCTTCTTCTTGGAGATGCTCTTGTGGTAGGACTTTTTTGCCTTGGGGTAATCATTCTTCTAACATACTTTTTGACCACATTCATAGCACCTTTGAGTAGAGGAGGAGGAGGGCTTTCCTTTGAAGTGCTTCCCCTTAGAGTAGTTAGCTTCATGATCACTTGGGGCTTCATATTCACTTGATGAAGGAGGGGTAGAGTGACAAGCTAGTTATTGTTGGAGAATAATGGCCTCTACTTGAGCTTTGAATGCAATATCCCTGATCTTCTTTGACTCTTTCTCTTATTGCTTTTCATCTTCCTCTTGCTTGTTAAGTCTTGACTCATAAGATTGAAGGTTGCCAATGAGCTCTTCGGTGGAAATGTCACCAAAGTTTCTAATTTCCACAATAGAAGTCACCTTGTATTTCCCTCTTTTGGGAAAGAGGCCTAAGGATCTTGGATTTCATGGTCCTCTACCCATATGATGGCATAAGGAAGCAAGTCCATTGATGATGATGTTGAGTATTGAGTACAACTCGACAACTCTCTCCTTCTTCCCCATCTTGAAGTTTTCAAGGAGACCCTTGAGCATGTAGATATTGGACTCCTTGAATTGCTTGGTCACTTCATAGGTGATGCACGACTTGTTCCATATCTCATGGATTGCATCCCAAAAAGAGATTCAGTTGAACTCAAAAGGGGTGAGGGCTACATACATGATGCTTATGGCCTTTGGATTCAACTATGCCTTCTTGAATGTGGCTTCATCCCAAGAACCTACATCTCTGACTGACTCCTTGTATGGAAGGATGGCTACTTTCCATGTGTCGTAGATCATTCTTTGTAAGTAGAACTGGATCCTTAGATTCCAATAAAGGAAATTTGTGCTCTTGAAGATTGGAGGCCTCATGGAGAATCCACCCTCCAAGTTTAGAGAACCTAAGATATTGTCACCCATCTTCTCATCTAGTGAGAGATCTTGTTAGAGACAACTATGGCTCTGATACCATTTGTTGGATCGAAGGGATCAGGAGGGGGTGAATAGATCTAAAAAGTACTTAAAAAATCAATTAGATCTTCAAATTACTTAAAGAAGTAGGATTTCAAATATGGAATTTGATGTTCAACTAAACATACATAGCAAGGATGAGAGAGATTGAACAATCACAAGAACAAGCTATGTAGAGTGGTTTCAATCTCCAAGCTAGGAGAAATTCAGTCCACTACCTAGAGAGGTCAAACCCTAGGTTTTTTCAACCATTGCATACTTATATTATACTATAAGACATACAATACAACCTTTGTTTTGTAGGGCAAGCATACCTAGCCTTCCTTTTTAAGGACCAAAAGGAGCCAAGAAACCATACAAGGTCTTAGCTACCCTTAAGGTAGGGTCTTAAACCTCTACAAGGGACTACCCACTCTTGCAAGTAGATGTACACATTAACCAAGGAGATCCCCTCTTGCAGTGAGTCTTTCACCTTGAAGGAATTACCTAATCACCTCAAGGATCTTCAGCCTTCAGCCTTCAGCCTTCACCTTCTCCTTCACCTTGAAGAAGCTTTCACCAACGTAGCTCTTGATAAAGGGATTAGGAAAGGGAGAGTTTGAGAGATTTACAAGAGTACAATGGATTATTTCTCTCTCACATAGCCTATCTCACTCATATGGACATTTGGATTTGTAAGCAAGAGAGATAAAGGGGCTCTAGTGGACAAAATGCACTCAACTATGCTAGGATCTTGAATAGAATGAAGAAACAAACTTGGAATGAAGTCCAAGGGGTCCTATTTATAGTTGGGGATGTCAACTAGAAGCACTTGGGAATGATTTGTGGTCATTTGGGGTGCTTCAATGGATCTATTTTTGATGTTTGCAACACTAAATTGGCTAGAACCACTTTTTCTACACATTGTACTTGGTCAAGTTTCCATAAAGGTAACTCGGCTGACAAAACTATGCGACAAGATAATTTTTAGTTGTCGACTGAGTGTATCCTGGATGAAACTCGATCGATGGCTTACAATCAGTTTTCCAGTGTAAGGTGTCGGTCGAGATTATCCTAAGGTAAACTTGGGAAAACTTGGACAATTGCCAAGACCCATCCTAGGCATCGATCGAGTTTCTAGGAAGGAAACTCAGTCGATCATACAATCTGTGATGCATTTTAGAAAATGTCATTAAAGTGATTAAACATTCAAATTAAGTACTCTTGATTTTTCCTCATCTTATTTACAAGTCATGGCATCAATACAAATGATTACAAAATTTTCCAAAGTCATTTAGGGTCATTTCCACAAAAGTGCATTTGCATTTCTTTTGACTTGAACTAGATCAAGCTAGGGATGGATTAGATTGATCCTTTTCATGTACCTAATACCTAAAATCAATCTCAAATAAACATATTAGATACATATTAATGGAATGGTTAAGTCATCATCAAAATATGGATAATATATAACACTTAGGACAACATTCTCCCCCTTTTGAAGATGACAAACCATTCCTCAACATATTGAATAGGATTTAGAATTTAAACTTTTACCTTATGAATTGTAAGGGGATACATGAATGAACAATAGAAATGGGTCTCTACCAATTCATGCTTACCTCAATTTCTCTTTTCCTTCACATGTATGGTTAGTGTCTTCCAAAAAGAAAATGACCATATCACATATCTACTATTGAGTCCTATTACAAGTCACATGATATTTTAGATAAAAGACTAGAAAAGGATCACAATGCAACATGATTGAGCTCAATTATCCCCCTTTGTCATATCGAAAAGGTAGGGGTAGAAGAGATAAGAAACACATGTCTTATCCATAGGCACAAACTACACAAGAACCATTACAACAAGCATCGAAGAAGAAAACTCAGAGAGAACAAGCATGCTAGAGTCATAATCAAAATATGGAGGCACATACTATAGCAACACATCCCGCTATCACACAGACAACGAGGTGTTACGCGAAAACGTGCAGAAATCACCATAACCACAGATTACCAAAATACGGGTTAATTAAAACCGATTGCGGAAAATAGATAAACTGTGAAACTTATTGCATATAGGTCCTCATCCTATAGTGTAACATGTTATGTAGACATATACAAGATCTGATACGTGTCCACAGCTTAGAGGAACAACTGTCTTGTCATCACATGAGTTCATCACCTGTTATACACATAAGGCCCACAACCGGCCAACAGCAGGATATACAAAACATCAACGATCATACATCGTGAAACAACGTCAAAACACCGCCAAGGACCTGAGAGTACAGGGATGACTCTAAACTTCTACTACAAAACACCAAAATAGCAGCATCTCCATCTCTTGACTTCTACTGCTCTTCTTGCTACTCGGCCGCAACCCCGCGACCACCACCATGCCTAGCTCGACCACCTGAAAACCAGCAGAGTGAGACAATCGAACATTGTCCCAGTGAGAAACATAACTCCCCGCCGCAACTACAGAACCTCAGAAAGATAAAGCTATAACAGCAGATAACTGATAACATATATAACAAGAGTAGTTTTATGTAAAGTAAAGCTATTCTTACCGAAAGGCTTACCAGCTGTACATAAGGCATATAACAAATATTTCTCTATGCAACATGATTAACAAGATAAGATACATTGCTATGTAACATGAGGAACATATGAGTAACTGCAAGATATAACAAGATTAACTACACAAACAAGGCCTCAACCAATGTTTCATGTTTGACCTTAGTAATTTCTATATGGCTGAATTACTTATTTTATTATGCCCTGAGGAAGTGAACCGTACCGTTCAAATCCAACCTTCGGTTGTGAAGCCCATAGCCGGTGCCATACAAGGTTAATGGAAGAGTCGGACTCCACAACCTTCCCCCTCATAGTCAGGGTACGAGAACAACACAAGCAGGACCGCAGTCTCATGCTTAAGTGGCCTCAGCCACAGGGTCAGCTCCTCAGGCTACCCTTCCTCTAGCCCGCCTCAGTACAGGTCACGATGCTAGTATATCTGAGCCACGGCCTGATCACCGTACTCTGAGCCATGAACGCATTCATGCCCTTTTTATCACTTATTCGGAGCCATGGGCCTGTTCACCATGCTCATCACATATCCGAGTCTACAACCGAAGTTGCACTCTTACCTCCTCACTTTAGGCTAGGAGAAACCTCACATATTCAAAAATATGTGCTCCAGGTTAACCCGCAGGAGAACCCGTTTCACCATCACCAGCTCCTGATGATGATGGATCTATGGCCAGGGAAAACTACATGATATATTCCACTATGATTAATTAGTGTCTTTTATATGGATTGCAAGATTCAACCAAGTTGTATAACATGCAAACTATAACAAGAAATAAACGACATAAAACTCAACATTATGCTTATATTGTAATCACATCAACCTGATCCATCTCAAGGATCCAATCATCACAGGTCATCACTTGGCCTCTTGCCAATCATCCAGATCCATCTCCAGGATCGTCACATACCATGGGATCTCAATCCCTCATCACATAGTTTCACTGCCTCTCAAGGTTTTCATCATCATCATGGAACAAATACTTCATACGTGCAGTCTCTTAAACAAGAGTAATTATTAAAGTGATGTTACTCATCACATATTTCTCATAGCCTTTTCATGACTAATCATTACCTGCATGGTCAGTGTGCACAATAATCATAGTTTCAACATAAGGACTATGCTTACCATCATGAGGTGACATTAAAGATTCTATGCATAAAACATATCATTTAGCAAACCATCTATGTGCTTACCATTAGCTCAACTTGTAATCAGGTGTATGAGGCACATTACTAGGCAACTCACACTACATACTTATCATTCATACATCATCTGGTGATCATGCACATAGACACATCATTAAGCAAACCACTATGTACTTATCCTTATCTCAACATTATATAGATAATCAAGATGATCACTTCATGCATATAGTCATGCTGGATATCAAGAACAAGCATTATCATTATCACTACCATTGTCATCATCATTAAGTAACCACTTATAAACTTACCATTATTCTTCTTATCATTAACATATAATCACTTTCATATGTGTAGCCAGGCTAAGATAAATGAACAAGCTTATGATAACGTGCATCATCATCTATATAATGAGTTACTATCGTTTGATTAAGGACATATTTAACAGCCTACTTCTATGAAACGTGACACCCTCACCATATGCGCTACAACCCTCACTAGAGGTACCAAAGATCCTCACAAAAAGAGGTGTATCGGCCACCTGCCCTCACCAAATAACAACAACCAAACGGTCAGTATACAAACAAGCAGCAGCGCTGCGTTGCCACATAAAGCAACCAAGCGTGCAATGCATAATGCACGTCAGGGGAGATGTGTCGCACGTCAAGGAGGTATGTCGGGCATCCAACATTATCGGGCAATGCCCGTCACAACAGGGGGTGTCGGCCAATACCAGGGCATGTGACGCTCGTCACGACTTGCCCAACAATGCCCATTGTAGAGCCTACCTCGGCCAGGTCACCACCAAACACTAAAAACCAAGAGAGAGAAAACTTATCCCACATCTCATGCAACAACATGGTCGACAACTAACAGCCAACACAAGCCAAGAAAAAGGGCGTGACGCCCGTCACAGGAACAAGCATATCGCCCGACATAAGGGCAGGGAATAACGCCCGTCACAACAGCCTGTCGCCCGACATCCACCCAAGGCCTATCGCCCAACACCCACTCAGGGTCGTCTTCCTCCTCAAGCACAAGGTACTCAAAACCCTAGAGGGTCAAGAACACCAACTCGCCAAGAAACTCTAAACCACAAGAGGATCGGCCAACAAGAAACTAAAGCAAGATGTAAAACTAACAACAACATATAAGCAAGAAAGGAGATAGTGTAGCTAGGGTTAGAAGTTATGCAACCCGCCTTAAGCAAGATCCAAGGAAGAGGAAGACACTCCAAGGGATATTGGCCACCACTTGCTCCTTCAAGGGGGGTATCGTCCACCAAGCTGCCAAGGAGAAGAGGTGTCGGCCACCAAGCTGCCAGGAAGGGAGTGTGTCGTGCACACCAAGGTGGAGAAGAGACTAAGGGACCAAAAGGGACCCAAAGCAAGGAAAGGAACCACTTATATAGAAGGAAAGGGAGGAGAAAACAAGGTAGAGCAAGGCAAGGTGTCGTCCACCTAAGGACACTTGTCCTAGAGCACATGCCCCCACTCTAGCAAGCCCTAAACACATGTCCAAGGTCATTGCCACACACATGCATCGTGCACTAAGTGTCCACTAGCGGTGACACAAATTAGGTCAGAGCTAGGTCAAACACCATGTGCGACACAACCACCTGCACCATGGGCGACACAACAAGGCACCATGGGTGACACACACTCCTCTTGGGCGACACAAGGCTCAACCAGGCCAAAACAAGACACCTCAAGGCCCAAACAAGCTCAACCAGGCCCAAAAAAACTCAAACAACAAGCCCAAGCCTTCCTCTCAACCCTAGAGGAAGCAAAGAGAGAGAGGAACACCTCACAAGGTGGCAAACTTGCCCACAAAACCCTAAACTTGGGTTATTGCAAGTAGCCCCTCCAACTCTCAACAAAGCACAACCAACCCTAATCACCACTAAAGGTGATTAGCAAGCACAAAAACATCAAGGTTAAGCAAAACAAATAGGGTAAACCCTAAACGAAGGTCAGGGTCCTTACAATCTAACCCCCTTCAAGGGATTTCGTCCCCGAAATCCGAAGAGAAAAGCGAGGGATACTTCCTATTCGTCACTTCCTCAAGCTCCCGCGTGGCTTCCTCAACGCCACGATGATGCCAAAGAACCTTCACAAGAACCAGGTCCTTCCTCTTAAGCTTCTTAACCCTTCTGTCAAGGATCGCCACAGGACCTTTCTCGTAGGTCACATATTCATCAAGCTCAACCTCAACTAGCTGTATCACTGTTCCCGAATCTGGATGACTTTTCTTCAGCATACTGACATGGAACACTGGATGTAATCTGTGCAACTCTGGAGGCAATTCTAACTTGTAAGCTACCTTGCCAACACGTGCTATGACTGGGTAAGGCCCCATATACCTGGGTGCAAGCTTACCCTTTCGGCCAAACCTCAGCAAACCTTTCCATGGCGAGACTTTAAGATACACTTTGTCTCCTACTTGGAACTCCAAAGGTCGTCGGAGATTGTCTGCATAAGACTTCTGCCTGGCCTGTGCCACTTTCAACTGTTGTTGTATCACTTTGATCTTTTCTGTTGTCTGCAACACTAACTCAGGACCCAAAAGCTGATACTCACCAGACTCATACCAACACAAAGGAGATCTGCACTTCCTTCCATACAAGGCCTCATAAGGAGCCATGTCAATGCTCCGCTGATAACTGTTGTTGTAGGAAAACTCTATCAAACTAAGATGTACATCCCAGTTGCCTAGAAACTGCAAAACACAAGCTCGAAGGAGATCTTCCAAAGTCTGAATAGTCCTTTTAGACTGTCCATCTGTCTGCGGGTGAAAGGCGGTACTGAACCTCAACTGCGTTCCCAACGCTTTATGCAACTGTTCCCAAAAGCGACTCGTGAACTGAGGACCTCTGTGAGAAACTATTGTTGCTGGCACACCATGCAAACGTATTATCTCATCTACATATACTCGAGCAATTTTCTCAGCTGTATATGTCATCTTCACTGGTAGGAAATGGGCAGACTTCGTTAATCTGTCCACTATCACCCAAATGGAATCGTGATTCCTAGTTGTCCGGGGTAGGCCAACTACGAAATCCATGGTTATATGATCCCATTTCCACTGCGGTATCGTCAAAGGTTGCAACGTACCTGCCGGTTTATGATGTTCAGCCTTCACCTGCTGACAAACCACACAACTCGCCACAAACTCAGCTACATCTCTCTTATAACCGGGCCACCAATACAAGTCCTTCAGACTATGATACATCTTGGTGACACCTGGATGCATAGCATACATCGACATGTGTGCTTCCTCGAGCACCAACTTCCTCAAATCATCAGCATCTAGAACCACCATCCTATTACGATAGAAAACTAGCCCATCCTCGGACTCATGGAACCCATCATGCTTTTCACTACCGAACTCTGATATGATCAACTATACTGCATCATCTGTCCGCTGCACATCTTTGATCTGCTGTCTCAACATAGGCTTGACTTGCATCTGTGCTACAAGTCCAGCTAACAAGGAAACTTCCATCTGCACATTCATCTGCCGTAGAGAAACAAACATATCTCGCCTATGGCATACCAGAGAACTCAACCGTGCCTTCTTTGAAGAAAGAGAAGAAGACTTTCTGCTAAGCGCATCAGCTACCACATTTGCCTTACCAGGATGATACTCGATAGTGCAGTCGTAATCATTGATCAACTCCATCCATCGACGTTGTCGCATGTTCAACTCATGTTGTAAAAAGATGTACTTCAGATTCTTATGATCTGTAAAGATTTGACACACTTCCCCATGCAGATAATGTCTCTAAATATTTAACGCATGAACCACTGCTGCCAACTCCAAATCATGAGTCAGATAGTTCTCCTCATGTTTCTTGAGTTGTCGTGAGGCAAAAGAGACCACATGATCTTCCTGCATCAACACACATCCTAAACCTTTCTTGGAAGCATCACAGAAATCCACATAGCCCTTTCCAGGCTCTGGCAGGATTAACACTGGATCACTGGTCAGTTTCTTCTTCAAACTCTGGAAAGCTTGCTGACATCGATCATCCCAAACAAAAGGTACATCCTTTCTGGTCAACTTTGTCATCGGTAACGCGATCGCACTGAAGTCCTTGATAAACCTCCGATAGTATCCTGCTAAACCAAGGAAACTATGAACTTCTGTCGGCATCTTTGGTTGTTCCCAATCCGCAACGGATTCCACTTTCTTTGGATCTACTTTGACTCCTTCAGCAGATATCACATGACCTAAGAAAGTCACTTCCTCCAACCAGAACTCACACTTACTGAACTTGGCATACAACTAATGTTGGTGAAGAAGAGTCAACGCTAGACGAAGATGTTGCTCATGCTCTTGCTTGTTCCGACTATATATCAAAATGTCATCTATAAAGACTACAACAAACTGATCTAAGAACGGACGGAACACTCTGTTCATCAGATCCATGAAAGCAGCAGGTGCGTTGGTTAACCCAAACGGCATAACCACAAACTCGAAGTGACCATACCTCGTCCTAAAAGTAGACTTTGGTATGTCATCTGCCTTAATCCTCAACTGATGATATCCAGACCGTAGATCGATCTTCGAAAACACTGTAACACCACACAACTGATCAAACAGATCATCTATCCTCGGTAACGGGTACTTGTTCTTGATCGTGACCTTATTCAGCTGTCGGTAGTCTATACACAACCGCATTGAACCGTCCTTCTTCTTGACAAACAACACGGGAGCACCCCAAGGCGACGTGCTTGGTCGGATGAAACCTTTGTCCAGCAACTCTTGTAACTGCTTCTTCAACTCTGCCATCTCAACTAGAGCCATCCTGTACGGTGTCTGTGCATCTGGATGCGTCCCTGGGACCAGATTGATCTCAAAATCAATCTCTCGGGGTGGGGGAACACCAGGAAACTCCTCAGGAAACACATCTGCAAACTCTCGGACAACTGACACCTCCTCAAGACTAGGACCTTTCACCTTTGTATCCATGACGGTATCCACCACATGAGCTAAGAACGCCTCACATCCTTGTCGTAACAGCTTATCTGCCACCATAGCTGATACCAGACATGTTGGAAGAATCTTCCTATCTCCTTGGAAGATCCACTTCTCTCCAGCATCATCAAACTCCGCCTGCTTGGATCCACAGTCCAAAACAACCTTATACCTCTCTAAAGTATCCATCCCAAGGATAACGTCAAACCCATGCATATCAAGTGGTATGAGATCCACTTGAATGCGGTGTCCCGAGAAAGACAAGACACAAGATGGACACTCTTCTCGAAGCAACGAGGAACCATCAAGAGGGGTTTCTAACAACAAACTATCCTTCTTACAACTAATAGGTAAACAACAGTTTTCAAGCATACTATAGGCGATAAAAGAGTGCGTAGCACCCGAGTCAACCAGAACAGATATAAAGCAAGAAGAAGACATATCATAATGAAATAACTCCATCTGACATGTCACCACTCACGGGTTGACTATCGCCTCCGGCTGATTCATAGCGTAGAATCGAGTCGTTGCTTGCTGTCCACGTCCTCTGCTTCCTTGAGCAGACGAACCTGCCTGAGATGCTTGGCCACGTCCTTGTCCTCTGCTACCACTGGGCTATAGCTTCTCTGATCCTTGTTGATTCTACCTCAGCTGCTGTGTCACTTCAATGTCTCTATTCGGGCAATGGGACTTGAGATGCCCGGTCTGTCCACAAAGATAGCATGCCTTATCTTCAAATCGTGGCCTCGATGGCCCTGTCACTGCCACTGAAGTTGTACTATGTGCCTTAGACGGCGAAGAAACATAACCTCTTCCCTTACTCAGAGACCACTGCGATGGTACACCAGAACCTCTCATCACTGATGACGATGAAAACCTAGGCTTCTTGAAGCCACCAAACCTCTATCCCTGAAACTAAGCAGGTCTCTTCTTAGCCATAGACTCTCTTTTCTCCCTTACTGATCGTTCGATCCTCCATACGGATTCCACAAATGTAGCAAACCGCTCTCGATTCTCCAATGTAGAAATAGGTGTTGTCAGCTCAAAACTTAAACCTTTCTCAAAACACCTGATCCGCTCCTCATCCGTTGCTGCCATGTGAGGTCAAAACCTCAACAGATCCATGAACTTGGCCTCATACTCGGTGATATTCATCGTTCCTTGTCGCAGGCTCTCAAACTGACTGATCTTCTCATCCAAATACGTCTTTGGAAAGTATCTGCTGACGAACTCACGTCGGAAAACTTCCCAACAGATCACCTCACCAGGCCGCTTCTCCTCCTCGATGGTCCACCAGTGACCAACACTACCCTTCATAAGGTAGACATCATGCTTTACTTTGTCTACTTCGGGTATGTCGAGGATCCAGAAAGCCTTCTCAAGACTTGTCAGCCACAGATCTGCATCCGTTGGATCAGCCGTTCCAGCATACTCCGAAGCTCTGACTCGGCAAAGCCACTCAAAGGTCTTCCCAATACCCGATGCTTCTCCATGGGGAACCTATGCTCACGGAGGAGGCACTAGCAATCGCTCAACCATGAGATTCATCGTATCCATCAGATGCCCCATAAGCTGTTGATAGGCAGGGTGTTCAAGAATGGCTGGGTTAGGCTGGGGGACCTCAGGCATCCGATCTCCATGTACCTGTCCTTCAGCTGAAGCAGTACTCAGCTAAGTGTTCTTCATGGTTTCCAGACATCTTATCATTTCTTCCGCTGAGGGCAGAAGACGATTGTAAGAAAATCTGGACAACACACAAGAACAGACGACCTAGTCCTAAATCCCTGTAGACTCAGCGAACCTAAGGCTCTGATACCAAACTTGTGGCAACACATCCCGCTATCACACAGACAGTGAGGTGTTACGCGAAAATGTGCGGAAATCACCATAACCACATATTACCAAAATATGGGTTAATTAAAACTGATTGCAGAAAATAGATAAACTGTGAAACTTATTGCATATAGGTCCTCAACCTGCAAGGAAACATGTTATGTAGACATATACAAGATCTGATACGTGTCCACAACTTAGAGGAACAACTGTCTTGTCATCACATGAGTTCATCGCCAGTTATACACATAAGGCCCACAACCGGCCAACAGAAGGATATACAAAACATCAACGATCATACATCGTGAAACAACATCAAAACACCGCCAAGGACCTGAGAGTACAGGGATGACTCTAGACTTCTACTACAAAACATCAAAATAGCAGCATCTCCATCTCTTGCCTTCTACTTCTCTTCTTGCTGCTCGGTCGCAACCCCACGACCACCACCACGCCTAGCTCAACCACCTGAAAACCAGCAGAGTGAGACAATCGAACATTATCCCAGCGAGAAACATAACTCCCCGCTGCAACTACAGAACCTCAGAAAGATAAAGCTATAACAACAGATAACTGATAACAGATATAACAAGAGAAGTTTTATGTAAAGTAAAGCTATTCTTACTGACAAGCTTACCAGCTGTACATAAGGCATATAACCAATATTTCTCTATGCAACATGATTAACAAGATAAGATACATTGCTATGTAACATGAGGAACATATGAGTAACTGCAAGATATAACAAGATTAACTACACAAACAAGGCCTCAACCAATGTTTCGTGTTTGACCTTAGTAATTTCTATACGGTTGAATTACTTATTTTATTATGCCCCGAGGAAGTGAACCGTACCGTTCAAATCCAACCTTCAGCTGCGAAGCCCATAGTTGGTGCCATACAAAGTTAATGGAAGAGCCGGACTCCACAACCTTCCCCCTCGTAGTTAGGGTACGAGAACAACACAAGCAGGACCACAGTCTCATGCTTAAGTGGCCTCAGCCAGAGGGTCAGCTCCTCAGGCTACCCTTCCTCTAGCCCGCCTCGGTACAGGTCATGGCGCTAGTATATCTGAGCCACGACCTGATCACCATACTCTAAGCCATGAACGACATAAAACTCAACATTATGCTTATATGGATTTCAAGATTCAACCAAGTTGTATAACATGCAAACTATAACAAGAAATAAACGACATAAAACTCAACATTATGCTTATATTGTAATCACATCAACCTGATCCATCTCAAGGATCCAATCATCACAGGTCATCACTTGGACTCTTTCCAATCATCTAGATCCATCTCCAGGATTGTCACATACCATGGGATCTCAATCCCTCATCACATAGTGTCACTGCCTCTCAAGGCTTTCATCATCATCATGGAACAAATACTTCATACATGCAGTCTCTTAAACAAGAGTAATTATTAAAGTGATGTTACTCATCACATATTTCTCATAGCCTTTTCATGACTAATCATTACCTGCATGGTTAGTGTGCACAATAATCATAGTTTCAACATAAGAACTATGCTTACCATCATGAGGTGACATTAAAGATTCTATGCATAAAACATACCATTTAGCAAACCATCTATGTGCTTACCATTAGCTCAACTTGTAATCAGGTGTATGAGGCACATTACTAGGCAACTCACACTACATACTTATCATTCATACATCATCTGGTGATCATGCGCATAGACACATCATTAAGTAAACCACTATGACTTATCCTTATCTCATCATTATATAGATAATCAAGATGATCACTTCATGCATATAGTCATGTTGGATATCAGGAACAAGCGTTATCATTACCACTACCATTGTCATCATCATTAAGTAACCACTTATAAACTTACCATTATTCTTCTTATCATTAATAGATAATCACTTTCATATGTGTAGCCAGGCTAAGATAAATGAACAAGCTTATGATAACGTGCATCATCATCTATATAAGGAGTTACTATCGTTTGAGCAAGGACATATTTAACAGCCTACTTCTATGAAACGTGACACCCTCACCATATGCGCTTCAGCCCTCACTAGAGGTACCAAAGATCCTCACAAAAAGAGGTGTATCGGCCACCTGCCCTCACCAAAGAACAACAACCAAACGGTCAGTATACAAATAAGCAGCAGCGCTGCGTTGCCACATAAAGCAACCAAGCGTGCAACGCACAACGCGTGTCAGGGGAGATGTGTCACGCGTCAAGGAGGTATGTCGGGCATCCAGCATTATCGGGAAACGCCTGTCATAGCAGGGGGTGTCGGCTGATACCAGGGCATGTGACGCCCGTCACGACTTGCCCAGCATCGCCCATTGCAGAGCCTACCTCGGCCAGGTCACCACTAAACACTAACAACCAAGAGAGAGAAAACTTATCCCACATCTCATGCAACAACCTGGTCAAGGCCTAACAGCCGACACAAGCCAAGAAAAAGGGTGTGACGCCCGTTACAGGAACAAGCATATCGCCCGACACAAGGGCAGGGCATAACGCCCGTCACAACAGCTTGTTGCCCGACATCCACCCAAGGCCTATCGCCCAACACCCACTCAGGGTCGTCTTCCTCCTCAAGCACAAGGTACTCAAAACCCTAGAGGGTCAAGAACACCAACTCGCCAAGAAACTCTAAACCACAAGAGGATCGGCCAACAAGAAACTAAAGCAAGATGTAAAACTAACAACAACATATAAGCAAGAAAGGAGATAGTGTAGCTAGGGTTAGAAGTTATGCAACCCGCCTTAAGCAAGCTCCAAGGAAGAGGAAGACACTCCAAGGGATATCATCCACCACTTGCTCCTTCAAGGGGGGTATCATCCACCAAGCTTCCAAGGAGAAGAGGTGTCAGCCACCAAGCTGCCAGGAAGGGAGTGTGTCATGCACACCAAGGTGGAGAAGAGACTAAGGGACCAAAAGGGACCCAAAGCAAGGAAAGGAACCACTTATATAGAAGGAAAGGGAGGAGAAAACAAGGTAGAGCAAGGCAAGGTGTCGTCCACCTAAGGACACTTGTCCTAGAGCACATGCCACCACTCTAGCAAGCCCTAAACACATGTCCAAGGTCATTGCCACACGCATGCATCGTGCACCAAGTGTCCACTAGTGGTGACACAAACGAGGTCATAGCTAGGTCAAACACCATGGGCGACACAACCACCTACACCATGGGCGACACAACAAGGCACCATGGGTGACACACACTCCTCTTGGGCGACACAAGGCTCAACCAGGCCAAAACAAGGCACCTCAAGGCCCAAACAAGCTCAACCAGGCCCAAAAGAACTCAAACAACGAGCCCAAGCCTTCCTCTCAACCCTAGAGGAAGCAAAGAGAGAGAGGAACACCTCACAAGGTGGCAAACTTGCCCACAAAACCCTAAACTTGGGTTATTGCAAGTAGCCCCTCCAACTCTCAACAAACCACAACCGACCCTAATCACCACTAAAGGTGATTAGCAAGCACCAACGCATCAAGGTTAAGCAAAACAAACAGGGTAAACCCTAAATGAAGGTCAGGGTCCTTACACATACCAAGAACTCATAAGATAACGCCAAACATACAATTAAGGTACATAAGATTAGATTACAACACTAGATATAACCTTTCCATAGATGAAAACAACAAAAAATAGAGAGATGTGAAAATAGTATATCTCAGATACAGTGCCCAAATGTTTAGTACATGAAAGTCTAAAAAAAGAGATATATATGATCACCCATAGAATAAAAACTAAGCATCTAAGCCATCTATGTCAAGGTGCTTGTCGTCATCCAGCTGGTAGTCCTCATCTCCATCAGATGGTGCATCAGGGGCAGCATGTGTACCCTCACCATCATCGCCATCATCACCAGAGCCATCTTCACCATCATCATCCTCATCATCATCACCATCAACCTCATCAACATCAACATAAACATCAACATCAACATCAACATCAACATCAACATCAACATCAACATCAACATCCTCACCAACCATCTCTATGTCCTCATCAAGAACAAAAGAGCGAGGACCGAGCCACATTCATTTTTCTCTACCTAAGAGATGTCACACTTGAGTAGAGCCTTTGCTTGCTCATAATTTGATATAGAAACCCAATCATAGATAGAAAGAAAGGTAGCATCAAGTCCAACTAGAAGAGTAAGAACCTAAGAGGTAGAAGGATGAGAGGAAGCGGGGGCAAGTCTACCATCAAAGGTAGGGGTTAAAATGGAAGCAACATGTGGAGGGGATAAGTAGAACTAACTATATGCATAAGATGTATAGTTAGCACCTGGGTTGGGCTGGTAGGTGGGTAGGGATGATTTCGAGATAAGTTCATGTTACTAGATAAGATTTGAACTAAATCTTGATGGATGTGGTCTTGAACCTAGAGGTTGTAGGCCTACTGGTGTATCATGTAGCCATTTAGGGTTTCATTAGACACAGAAAATAAGGCACAGTCTAGTCTAGGAGGAGGTGAAGGAGCCTAGGTGAAGGTGGAAGCACCAGGTGTGGTAGAGGAGGTGGGATGGAAAGAGTTCTTGACAGTGGTTTTACTTATGTGAACACCTTTCCTACTGGATTTGTAGCCAAGATCATGGAAAAGGGATTTCTTACAATGGTGAACGCACACACCATAAATCAAGTTGGGATAGGGTGGGTGGGTACCACTGGTGTTCTTCCCTAACTCAAAATATGTCATGTGGTGAAGAATGTAATGAGACCAGTTGACTTTGACATCATTTAGGAGACAATATATTAACACAATAGTGTTCTCTATAGTATCAATTATCTTTGGGTGGATATTGCAGTTAACCACTAATTCAATGAGACATGTGTTTATGTCTAGGGAAGAGAAAGGAAGGATGTATTTATTCCTATATAGAACATCAGGCTTCTTCAAAAACTTGTGGATGTCAGGTAGGGTAAGGTCCGGGTCAAAGATTTTGTAGAAGTTCTCGAGGTCAAGTAGATCAAGATACTGGTGATAGGAGGTCATCCATATGTTTCCAAATTCAGTACAATTAAAGTAGGAATTCAAATAATCCTCAAAGATGGTAACCTTGGTACCCACAATCATGGAGGTCAAGATAACTTGGGTGTTAGGCAGTGTCACAAGTGTAGTGCAGTTCAATGTGAGAGTATCATAGAATTCATGGACCTCTTTTGTGCTAGACATAGAATTAGTGTAGCACAATCACTCTACACACAAAGCATAAATAATATGAGCTTGAAACCAACATCAACTTCTTTCATCAAGCCAAAAGCACAAAAAGGAAAAGGATTTCTAGGAAAAAGCTCCTTATACCTATTCACAACTTTAGTGTAGATGAATGAGGTACCATCAAAGGAATCATTCCTAGGATCCATGGAGGACGTGGGTACTCTGGCTGGTCTAGTCTGTTTTGATTTAAGGCCATGGAGGTTGAATAAGATGGAATGACCACAAAATGAAGAAGATGGCACAAGATGCAGGCCGCCTAAGGTGATAGGTCAAGGTATAAGGGGGCCAAGATAGGTGATCTGGGGCTAGAGAGGGTAGAGGAGAGGTTTGGGTTGCCTTAGGGTTTAAGGATGAACAAGGTAGAGTGGCTATTAGTTGACTTTCTATAGTTGAGGGGGAGAAAAGTCGGCAGACTGCCTATATATTTTCCGATCAACAATGTTGTCAATCGAGTTTTGGGTTTGGGAAACTCGATCGACACTGCAGTTTTATTCAGTCCTTGACTTGTTGTCGGTCGAGTTTCTCTCTGGACAAACTCGGCCTACAGGCCAATCTGTCGCAAAGATAAGAAATTTAATTCTAAGCCACTAGAGTGCTATATAAATTTATTTATTTAGCCTATCATGTATTTTGAACATATTGAGGTACATTCAACTCATAATTGGCTACTATTTTGAGGTAAAACATGCGTTTGTGAAAAATAGCCGAAAGAAAGCAAAAACAAGGCATATGGACTAGTCAAAATTAGTGCTAACAAGTAAGAGATGAGCAATATATGAGCAAGAACATATATGTATGAGACCATCTAGCTAGAAGTCATGTCAATATAATCAAGAGCAGTGATAAGTAATTGTGATCTAATAAAGATAAATTTCTCTCTAGCTAGAGGTTTTGAAAATATCCACAAGTTCATTTTTTGTGTCCACATGCGTGATATAAATATCCTTTTTGGCAATGTGGTCATGAAGGAAGAGGTGGCGTACCTCTATAATTTTGGATCGAATATGAAATATAGGATTATAAGAAATATTTATTGCACTAGTATTATCACAATAGATAGGAGAATCATCAAAATGAATGTTAAAGTCTTGGAGAATTTTCTTCATCCATAAGATTTGGGCACAACTCCCAACTGCAATGTATTTATCCTCAATAGTTGAAAGAGCAATTGTCTTTATTTCTTAGAGAACAAAGAGACTAAGCATTGTCCTTGGACGAAGCAAGTGCCACTATTGCACTTTCTATCGATTAAGCACACTACATAATCCACACCACTATAAGTAGTTAAGAGTAAAGTTCCTTGACTTGGGATACCATAGCCCAAAATTTTGGGTTTCGGCTAGATACCTCAATATCCTCTTAACAACTATAAAATGGGAGCTGAGTCTTGATTGAAATCTACCACACAAGCCAACACTAAACATAATATCAAGTCTACATGCAGTTAAATAAAGCATGCTACCAATCACACCTCTATAGATATTCTCATCCACTTTCTCACCTTCCTCATCTCCATCAAGTTTGGAGGTGTTTGACATGGTGGCATCCATCGACTTGGTGTTCTCCATCCCAAAGCCCTTAAGGAGTTTGCTTGAATACTTGCATTGGTTTATGAAGTTTCCTTCCTTTGTTTGCTTGATTTGAAATCTAAGGAAGAAACTAAGCTCACCCATGATATCATCTTGAACTCACTCTGTGTAAGAGAACTAAACTCCTTGCAAATATCAAGACCAATTCTACCAAAAATGATATCATCAACATAAATTTGAGTAACCAAAAAGTTTCTAGAAGTGTGTTTGACAAAATGGGTAGAATCAACTTTTTCCATGATATAGCCATTGTCTAGCAAAAAGTTCTTTAATTTCTCATACATAGGCTCTTATTTGAGTCCATAGAGAGATTGTTGTAACAAATAACCATGGTTAGAAAGCTTATCATGTTCAAAGTCGGGAGGTTGAGTCACATAGACTTCCTCCTCTATTGTACCATTCAAAAATGCACTTTTAATGTCCATTTGGTAAAGCAAGAAATTGTTATAGATAACAAAGGCAAGTAACATTCTAATAAATTCAAGTCTAGCAACAGGTGCATAAGTTTCATCAAAATAAATACCTTCATGATGATTGTATCCTTGAGCAACTAACCTTGCTTTGTTCCTTACCACTTTACCACTTTCATCTAGCTTGTTGCATTAGACCCACTTGGTGCCAAAGATCTTCCTATCATTTGATTTTGCACTAAGGTGTACACGTTGTTCTTTTCAAAATATTCTAACTCCTCTTGCATAGGTAGGATCCATTCATCATCCTTGAGAGCTTATTTGATGTTATTTGGCTCAAGTTGTGATATGAAGGTGTTGTCATCTTGTTTTTTGTTGAATGCATCCTATGTCTTCACTCTTTCAAAAGGATTGCCTATGATGAGCTCTTTTAGATGATGTTTTACGAAGCAGAGAGTTGGATCCTTCCTTTCTTCTTCTTGCTCTTCTTCATCTACTATCACCTCTTTTCCTTTTTCAATGATGTTGATCTCTTTCAAATGAGGAATCATCTCATCTACAACATCATCATTTACGATATTTTTATAAATAGAGGGGTTAGTTTCAAAAAATTTAACATTTATAGATTCTTCTAGACAATTCAATGTTAAACACTCTATAACCTTTGCTAGTAGTGCTATAGCCAAGAAAGAAAGCCTTGTAAAATTTCACATCAAACTTGTCGAGGGAATCCTTGGTGTTTAAAACAAAACAAGGACAACCCAAAAAATGAAAGAAATTAATAGAGGACTTTATACCACACCATAACTCATAGGGGATTTTCTATAAAGATGTATGAGTGAAAACCCAGTTTTGCACAAAACATGAGGTGCTAACAACTTTGGTGCAAAACTTCTTTGGAGTATCATACTCTAGAAGCATGGTCCTAGCCATTTCCTGTAGTGACCTATTCGTTTTCTCTGCAACCCCATTTTGTTGAGGTGTATGAGGGGAATAAAAGTTGTGCATATAACCAGATTCCCCACAGAAACTTTCAAACATATTATTTTCAAATTCCCCCCCGTGGTCACCGCAGATAGAGATGATCCAGCAAGAAGCTTAATTTTCAACTCATTTGCAAAAGTTAGAGAAAACATTGAAAGTATCACTTTTGAAACCAACTAGAAAGTCCAAGTATAGCGAGATAAATCATCGACAATCCCAAGGCAATACTTGTTATCACGAAGTGATTGAGTTCTCATAGGTCCAAATAGATCAATATGAAGAAGTTCAAGAACTCTCTTGGTACTAAGGACTCCTTTGAATTTAAAAGAGGATTTGGTTTGCTTTCCTTGTGTACATGGTTAGCATTCCTCATCCTTCTCAAATTCCAATTTAGGAAGTCCTTTACCAATTTATTTTTTCTTAACTTCATCAATTGATGCATATTTACCTGACTAAGCCTATGGTTCCACTAAGATATATCACTCGAATTAGCAACAAAGTATCTACCAATAATAGGCTTAAGATAATCAAGAACAATATCATAAAGATTTCCATTTCTAGTTCCCTCATGTATAACATTGTAGGAGAGATAATCTAGAAGCAAACATTCAAGGGAGGTAAATAAAACAAGATAACCATTATCACATAATTGTCTTACACTAATTAAATTGTGATGTAGGCCATCCTCAAGAAGAACATTCTTGAAGCATAGGGATACACCTATACCACCCTCACCTATCACTATACCTTTGTTGTTGTCACCAAAAGTGACCGATCCTCCTTTATTTTTAGTGAACTTTTTGAAGTGGTTGATTTCACATGTTATATGCTTTGAGCAACCACTATAAACAATCCATTTTCCTTTTACCTACAAGAAAGGAAGACATCAGTGCCCAACTCAAACCTTGAGATCCGAAGTTAGCTTGGGGGCCCATTTCATCAATGGGTTGGTCCCCTTCTCTCTATAAAGATAATAAGTAGAGTAATGATTATCACACTTGTAATGCACACAGACCATAGGGTTTTTAGAGCTGGATGACTCTCCATGAAATATAGGAGGTCCCTTTCTCTTTCTATTACCCTTGCCCTTGCTTTTAGGATCACCCTCATATCTCAAACCACTTTTACCACTATGTTTCGTAGAGTGATCTAGAACTTCATTGAGGGACTTATTCCCTTAGAAGAACTTTTGCAAGGAAGCTCTAAGCTTTTGGTTATCATCACTAAGAGTAATGATAGTATAAGGTAATATAACAAGATCATCTTGATCATGAAGTAAGTCAGCTTCCAAATAGAGGGCTTTAGTAAGATAAGAATCTTTTTTCTAAAGAAAGACTAGATACTTCATTACTTGACAACAAAGGTCTAAAATAAAGATCATTTATTTGAGCAAGCAATCTAGAATTTTTAGTTCTAAACATAATAAGCTCATCATGATAGATCCTATTTTCATCTTTAATAGCATCACAAACATGTCTAAGATCATCATTTTTTGTTCTAAGTAAGAAAAGATCATCAAGGTGGGTTTGGTTTTCCTCCTTAAGACTATTGATGTTCTTAAGGTGAATACCATTCTCTACTTCAACTCCTTTGTATTGGAGCCCAAGATCAAGAAACGAATCTTGCAAAATTAAATATTATCAAGATGAACCTTCTCATTTTTCTCAAGAATATCTATTTTAGCATACAAATCATCAATAATTTTCCCTAATCTCTTCTTCTTGGATTTGCACTTAGAATAAGAAGAGAAGGAATCATTAAGTATATCAATGAGGGTTTCTTTAAATAGTTCATTTAAACTTATCTCACTTACCTCACCAATATCTTCACTAGTTGAGGCCATGAGAGCAAGGTGGCATTCTCCCTCATTGGATCTGGAATCACTAGAAGAAGACTCTTCCCATGCGGCATGGGCTTCATCCTTGCTTCTTCTTTCTTTTTCATCCTCCTTGTTTTACTTTCCATCCTTCTTGTAGTCCTCCTTCTTCTTGGAGCTACTCTTGTGGTAGGACTTGTTTTCCTTGGGGCAATCATTCTTGTAATGGCCTTTTTGACCACATTCATAGCACCTTTGAGTAGAGGAGGAGGAGGGCTTTCCTTTGAAGTTATTCCCCTTAGAGTAGTTAGATTCATGATCACTTGGGGCTTCATATTCACTTAAGAAAGGAGGAGTGGGATGACAAGCTAGTTGTTGTTGGAGAACAATGGCCTCCACTTGAACTTTAAATGCACTATCCCTGATCTTCTTTGACTCTTTCTCTTCTTGCTTCTCATCTTCCTCTTGCTTGTCAAGTATTGGCTCATAAGATTTAAGGTTGCCAATGAGCTCTTCGGTGGCACTGTCACCAAAGCTTCTAATTTCCATAGTAGAAGTCACCTTGTATTTCCATCGTTTTGGAAGAGACCTAAGGATCTTGGAGTTTATGGTCCTATATCCATAGGATGGCCCAAGGAAGCAAGTCCATTGATGATGATGTTGAGTCTTGAGTACATCTCAACAACTCCCTCCTTCTTCCCCATCTTAAAGCTTTGGAAGGAGACCCTTGAGCATGTAGATCTTGGACTCCTTGTCTTTCTTGTTCCCTTCATAGGTGGTGTACAACTTGTTCCATATCTCATGGGATGTATCCCAAGAAGAGACTCGGTTGAACTCAGAAGGGGTTATGACTTCATAAATGATGCTTATGGCCTTTGGATTCAACTATGCCTTCTTCAATGTGGCTTCATCCTAATTTCCTACATCTCCTTCCGGGTCCTTGTATGGAAGGATGATTACTTTACACATGTTGTAGGTCGTTCCTTGTAAGTAGAACTACATCCTTAACTTCCAATAAAGGAAGTTTGTGTTTTTGAAGATTGGAGGACTCATGGAGAATCCACCCTCCAAGTTTAGAGAACCCAAGATGTTGTCGCCCATCTTCTCATCTAGTGGGAGATATTTTCAAAGAAGATTGTGGCTCTCATACCACTTGTTGGATCAAAGGGCTCCAAAGGGGGTGAATAGAGATAAAAAGCACTTAAAAAATCAATTAGACCTTCAAATTACTTAAAGAAGTAAGATTGCAAATATGGAATCTGATGTGCAACTAAACATACATAGCAAGGATGAGAGATTGAACAAGCACAAGAACAAGCTATGTAGAGTGGTTCTAATTTTCAGACTAGGACAAAGTCAGTCCACTACCTAGAAAGGTCAAGCCCTATGATTTTGCAACCATTGAATACTTATATTCCACTATAAGACATACAATAAGACCTTCTTTTACAGGGCAAGCATACCTATCCTTCCTTTTTAAGGACCAAAAGGAGCCAAGAAACCATACAACGTCTTACCTATCCTTGAGGTAGAGGCTTCAACCTCCACAAGGGCATACCCACTCTTGCAAGAAGATGGACACCTTCACCAAGGAGCTCCCCTCTTGCACTGAGTCTTTCACCATAAAGGAATTACCTACTCGCCTCAAGGATCTTCAACCTTCACCTTCTCCTTCAACTTGGATAAGCTTTCACCAACTTAGCTCTTGAGAAAGGGGTTAGGAAAGGGAGGGTTTGAGAGCTTTACAAGAGTACAACGACGTAGTTCTGTCATACACAACCTATCTCACTCATATTGACATTTGAACTTGTAAGCAAGATAGAGAAAGGGGCTCTGGTGGACAAAATGCACTCAACTATGCTAGGATCTTGAATAGCATGAAGAAGCAAACTTGAAATGAAGTCCAAGGGTCTTATTTATAATTAGGGATGTCCAATAGACACTAGAAGCACTTGGGAATGATTTCTAGTCATTTGGGATGTCACAACGGATCTATATTTGATGTTTGCAACACTCCAACAACTAGAATCACTTTTTCTACACATTATGTATAGTATAGTTAGTCGAGTTTCCATAAAGGTAACTCGGCCGATAGCACTATGCAACAAGATAATTTTGATTTGTTGGCTAAGTTTGTCCTGGATGAAACTTGATCATTGGCTTAAAATCAATTTTCCGACGCAAGGTGTCATTCAATTTTATCCTGAGGGAAACTTGGGCAAACCTGGACAATTGTGAAGACTTATCCTAGATGTCGGTCGCGTTTCTGGGAAGGAAACTCAATAGATCATACAATCTATGATGAATTTTGGAAAATGTCATTGAAGTGATTAAACGTTCAAATTAAGTGCTCCTAATTTTTTCTCATCTTAGTTACAAGTCATAGCATCAATACAAATGATTACAAAATTGTCCTAAGTCGTTTAGGGCCATTTCCACAAAAGTGCATTTGCATTGATTTTGACTTGAATAAGATCAAGCTAGGGCTTGATTAGATTGATCCTTTTCATATATCTAATACCTCAAATCAATCTCAAATAAACATATTAGATACATATCAATGAAATGGTTAAGTCCTCATCAAAATATGGATAATGTATAACACTTTGGTCAACATGAAGATGAATGATATGTTTCTATTTCCAAAAGGTGTGAAGATGATTCTACTCTACTCACAAGACCTATAAAAAAAGCTATTCATCGACAAATATATCTTTCATCTAAGCAAGGATAACCTAATACTAATCCACAACCCAAATTGTCCAAAGGAACAATGGGATCTTACAAATGAAGTTCTCTATACTAGTGTTGATAGTACCATGCATCAATAACCTTGTAATTTCCATTCATAAGAAGTTTCTAAAATCCCCATGCATTCTGCATGTCTAGATTTTAGACCCCATCCTAAGAATCTAAGAACCACTACCCATGAGTCATGTTCTTGTGACAACACACCCCAACAATTACAAAAAAGAGTCACCATTCCAACACAAAGTCAAAAACCAACAAGGAGCTAACCTCCATCCTAAGGTTGTAGGTACCAGTGTTATAAGTTCCAGTTTGACTGACACAAACACTACAACATTTACTTATAATAAAGTGTTATCTCTTATATAGAAGTAACCATCACATGCTACAACCATGTTGGGAAACCTTTGTCCATAGCCATTGAGGTACCAAGTCTTACTTTTCACCCTTATAGGTGAACACTCATCTTGTGGGGAATTTTTGGATACAAGAGAAACTTTTGTCCTACCTACACCCAAACTATGTATTGGGGACATGGTTTCTAAGGGTAATAAAGGAACATAGGTAGAATCCACCCATATTCATAACCTCACCACATAACCATAGCATACAATTATGGGTTTTCTTGCTTGGCAAAAAGGTTATTACTACCTTGATTTGAAGTTTTGAGCCCTATACATGAAAATAAAGTTATATACTATAGGCCAAAACATAACAAATGGCTATATCAAATGCAAAAAATATCACAATATTTCATTAAACTTTTTTCAAGTAAAACTCCATGACCAAAACAAACAAAGACAAAAGATAACAACCAAAACAAAATCCCAGAAATTGAGTACACTACGTGGTTTCTTCCTCATTATACCTTGATTTTATTCATGTAGGCCACCTCCACACATAGACACTTGAAATGACACATATCACACCCCTCCACAATGTCATATTCATGTGGCCATAAATCATCATTCATAATCACCTAAAAAATCCAACGATGTTAAAGATCATGTAGTACGATAACCTGGTTGATGGGTATATCCTCTTCCACCTCGATAGAAGTTCATCCAAAATTGTGTAATCAACCTGGTGATGTTTGAACTGCTAAAGGAACACGACTAAATAATAAATTGTGCAATGCCTTAAACTGGGTACCATAATAAGATAGCAATACCCTTCCATTGCCATGGCATGTGCCCTAGTGTCTCCTTCAACTATTACCCAACACCAACAGAAATCTCTATACGTCGAGTCATATAACAACCACACCAATTGTATTTAAGCTCAAGGAAGTAAAAGACCGACAATCTTTATATAATTGCAAAATGGATGCACTATGTATGTATCCTTTCCTAATGGTGGTTGAATTACTACACAACCAAGGTGCATTGCCAACCATATCTTTAAGGGACGAACCTGGATGCCTTCAATGTTGTCACTTTGCTTTTCACTTCTTAAACATTAATACAACTCTAATAAAAAATAGTGAGGATGCACTCTCCCTGCATTACAACCTCCACTACAAAGAACAGTTGTTCACTTGTTATCCATGACGGTAAAACAATGTATGTCTGAACAATGTGACTAAGAACACTACTAGATGGCCGAGTAGGTTGCAATGGTTACGTAGAAACTTTTAGTATGAAACAATGCCACAACCATCATAACTGGACTAGTACAACCCTTCAACTAATTAATAAATGTTATGGTGATGGGTTTCTTCACACCCAACAACTGAATAAAAAAACGAGTCAAAAAATCTTAGGCATATTTTGTTGACCGCCAATAGTGAAATATCGACCATAATAAATACACCATCTCCTATAGTGTCAATGTCAGATATGCCAAACCTATCCTAAAGTTGTTGACTTCTGGGCACCAAAACTATATGGTTGTGCCCAACAACTTAGTATCTACCAAAACATATGGTAGATCAGACTACCCATTCACATAGAGGAAATCAAAATATAACATATTGAATATTGGGTAAATTGCTAGTTTAACCGTTAATCTAAGTTCTTATCCTCTATATCCTTTCTATGCCTTGATGTTTAATTTGTGGAAATAATAATGGTTTAGAATGAAATTTAACACTAATTATGTCAATGTAAGGTCATATGCATAAATATCTTAATGGATGTTTCAATGATGGACTAAAATGCAAATTAGCTACTTAAGTTGGATAAAGATATAACAAGTTCGACCTAGAACTTTCTATGGCCTTTTGGAATAAGATAGAGGAAAAAAATAAAATGGAAAAGGAAAAATTCAAGAATATAATGCATTAAATGCTCTAAAGTGATAAATAGTGCAAATATGAGTAAATTACCTAAAAATCATAAAAGGGAAACTTAAAAGACAATTCCAAGCCTAAATTAATTTTCTTAGAGGTAAAGTTTACTTAAGTGACAAGTTTCACAATTTTGGAAAATTAATAATTATCTTTGCATTAATTGGAATTGGAAAATATGAATTTTTCTTCCAATTATTAAATAAATTATTACACAACTTTAAAAGTGGAAACAAACCTCAAATTCGTAATATACATGTCAAAATTAGTCTATGTGTGAATTTTCATCTAATTTGGACAATCTTAAATATTTTATTTTATCCAGAAGAGAGAAAGTGTGTATAACCTTCAAAATATTAAAAAAATTAAAAAAATAACTCCAACATGTAAAATAATGGCAAATTTGTATCCAAGATACTTAATGTGACTTGTAGGTGAAGTTTCATCAAATTTGGAGAATCTTATAACCATTAATGGAGGACAGGAAATATAAGTTTTGATTTATTTAGCACATGAAAAGTTCTCAAAATACAAATATAATTATATATTTAAATTCTACATGCCTTAATTAGCCTAGTTGCAAAATTTTATTTAATTTGGTACTCATTTACACCCTCTAATGAAGAGAGAGAAAACATTAAATAAATGAGTTTTACACTTTATTCAGAGTTCTATTTGGATAATGTTTCCTGATTTAATGTGTCATGCCCCAGTTTTCTTTATTTTGATCAGGCGTGTGATCCACAACCGTCAGATTTTGGGTCCAACGACTGTCTGTCATCCTCTTCCTCGGTCCAAAGAAGGAAATAGGCGCCGGTTGGGCAGCTTGGTAAATCGTGGATTTCTCGACCAAATCTCAACTTTTTCCGAGATTTTTGTTGCTATGTGTTCCGCACAAAATGATCCTTTACTCGTGAAATTTTGATGTGTATTTGGGAAACGCCCAAAACTCATCCATTAAGCCTCACGACACATTCCCTTATCTTGTCTCTTTGCTTCCCCATCTATATATAACCCCATCCGAGTCTTCATTTCCCTTCGCTAAACTTTTCTCTCCGCTCAATTGCTCCTTTGCTTACGCGTTTGGTTGTCAAAGAGATTTGACTACTCTTGGATTTGTGGTGGCTATTACTCTCTTCCCTCGTCATCCTAGTTCAATTTTCACTTTGGTATGTTCGCGTGATTCATTTCTTTCTTTCTCGACTTCCGTTTTCTCAAACAATCGCTCCATCAAGATTTGCCCAAAATCCCCATAGCTTCGGCCTTGCTGTTGTACAACCATGGCACATGCAGCAAGGAAGGGATAGATGGGCCCTCGTGATTTACCTATTATGCCCCTCTCATTTTCTATTTTGTTCGTTTTACCGTGCAAGGGCATATATGTCTTTTTGCTTCTCATTTTCTTTGTTGCGGGTGAGGCCATAATGGTCATTGATCGGCAAGTGGATGCCTATTACTGGGCCAAGCCACCCACGCGGGCCCTCTTTTCCTCTCTCTATCTCGTAGTCTCTAGCTTATTTGGCAATTTTTGATTTTTTAATTGGCCGAATTCGTAAAATTCATAACTTTTGACTCGCTTGTCCAAAAATTAAAATAAAATATGTTTTGGAATAAGAAAACTATTCTCTATCTAATAAAAATACTTTCAATGCCTAATTTTAATGTTTTTTGAAGGATTATTTTTGTAGAATGAAATATATGTATAAAACTCATAATAATTATAACTTAATCATATAAAATCCAAATTGGACAAAAAGATATGCTTTATTAATTAGGAGAATCTAACTAATCGATTGCTGAAGTTTTTAGAGTCTAATTACAAATTAATAAAAGGTGATTTTTTTGGGTTTTAATATACTCATTAATTAATGTTTTACATCTAAAATGATATTAGGTGAAGATAAACTTTGGTTGGATCTAGGGTGTGAATCCTAACCTGATATACACATAAGTGAGCTATGTTGCATCCTCTTATGATTCATATTGGACAATTGGTTATCTCTCTCTCAGACTTGATGGTGACACATTATTTAGATGTCACATATTTTGCTTGTAGTTGTACCAATAGTTTCCTAATCTTGAAATTGGACTTGTGCACTATGATAATTGTTAATTGGATCCTATCCTTGTATCTTGTGGCTATTTTGTATAGTTTGTATCTTGTTGGTGTTGATAATCTATAATTAATGGAAACACTAATTTGGCTATGCCTATACTTCTCTTTGATGACTTTAGAATTTGGACACCTTTATGGTGATGGGACTATATCTCTGCTTGCCTCTCTATATATAAATATATAATGCATGTTTGGTTTGGGTAATTTGTTTATTTGCACATCGGGTGATGTATCCCGATTGTGTGTAATACAAACAGAGGGTGCACATGGTTCCTTGGGTAATTGTGTTGTGATGCCATTACTCCCCCTAAGATTATGGTGGTGATGCCATAATATACGGTTATGGTGCTGATGCCATATACCCTAAAATTTTACTATGTGGATTATTGTTTATTTTACCCACATGCATAATTATTATTATTATTTGTTGTTCTATTCTTGAGATTTTAAAGGCAAGATCTATTTAATGTGAGCTTTATTGTTCTCTTCATATAATCTCTTTAATCTTACTATATGAAGAATTTATTTTGATATCCAATTGGATGTTTCTTCTTTATTCTTTGGGAAGCCTTGAGATTTTTTGTCCTTATTTCCTTTACTTTTTCTAGTCCCTATTATATGCACATACCAGCTTTGATAACTGATAATATCCATCTTTTTCTTGTTTTCGGGGTATGCTTCAACCCCTAGGAAGTGAGAAAGGAGAAGCTACCCAAAGTTGACCAAGGCTATCTAGGAGTTACCTTATCTAGCTTTTGGAGGTAGATTGAGATAGTGGGATGACCCCCTACTTAATAGTTCCTTTTGTTTCCTTCTATGTACACCCTATGTGGTGAAGAATTTTCATAGACACTAAATTGTAATAGTTAGATATATTTCTCTTGTGCTGCTACATTATTGGTTTTATGATACATACATGTGAATGAATTGGTTATCATCTGTTTGTGAAAAATTTATGATGGTTTTGTTTGTGAGGGATGTTGCCTATTTATTTTAGTAGGGTGTGGATCCCTATGGGATCTCACTCCTTACACAAAATGTCCTCTGTCTTCCTTTGTTAAATCTTATTTCTAGCACAACCACAAGCCACCCTCGAACAAACTATGATAGAGACATCCAACTTCGAACGTATATTGGGTGTCACCCCAATTTCATTCAAAACACCATATGTGGATGCAAAAGCCATCTTCAAATATGGAACAAAGATGAACAGAAATGCAAGAACAAAAATCAAAGATATTGACAACAAGACAACAAAACTTTTTCTACTTCATCATTTTAAGGTGCCAATAGAGCGTGTGATATAATTCCTAAGATGATAGACAAATAGTTTCCCATGAGAGTAATTTTTTATAAGTCCTAATTAAGTAGGTGTGTATCTACTAAATATGCCTTGTCATAGAACGATTATTATAAAAAATACAACCTCCAACTGACTAAAAAGGCAATGTCTGAAGGATCCAAGTGTCTGTCCCTAGCATGGTAATGCCAAAATGCAAATGTGGAAGTGTAGAATCTTAGCATACATGAACAAATAACAAGATTAAAACCACCAGCAAAATCTCAACATTCAACAAGTATATTAATCAAATTGGTTTATTACATGGTTTATAATTACAAATTGAGAGTCAAACGTATATCAATATGCTCATGTACACTAGGTATCTTACAACAAGTACACCTAAAAATAGTTCAACAAGCCATCAAATCACTAGTTGTTTTTTAACCTAAAACATATGTGAAACAAGTGGGTCAACACATAAGGTGTTGAGTACATGGCACAAAGACACACACACAATCACACACACACACACACACACACACACAAACACGCACTCACACACACACACACTCATACACACGCACACACACACACTTATATATATGTATGTGTATGTATATATATATATATATGTATATATATATATGTATATATATATATATATATATATATATATATATATAAGATTTGCATAATTTGTAAAGATTGCAAGATTGCAGAAGTAAACAAACAAGAATAAACAAATAAAGTACTTAGCAAGATAAGAGCCCATGTTTTATGTCATTTTACTCCAATTATACCTACAATATTATGTATTTATAAGGCCTTTGACCAACTTCCCATGGAAGGGGCCGCGATGGTGCTCAAGATTAGCTAACCTCATTTCTACATTAGAGACCTCAACGATCAATGTCATTGAGTGAAATCCTATTTCAAATTTAATGTTATATATTATGAGCTCAAGTTATAAAACCATCATGACAATAAGCATCAAGTACAATACTAGAATGCTACATGGCAATATTTGAGCAAGTAAACAAGCATACATATGCATCACAGTTCAGAGTCATATTCATATAATTATTAAAACACATACCTAATTTAAAGATCATTAACTTATTCTTGACCATCTAACAATAAGAAACACTTTATTAAGAACAAGATTACATTCATGTACTAAATTCTCATCAATAACCCTATTTGTTCCATGTTAGGGTTAGGTCAACTTAGTTTCAAACATGCTTATAATGCTTGCATATGATGATCTTTAACTAATTTAGAGGTCATTATGAAGGCATGGTTCAATTTTCATGTCATTTCAAGGTTCCATCTATTTTCTATGATTTCTAAACTATTTATGTCACTTATGTACATTATATGGTCAAAAGACTCATAATAGGGTAACACGATCATGATTCATTAAGACATGAGAACCAATCGTAAAGATTGTTTAGGTCATTAGATAAGGATATAAGAGACATATTCAAATATAGGTGGATGTCCATTAGAGTCTAGGCATCATAATCCAACATTGGTACTAACACAACAAAACGATTCAGTTGTCAACATAGATCACATATACCATTAAGGTTCAACATGTGACTTAGGTAGGACAGTAACATCCAAGGGGTCCATAATAAAAGGATCAACTCTAATATGTTAGAGGAGAGTGTAACAATTTGATTCACACTAAGATTAG
The DNA here is from genome assembly GCA_963693085.1 of Alisma plantago-aquatica. Lineage (NCBI taxonomy): Eukaryota > Viridiplantae > Streptophyta > Magnoliopsida > Alismatales > Alismataceae > Alisma > Alisma plantago-aquatica. Next base: position 1,352,234,699 of record OY856411.1, read on the forward strand.
GGTACAAGGAAGACAATCAAGCAATATATGGAAATTTACGTCAAAAGAGGTCACATACATCATTATATCATGAATGTGATTAGCCTTAGCCAATTGGTTCACAAAACATCATAAAGTTACTAGTTTTAAAGATCAAATGTAGATTGATGCATCAAGAGGACCAAAGACCACACTATGTTCAAGTATCATCAATCCAGGGGTCACATTCGTCCATTAAGAGATGTATGGGTAACATAGCAAATAGGGGACTTGTTGGTGGTCAAAGTGTCATGAAGAGATACCATTTATTGATTTCAAGATTGATTAGCAATAAACACATTAATATGAAAGCTTAGCATGATAAAGCATGGCACATCAATAATATTCATAACATGTCACATATGTGCATCAAGGTAAACCAAAAAGCAAGAATGGCAATTAAGGCTTGCATAATAATCCAAGTTCATAAAAACTACTAATTTAAGGTGTAGAAGGTAGATTGAGTATCAAAAATCCAACCTTTATCATCAACATGCATTACTTATGGTCAAAAGTAGTCAAATATTACATTTTTACCATTATTCATAATGTTCCGTCGCATGGCTCCCGTGCTCCCCTCTGCCATGCGTGACAAGGTGACAGCTCATCAACCGCCTCTATGGAGATATCTCAGGCGAGGAGAAGGAATGAGATCTGGGGAAGTTTCTAAAGTCAACCATATGCCTGAAGGTAAACCAGATCTCGATCTTGATCAAAGTCTAACAAAGTGGGAGACCATCAAACCAATAGTAACCAGGAGCACGTCAGATCTGAAGAAGATAGAGATATCGATAGTCAAACAAAAAAAAGTAGTTGAGAATGCAGATCGATGGAGCAAATGTCTAACGGGGTATGTCATTGATTTCTGGCCTCATATCCCCACTCTTGTCAACCACTTTGCTTGCATTTGGAATGTGCGAGGCTCCTTTGAAATTTTTGATATAGGAGATGGGTTCTTCATGATAAGATTTTCTGATCAAGAAGACCTCAATGCAGTCCTTGGTGGCGAATGGTATGTTAAAAATAGGCATGTTAGATTGTAAAAGTAAAAGATAGGTGACAATCAATCTAAAGCCATTCTCATTGACGTTCCAGTTTGGGTGAAGATCAAGAAATTGCCATTGGAACTGTGGGATGTTAGAACCTTTGAAAGGATTGGTTCTAATCTGGGATCTCCTCTAAAGATGGATGAACAGACACACAGTCTAAGATGTTTTGAATTCACTCAAATTCAAGTGTTAATGAGAATGGATGCTAAATATCCTTCAACGATCACTTCAGCCAGTGATGAGGGAGATGAACATGTCGTGGGTTTAGAATATGACTGGATTCCTCATAGATGTAGAAGTTGTGGTTTTCTGGGTCATGACGATTGTCATGTGAAACTAGAGCCAGTGAAGCCGAGCAACATGAATATTATTATTTGAAAGAAAGTCTGGGAAGCAAAGAAGATTTCATAGGTAGTTCACACTAAAGAAGGTCCCAGATCTAAAATGAATTCCTATAACCCGTTTGTTAATGAAGAGGTTGAAGTTGTGGAAGATTTATAGATGTTTATATACAATGAGGTAGTAAAAGAACATTATGACGTGCTGATGTCCAAGAAAATATCTATGGGAAATTCATCTCTTCCATCAACACCTAATCCTGTCCCTATATTCTCAAAAAGTTCACCTGATAGTGAAGTTAGTTCTCAAGCATCATCAAGTTCTATTGAGTTCAAGAAGAAGCATAAATACCCCCACCTCCCCCCAAGATGCCAAGCAAAATTGAATTTGGGCATTTATCACAGGATCACCAATTCTGTCTACTCATTAATGCCAAGTGGACTTGAAATCATTAATGAGAATGCTGAGGCTGATAGTTCAACAACCATAGGTATTAAATGAATCCCTCCATCACTATATCTTCTTGGAACATTAGGGGAATAAGTAATAAGATCCTGAGTGTTCAAGAAGAGGTACATAGAGCAAACACTGATGTGTTTTTTCTGATGGAAACTAAGATGAGAAAAAATAAAATTGAGAAAGTTATGAGAAGATATTTCAATGAATACAAATGGTTTCAAATATTAATTCCCATGATTTGGGAAGGATTATTGTTCTTTGGATAGATGACAACTACAAAATTCTCTTTATTACTGAGAGTGACCAAGCTATTCATATGACAATTGAAAAATATGATGTGTGTTTTGATTTTACAGCTGTATATGGGCACAACGATGATGCTGATAGAGCTAATCTCTAGAAAGAGTTAGAAAGGTTTCAAAATATTATCCATGTCCCTTAGGTTTTAGTAGGTGACTTTAATGCCGTCAGAAAGGATGAGGAGAAAGTTGGAAAACAACCCCCACTAAGAGGTCCATGGATGATTATAACGATTATGTTATGGATAATGGTCTGTATGAACTTGTTCTCACTGTACCCTTTTTCACTTGGGACAACCACCAATATTATGATGGTTTTATCACCTCAAAAATCAATAAAATTCTCTATGATGATGCTTTCCAAAACAATTTCAAGTTCTTTCATGGATAGTGTATCTCTAACACCATAAGTGATCATAGAAGGACCTGCCTTAGTATAGGAGAAGTTAAAAAGAAGAACACACCATTCAGATTCATTAATAGATGGATGAAGCACCAGGACTTTGTTAAAATTCTTAAAGACTCCTAGAACATTAATGTGCAAGGTTTTGCAACTTTCAAGCTTTACAGAAAGCTTGAGTTTCTTAAAGGTAATATTAAAGTCTAGAATAGAACTATTTTTGGGGATATAATTGAAGATGCTGATGTGACTAAGGACAAGGCTTTGCAAGCTCAAGCTCAAGCAGATTTGAATCTCACAGATGATCATCTCAGAAGTATTGCTAACTATCTTAGAAAAGAAGCAAAAGAGGTTGTTGAGGTTGAAGAAGCATTTATCAGGCAAAAATCTCATATTCAATGGCTTAAGGAAGGTAACTTGAATACCAATTTTTTTATTCATCTCTCAGAACTAGAAGATTGAGAAATTCTATTAAGTGTCTGAACATTGAAAGAACAATTCAAAGAGATTATGATTGTATCAAGGACTCTATTGCTCTTTTTTATGAAAATCTTTTCTACAGAAAGGAAGATGGTCATGTTTGGGAAGGTGTATGCAATGGGCCTCGTGTTATAAATCAACATAATATTTCTTTAACAAGAATGGTCACTAGAAAATAAATTGAAGACATTGCCAAAGGTCTTAATGAAGACAAATGCCCAGGACCTGATGATTTTAATGGCTATTTGTTTAAACATACCTGGTATGTTATTGGTGATGATGTTGTGGATGCCATCATAAATTTCTTTATGAATGGGAGTATTCTCAGAGAGGTAAACATGACTTATATTACTCTTCTTTCTGAAGGGTTGGATTCTACTCTTATTTGAAATCGGAAACCTATTGCCTTATGCAACACTTTTTACAAAATCATCTCTAAGATTTTAACTAACATGGTGCAAGTTATTTTACCTTTTATCATTGATGATAGTCAATGTGAATTCATCAAGGGTAGAAGCATCAAGGATTCTATCCTTGTTTCCAATGAAATTCTAAGTGATTTTGAAAAGAACAGATCTCATATGTGCATCCAAGCTGATATTTCCAAAGCTTACGACTCTGTTAGTTGGAAATACTTATATTCTTTTCTCTTCAAGATGGGTTTTGCCTCTAAATGGATTAGGTGGATCGAGGCCATTTTCAATACTACTTCTTATTAGGTCTTGGTGAATGGTTAACCCACATCACCTATTTTCCCTTCAAATGGTGTGAGGCAAGGAGATCGTATTGCCCCATATTTATTTGTTATAGCCATGCAAGGTTTCTCAGAGATGATGAATACTAGATGTTTAGAAAAGTCTATATGTCCTATCTATGCCTCAAAAAACCTTGCTTGCTAGAGCTGATCCTGTTAATGCTTGTAACATCAAGGCTCTTCTTGATAATTTTAGTTCCATGCATGGGTTACATATCAACAAAGATAAGAGCATGATTATTATGGAGAAGAACAAAGATAGTCATGAGATTTCTTGCAGACTTGACATGAAGGTTGGAAAAATGGAAGATACAAAGTACCTTGGTCTACCCCCTTTTTGGAGGTAAACTCAATAAGAAACATTGTCAAAAGTTGATTGATAGAATTAAAAAGAGATTGGAATCGTGGAAGGCTAAAACTCTATCTCTAGCAGGATGAGTGGAGCTGGTTAAATTGACCTTGGAAACCATGCATTTGTACTTGGTTTTTTCATTTCCTATTCCAATCTCTACTTTGGAGGAAATTGACAAACTTTGTAGAAACTTTATCTGGGGTCAATCTGAAAATAAACAGAACCTCCATCTTATCAAATGAGAGGTTGTAACTTTAGCTAAATTTGAAGGAGGTTTAGGTCTCAGGAAGAGAAAACAAGTAGTTGATGCTTGTCTCATCTTAAATTCCTGGGATGTTTCTAGCAAAAAAGATACTTTATGGGTCAAGTGGATAGGTGAGAAATATTTGAAGAAAGATTCTTTTTAGAGTATTCCAATCTCTCCCAACTTTTCCTGGATGTTTAATTGCATCCTCAGAGCCAGAGACAGTTTGCAACCTCATTTCAAGATTATAGTTGGTTCAAGGAGAAGTATCCAAACTTGGTATGATCCTTGGTTTAATGGACTCTTCCTAAAGGACTGTATTGATGACAATATGGTCATTATACCTAGGATTTCTAGAAACTCTATGTTGAGCTCGATCATTAGTAACAGAAGATGGGATATTCAATCTTCTAGATGCTCTTCCTTTCTTTTGGATAAACTTTCTAATGTAGATATTATGGTTTATGAAGAAGACAGTTATCAGTTTGATGGTCAAAATCTAATAAATTTAAAGATAGTTTGGAATGCTATTAGAATCAAAGGTTTGGCTAATGACAAGTTCCTTTGGATTTGGAATGCAAATTGTCATATGAATAGTAAATTCCATGCTTGGAAATCTTTACATAACAAACTTCCCACTTCTGATTATGTGAGGAGAAGAGGAATTTCTATTTCCTCTATTTGTTTCTTGTGTGTGAATGCTTATAAAAAAACTATGCATATCTATTTTGCTTGTAGTTTTACAAAGAATTTATGGGAGTTGGCTCTGAAAGAAAATATTAATTTTTATATCCCTTCCAATTGGGATGATTTGATTAAACTGAAGAGGAAGAAGAAGTCTACTATTGCCCTTCTTATTGTCTATCATTCTTGTCTAGAAAGAAATAGGAGGGTTCATGAAAATTTGTATCTGTGCCCTGATATTTAATGGAAAAGAATCATTTTTTCCTATAAAGGTTTAACTGATTGAGGCTCATGTAGAAAATTGGATGATCTCTACATGAGGCTCCTTCGTGTCTATTGATTAATCCTGGTTTTTGTTCCTTGTCTGTCAGTGAGTATGTTCTGTGTTGCATGTTCAGTTCTTCTTATCTCTAATTATTGGTCTACTTCTATGTGATCCTTTATTTCTTTGGTTTGTGGTAGCATAGGTGATACTCACATTGTTTTTCTGGTTTTCTGGATCTATGATGATACAAGGTGTAGCGATCTTGTGATTTCTGAATCTGAATGTAGCTTACATTCATACTTTTGGTATATGGACTTCTTGTGCTCTGAGAGGAGTTTAAGCCTTTGCTATTGGCCAAGAGTTGCCTTCGTTCTTATGAGATGATGCCTTGATTTCTTGGAAGATGTTTGTTGATGGCCAAGAGATTTTTGGTTTGGTTCTTTTTCTTGATATGTTATTTGAAAGTCTTGCTGAGAAGATGCCTTTTTCCTTTGACCCTACATGCTTGAAGATCTTGCTTCTGTTCCTTGAGTTGAAGTTTATTTCTCATATGGGAGCTTGGATTTTTTCTCTCTTTAGTTATTTTCTATTCTTTGATTCTTTATCCTTTCTATTTAGTATATGGTTGGTTTCATTGTATATTCTCTGATGCTTTGTAAATATGAACTCTCAAAAGATAAATACAAAAAATCAAGGCAATTTTGGATTGAAAAAAAAGAGAGAAAAGAAAGTACTTTTAGGGTCTAAAACTATTCCCAAGTTTTATATCTTTTTGAGATGATCAAAATGGTATATTATTTTGCTCTCTTTGGATTAGGGAGGTGGAAGATATCAACTTTTCAAGATTTGATATCTAACTTTAGAGAAAATGGCAGTGGTTCTACATACCTTGATGAAGCGTATGTGCCATTGATCCCAAATCAAGCATCCCATGTGGGCATGCTCTTAGGGCTCCTCAATGTTTCCTTCCACTATGGAGTTTTGCCAACAACTCCCACTAACTCTTGTAACGACCTCACTTTTCAATTTCCCCAAATAAGGAAGGACCTTAAATTTGAGAGACATTACCTGAATTTCCAAGATCCATATTTAGTAAATAACAATTAATAGAAAAAAATTTCCATTGTTTTACAAATATTATTTATAAAATGTATAATGATGTTCCTGTAAGGAGTTACATAAAATTTCTTCATGAGAACTATAACATATGCTAAAAAGCATCTAACTAATCCTCCTTAGCTATAATATCTTGGATTGATTTCATCTGATTCACCATGTCCTAGTATCATCATATATGGCAGTTAACTAAAATGTTGACAATCCAAAATGCAGTCAACATATTTCTATACTACGTACATTGTGCACCCAAAATATGTGCATGTGGGTGTAACAACATAACAACCATATCGGTAATTATTGATAAATAATCAAACATGCGTTTTATTTTATCATTTAGCAACCTATAGTTGCTCAATCTCTATGGCATACCCTCTCACTAGTGTTTTGTGTTGGTTTTTATGCCCAGAGAGACAATCATATGATAAATTTAGTGGCATATCTTGTAAACTATTTTATTAATAATAAAGTCTTTCTTTATCTATATGTTTGTTCAATTATGATATAATGGTATAACATGATAGATGTCTAACAAATGATGTTACTCGATGACATATGTCTTTAGGTTGAGGACCTGAACAATGAGATCATATGTATGATGAGAGTAGATACATTCTTGTCATGTCCCTAGTTGTATGTTATTGTGGAAGCTAATAGGTAGCAATAACACATAAGACTAGAGTGTGTGTTGGTTGATGACAAAATCTCATTGGTCATGATATGTGATATCAAACCAAGCACATATGTACTTGTTAAAGAATGGTGTATCAGATAGACATACCTTGAGAGTGATACATGGAAAACATTGATTGGTAGTCAAAATCATCTCTCCTAGTGATAGTGGTGATTATGGTTCTTAGACCTAAAATCACTACACTCATCACATGTCATTCATTATATTTTTGATATTATCCAATGTGAATTTGAATAAGGGTTTCCATAAAGGTGATGCCTGGATACATTGTGACACATGGAGAACGACTGTGAGTGATCTAGATGAGATTTGTCCCTCCTACTGGAGTTGATATCATGGCTAATTGATAAGCGATACTAAGAAACATATGGCCATACTCATGTGAATCAATATATGATATGTGAGCTCACATACATCTCAGACAATCTGCTTGAGTTCAAGGAACATGGATTTAGTGTTGAGAGGATGACATTTTACATGCCTTGAGTTTAATCTAGATATTAGAGACAAAGGAACTATACAATCACTATAACACTAATCACATATTGTAGGTTAAGTTGTTCTCCAACTTTCCAATTATTTGGGTATCAATGATGTGTTGCAAGATACCGCTCATTGCTTGTGATGTCATAAGTTAGTTATGAATATTCACTGCCAAGGTAATTGGGACATATAAGGTCACATGCATAGGATGCACCTAGAATAGGATTTTACTCATGAATATGGTTTAACTTGATTACTAAAGTGTTTAGGTATTCAATTTAAATAAGATTTGTTGTACATTGGCTGAATTGGAATTTGAATTGTCTGGTTCAGAAATGAACCGACCGGTTCAAAGATGTGAAATGACCAGTCCATGTTGTGAACTGACTGGTTAGGAAATCAATGAGATTGGATCAAGGATTGATGCTAACATCATGTTATGCATTAATCATCACATTAAATCCAATATGTTTGCAAATAGGAAATAATGTGACCCTATTGATTCAAATGTTAAACTGACCATTTCACATGTGAACTGATTGGTTTAGTAGCGAACCGACCGATTCATCATTTGTAGCTTCTAGAAAATCCATGAAATTCCATCTCTTCGACTCCCAAATGATCTGGAAACCCTGATCCTGGACCTCCTATAAATAGAGGGGCAGTTAAAACTTTTAGGAGACACTAAATAAGTGAAGACAATTGTTGTCCTCTCACAATTGTAGTAACATGAGAGCCTGAGCAAGTATTACCCGTTAAAGGGAGAGTCAACAAGGAAGAGCAGTCAATGCTATCATGTTGACATTGAAGGAACAACTCCTTACAGTTAGTTCCAAAAGAATGATAGGAGTTCTCGGTGGTCCGCCTGGACTACGTAGAGGCATGGAGGCCGTTGCCACCTATTAGGAGGATGTCATCAATTGTCACCTTTGCTGCTGCACCCAGAGGCCACCGTCGACAACCATCTGGGTTCTTCTTATAAAAGAAGCTCACTGTTGTAGGGGTAGTCGCTTGAATTGCTCCAGGACCAAGTATATGCCTTGCAAATTTTACTTTTTAATACATAGTTTTTGACATGTTCCGCTGGTCAAGGGGAATATGGAAAGAATTTTTTTTTATTTCCGCTATCATATCTGTCACCATATTTCCCTATAACGGTATCAGAGCCACACCAATTTACTGCACTTTAAAATTTAATCTATGATCAAAATTTTGTTTTATCATTTATTTTATTGCATACGATGTGAATACTTCAAATGATTAATGTACATATCTGATTAAATTCCACCTATAGTCCCTCTCTGTAACATACTGGATCTTGAACCCTACCCTAGAATTTTGACCTTTTAGTCTTAACCAAACAAGGTTAAGGTATAGATCTAGATGAGGTTTAGTATAACCCTAATGAGATAATGCATGTATAAATCACCCTAATGTAATCTAATGTTTTCACATTAGTCTTGGGCCAATAATAGACATATAAAATATGTCACAAGAGTTAATAATGAATTATATAAAATTTTGTATAATTCTTTTGGTCATAATATTAAGTAATGGAATATAATGGAATGAGCAATGGTGATAATAATGAAATAATGTATTAATAATGGCCACAAATATTAATTGTGACACAACTCATAAAAAGAAATCCTAAAAGTGAAATCTAAGTTAAAAATCGTGTTCCTTGGGTTCCAATTGCCTTGGGAGTCAAGTTTCACATTATTCACATAATAATTAATTTAATTCAATTTGAAAAGAGAAGATGTGACTTTTCCTCAAAATATGAAATAAAATAATAAATGACTCCAAAAGAGGAAAATAATATTGGATTCATAGTCTCCATAATAAAAATAGCCTTTGGGTGAATTTTCATCCAATTTGGAAGATGTTTGAATAATAAGGAAATCAGGAGAGAGAGAGTGTGTAGAACCTTCAAAATATTAAATAATTGTACAAACAACTCCAACATGTGAAATTGATGGCAAATTCATATCCGACACATTAAATATGACTTGTGGGTGAAGTTTCATAGAAGTTGGAGAATCTTAAAGTCATTAATGCATGAGGAAAGAGAAAATAGGATTTAATTTATTTAACACATTAAAAGTTCTCAAAAGGCAAATATAATTGCATAATCAGAATCTACACGCTTTAATTATCCTCTGTGCAAAATTTCACTAAATTTGGGATTCGTTTGCACCCTCAAATGAAGAGAGAGAAGAAAGAAAAATAATGTGACCCCACTTTATTACAAATCAGATTGATATTGCTATTTAATCCCTGTCACACTATATTGATGCGCTGGTTGTCTGTAGCCATTAGATATTTGACTAGACGGTTAAGAAGTTGTCTCCTACCTTGTGTAGGAGACTGTGTTTCGCGTGAACAGTGCCTTCTATTTTCCCTCCACAATTTCTCTCTCTCCGCTCATTGATTTTTCTTGATTTCTTCACCAAGTTGTTCCTCTCAAGTTTCCGATTTCAAAGAATCCTAATACAACACCTAACACCCCCGTTCTGAGAAACATCCAAATTGGGCAGCGAGCTTCCTGCCGCCACCACGTTACATACGCCCCTAACCTTAAGCATACCTCTATATAAGGGTCAAATAAGCACCACATGATCCCTCCTAACTACAAAGTACACTCGATTGGCCCTAAAACTCCTCCATGTCCCGCAACCTACCATGTTTGTCCTCAATACATTCGTAGTTTGAACGCTACATGTAGTTGTGGTTTTGGCCAAATCAACCGCGACTATGGTAACCTTGGGTCCTCGTGAAAATGTTGAAGTTGTCCTTCGTCCATGAGGTGGTGCGACACTCCTCTTCCAATCAACCCTTGAAGCCATCAAAGTGGCTGACCTACGGAGGTTTTCCTAAATCTACAGTGTGCAGAAGCGTGGCTCGTGCGCTCAGAGAAGTTGTACGAGGCGGTCTCTGTTCATACCCAACTCTCTATCTCGATAAGACTCCAGTTCGTGTACTTTGCTTTCCGATTTGAAGCTTTGTGTCTCGCCATCCATGGCGCGTGGGAGAGGTGAAAATCCCCCAAAAGAATTCTCAACTTTGCCCTCTAGTTTTGCTTCTTTTGCAGTGTTTCTCAACTGAGGGTATTTTCATGTTTTCCCTCTTTTTGTTTTCTTTGGGCAATTCCAATTGGACGTTGACTAAGTGACTTGGTCTCTCATGATTGGGCCAAGTCACTAGGTCGGCCCACTCCCTCTCTCTCCTTCTCTCTTGTAGTTTTTCTGCTTATTTGGCTTTTTAGCCTATTCTGACTAGTCGAGCTTTGAAAATTCATAACTAATATCCTCTTATCCTAAAATTACAAATTAATAGTCCTTGGGTTCAGAAAAATGTAAGCTTTCTAATGGTGTTGGTTTTTTTGCCTAAATCCAATGTTGAAAGTATGTAATTTTAATGGATTAATCTAAATAAGTAATAACTTGTAAAATTTATAACTAAATATCTATAAGTTAGAAAAATATAATAAAATATGTTTTGAACTCAAAAAAATATAACCTAAAATATGGCATGGTTTTGACAACCTAATTCGTTAATATTAAATAGGAAATTTTTAGGGTTTTGAATAATTAATGAAAACCTAACCCTAATTCTACATATATGTAAAATAGGTGCTTTGGAGACCTAGTCTTGGATCTAGGACTACCTCTAGACTGTTTAGATTCTTGAGTAAGGTATGTTTGCAGACCACATTATTTCTATATGAGCAATTTCTAATTCTTCTCTCTAAATGTATGTGTGCATCTCCTATTTTTCCTTTGAGCAATTAGCCTATGTTTCTTCTTTCTCTTAGTCCTATGGACATTAGCCTATACACAATGTATTTTCTTTTGAAAATCATGGTTCATGTAAACTACCTTATTTATTATTGATCTTGTGATCATGAATATTCTTTTGGACTCTTATCTTATGCTTGGTTCATGATGGAACTTTATATGATAAAATGTGATGTCTTTTTCCCACTTGTGAGGTGGATGTATATGTTGGTCACATATGTGGTGACTACTTTTGTATAATCTGACTATACTTTTTACTTGCCTCTACATTTTACATGCTATGTGATTCAATAGCACTAGAGTAGTGTAATTGCAATGGTTTTGTTTATGGGAAGATGTGTAATTTCCAACTCGAGCAATATGCTCTTTTGTGTGACACATGGAGCATTGGACCCGCTCGTTGGGCGCCCCATCTGCTTCTATGATGAATTAAAGATATAACGCCCTAATCTTTATCTTTGTATAGTTCTAGTGCAAAACATTAAAAAATGCATATCTCCCTCATCCCTTGGCGAAATTACACAAATGAATATACCATTTTGATCATCTTTCCAATTTATACACAATAAACATTCTTTTAGACTCTGAATCTACTTATAATTCTTCTATTTTTCTAAAAAATACAAACTTTGACTATGTTGACCATATTTGATGCATGTTGTTTACAAAAATTGGCTCTTTGATACTCATTCTACCCTCTTACTCATATAATCAGTAAATTCTATGCACCTTTGAACTATATGTGGCTTCTACTCACCACTTATGCACACCTGATGACTTCTTGCACATATGTGGCTTGTTTTGAGTATACATGGTGAACCTTGATCAAAGTGGTGACCTTGATTGTGTATGACCTCAAACCTCACTCTAACTTCATTGTCAATAACTAATCCTCCCTCTTGATACAAGGATATGACCTAATCCCCCTTTGGCAATGGTTTCTCTACATTACACTTAATGCATGCTTATATCCCATTATGTGTTTTATGTGGTGTTCCTTAATCCATGAGAGGTCTTGACCTATCTAATGCATAAAACTACAATAGATATCCGAAATCAATGTATTTATGAGGTGTTGTGACCTTATGGATAAGGCCAACCTCTTTTGGAAACTATGATGTGTGGTCGTACTTCACCCTTAACTTCCCTCTTATGTGACATATGTGGCTTGATTTATGCTCTTGTGCTCGACTGCTTGATATGTATGATTATCTTATGCCTTTCCCTCCCAAATTAGAGGTGATTTAACTATTGTGATCCCCATGGTATGGATGTCCCATCTATCCCATATGTTAGGACCTTATGACCTATGTCTTATATGTTGACTTTTGAATGCATTTTGACAATGTGAAATCCTATGATGCCCAGACTTGGGGACAGCCACTTACCCTAAAATGTACTTCTTATGTGAATATCTTTCTAATTTAATCTTGCATGTTGTCCAAATCACATGTCTTATTGATCCATGACCTCACTTGCTACATTATGAGTCCTATGAACTTGAAATGTACCAAAGTGACATAAAATCTTGTAATGATCATATAAAATAGATAGACCATCAAATTGATAAGAAAATTGAACCCCACCTTCATGATGACCTATAAATTAGTGTAAGATTATCTAATGTAAAAATAAGAAACTTGAACCCAACTCGACCCCAAAACCCTAATAAATGAAACTAATCAGGGTTAATGATGAGAATCTAATACATGTATACAATCTTGTTCTTAATAAGGTGTTGCTTGTGGCTAGATGTTCAAGGCGAAGTTAAGTTATAAATCTCTGAATCAAGTATGGTCTCTAATAATTATATGACTATGGATTTCTTGCTTGAAATTTGATACATATGTATGCTTGTTTACTTTATCAAATATTTCCATCTATTATTCTAGTATGTACTTGATGCTTGTATCATCTCATTGTTTTATTACTTACACACATAATATAGAACTCCATTATACAAATGTTGAAACAAGTTTTTTCTCAATGACTTTGGTTATTGAGGTCCCTCACGTATAAGAGGGTTAGCTAATCTTGAGCACCCTTATGGATCCTTCCAATGGGAAGTTGATCAAAGTCCTTATTATACATGATATTGATGGTATAATTGGCATAAAATGACATAATGTATGGGATCTAACTTTGTTAACTACTTAACTTGTTTATTCTTGCTCGTTTACTTCTACAAATCCTTTCAAATTATGCAAATCTTATGTATATGTATCTTTTAGCCCTATACTTTGTACCTCATGTGCTTGACCAACCTTGTTTCATGTATTTTATAGGTTCAGAGATGGCTAGAAGTTGATGACATTGGTGAGCTATGCCAGGTTTACTTGTTGTAAGATCCCTAGTATACATGAGCAGACTTGTAAAATTGTACTCCTTAATGTATAATTGAAATCTTGTAATATGAAAATGTTGCATAATAATACTTTTTGACTGTTCATATTATGATTGGTGCTTTTTTCTTGTTATCTATTTATGTATGCTAAGATTTACACTTCCGCATTCACACTTTGATAATACCATGCTAGGATGAATGCCTAGGTCATATTGCCATTGAGTTTATAATCATTTGGAGTTAGGATTCGAGTAACAAGCGGTTCCGTGATAGATGGCATCAGAGCATCAACAATAACTACACCAAACATGACCCACATGAAACACAAACTAAACTCACCTTACATCTCAACCCTAGAAACTTAATGAGTTTTCCTTTGTGGACTAAGTTTACTTAGCCTCTGGGTTAGAACCTAGATGTTCTACAACTAGGTGTAGATTTGTGTAATCCCTAGAACCCTTTTCTTTTCTTCTCCTTGTGTCATGTAGTATGGGTTGTAGGTTTAGGAGGGTGAGAAAAGGGAGATCTTATTACAACCCTAGACATATGTTTCGAGCATGTGCTTAGGGAAACTACACAAGTGTGCACCATGTTCTTGCTAGTTCTCTAGGTGTCATGGTACTATACTACCTAATGTGTGTGTTTTTGGTTTTGGTTTTATTTGAATGGAGTATGGTGGTTTCCAACGCCCATTTCAAGGTTGGAGAAAACTTATTTCAAGTATAAGTATATGTACATATGAAAAATGTTACCACACACAGAAAGATAGTGAGTGTCTATGTAACCAAAGAGAAAGAGATGTAACATCAAGTCTAGATGATAATGTTTAGTTGATAGTTGTAGTCTCTAGATTTGTTTAGAGTCATGATAAAGGTTAGGCTAGTAAGTAGCCTAGATGAGCTACATTGACGATAATGATGATTATGATGATGATGATGATGACGACGATGACGACGATGATGATGATGATGATGATGATGTTATGACTCAAATTTGTTTTGAGAGGGTCAATTATGTTTGACAATATGAGATGAGTTTGATCATGCAACCCTATATAAATCTAGCACCTTGTACGATACATGTGACTTGGTTTATGTGCTAAGCATAGATAGGGTTGGCATGATTTCTTATTCCTAGTCTTGTATATGTTGAGATGTGATATGTGATATATGGTTTGAAACCAACATGGGCATCAATCTCTTTAAAAAGGAGGACCTCTAACATGGGACGTACTAAAAGGGTGACCTCTTGATATGAGTCAACCCACCACAAGAGAAAGACAGAATACCTTACCTCCAAAACATATAAAATGTTGAAAAATATATACGCATGATGAAATACATGATGATGAGTCCCTAGCTAGAATACTTCTAAGTATATGAGTTAGGTCACCTAGTGTCACATTTCCTTGATAATGTTGAACCCTAGATTTCCTATGAAAAGATATAAACCTAGAGATGAGGACATTTGAATATATGATGTTTTCTATATAGGTGAGGAAGATGTCCCAAGACCCTAAGATGGCATACATAACATGTGATCTCCATGATGAGGCTCACACTCAGGTTATTGATTTGATGTAAAGGAATCTAGCGGTTGCTCTCGTTTGGTATGTTGGGTAAAAATTTGGTATGGGTAGATGTTGGTGGTTAGCATGTTTTCTTTCCTTGACATAGATAGGTCTGAGCCTTAGTGGCTTCAGCGTATGGAGCTCTTTCTAGGTACAAGTGAAATAATTATCAAACCTTGATGTTGATAATGTTGTTTCTTGAATGACGCTTGATAAATGAAAGAATCTCACTTAAGATAAAACTTTGATATATGTACAATATTCAATCTTATGAGCTAGACCTAATATGAAATAATACCATAGCCGAAAATTATATGTATGAAATCATGAACTTGATATGATGATGCCTTGAATGATCAGCAATACAATCCTTGATTTCATACCCAAAAATGAAAAATGATGAACGTGATATTAGGATGCTCTTGGTGTCATAACTCAAATAAACTAGATGAATAAATTGCTTATTAGCAGATCCACAATGAGATGATGAACATAATTGGCGATAGTCGGTAGAATTTTGGGGAAAAACTAAAACATTTATGAAATCTAGTATAATGATGAAATATACATCTTCAATGATGATCTCATTTGGAAGTCATGATTACAAACATGTTCTCTTGAGAACTGAAAACATAGATTTTGATAATACACCTTGGTGTCATATGAAGATATGAACAAAAACCCTAATGTAGGGATACTAAGGGATGGGAAAAACTCTAATGTCAAGATGATGTCATATGATGGAACACTAAGTAACAAATATATTTGGTATTAGTACACCCTTGATGATGATAACCTATGTGTGCATCCCATAATGGGAGATAATTTGAAACCAATGGGATGGTTAATGGCATACGATGGATGTTAACTTTGACTCCTAACTATAATTTTGGATGAATTTCGAGGACAAAATTTCTTTTAAGGACGGAAGAATGTGACAACCCTCATTTTTATCTCTCTTTGATTATGCTCTCCATTTCTCTATTATTACCCCTTGTCTAGTTTGTATATCAATTTCATGATTTGATTGTTGTGACACTCCAATTTGGTTACATTAATGCTCAATTGCGCAATGTGTGACATCAATGGATACTTTTGAACTTAGTATCATGTTTAATACATCACGTTCTTGAATCCAATTTTGAACCTCATCACTATGATTTTATTTGTCTGCGATGTACACCATGTTGTAGAGGATTCAATTGTGAATCCAATGACACAAACATCACCTCACTCGGATTATCATAGCTCAAGTTATGGCCACTCTAAGTTGACTTATTTTGCACTTGATTTATGTAACATCCCTGACCTGGGTTATGCCCTAACCCTAGAAGTTTTGCTTAAGTAAGTCATTTATATTCTTGTCTTTATCTTTTGAAAATTAAATAAAACTAAATGAGAGCTTATGTTTCAATTTTGGTACTATTTGAATAATGTTGAAACAATATTTTACCTATTTTGGACTAAAGTGCAATTTACCCAATTTAAGGGGGTTACCTTGCAAATGTTACATGATAAATGTTCCTCAAGTGTTATAACATCATAAGAATGAGAATGATGATGAGGTATGGCTTCCACAGGCCTAAGTTCCAAGAAGGAGCTTGTTTGAGTAATGCTTGTGTATTGAATGCTAGTTTTGTGTAATTTGAAAATTACCCAAAACCTAGGGTTGTATATGTAAAATACCACCTCTATTATGTCCCTACTGTTTCTTGGTATCATTTATAGAAAAGAAAAAGAAAGGGGCGTCTTGTTTGAACTACTTTTGAGGAGAGATAATCTTGATAATAAAATAATCAAGAAATAAGCATAAATGAACCCCTAATTTATTTTGTAGCAAAAATAAATATATTAATTGAAGTTCCCATTAACTAAAAAGGATGTGGTTGAAATCCTATAGTAGGAGGACGTCCAAATGCCTTGAGTGGCGTCGAAATATCCTAAGAAGGTGAAGAAATCCATTCACATTTGTTAATTAAAAAGTAATGTCCACTAAAAATGGATAATAGTATTATAATGATTAAGTTGCTTAAGTGGTTGCTTTTAATTCAAGGATAATTGAGAGGATATTAGGATAAAAGTAAGATGGCTTCGAAGGTAAGGAAGGGAGGGGGCATGTGGCAAGAAAGTGGATGAATTTTCTCCTACTTTCTCTCTCCTAGAAAATCAATTATATGTACTCGATTTTTTCCTTACTTGAAAGGCTATTTTTGCAAACTACTTTCTTTCCTTGCTTTGGTCGATGACCAAGGAGCTTAGGAGTAGGAGGAAAATGTTCCCCAAGCTGAAGGTAAGATCCATGATCATCTTCAACCTAGGATTTATGGTTGAAATCGGATTTCAACACTTATTTTCTTCTCTCTTCCATCCAATGCTCAACCTTGGCTATCTTTTGCATCCAAAGAGTTGGAAACGAACCTTGGATAGTTGAAGGAGCTTCTTTCACCATTAGAGATGATAATATTGAAGCTTTGAAGATACTTTTAAGGCGGGTTATATAACTTGAACCCATCAATGTTATTATTGATTTCAATTTCTCATCATATGTTGATCTTTTATTTCTTCTTGAATAATTGATGAATTCATCATATATATGATAGTAGAATTCGGAGGTCTGAAGTTTGATGATGATGACATCATCTTAGCACACACCTCAAGAATATAAAAAACAAATGGTTTCATTTTGTCGGTCAAACAGTTTCAAACCGTTAGAGACCAAACGGTTTCAACCCGTTTGGTGACCAAACAATTTCAAAACCATTGAGGTCAAACGGTTTCAAACCGTTAGAGACCAAATGGTTTCAATAGATTCAAAGATCAATTGGTCTCATGACCTAATAACTTCAAACAATTAAACTCAATTGATTTCAGAACCCTAGCTCAATTGGTTTCAAAATCCTAGATCAATTGATTTCAAAACCCTAATTTAGGTTCAAACAGTTTCATCTCTGAATTGACCAAATGGTCTCAAACCATTTGAGGACCAATCGGTCTCAAACCATTTGAGGACCAAACGGTCTCAAACCGTTTAGGGTTAAAATGATTTCAAAGTTGATTTGATCAAACAGTTTCAAACCGTTCAAGGGTCAAACAGTTTCAAACCCTAATAAGATCAAACGGTTTCAAAACTGATTGAAGATCAAAGGGGGTCAAAACCATTTGAAGATTCAATGGTCTCAAAACTGTTTAATATATTAAGACCAAGACCGTTTGAAGGTCTAAACGGTCCCAAACTGTTTGAATGTTAAGATCAAGACCATTTGAAGGTCTAAACGTTCCCAAACCATTTGAAGGCTTAGACCAAGACCGTTTGAAGGTTTAGACCAAGACCGTTTGAAGGTCTAAACGGTCCCAAACCGTTTGAAGGTTTAGACCAAGACCGTTTGAAGGTTTAAATGGTCTCAAACTATTTGAAGGTTTAGGGCCAAACCGTTTGAAGGTCCAATTGATTCAAACCATGTAAGTACTAATAACTCCATAAGTGCTTGAAGAGTATCTCAAGGTTGATTTCAATGGAAGTACCTCTAAAGTACTTAGGTGATTAGTATAGTTAGAGTGATTATCACTTGATGCCTATGAAAGTAATAAATTCAATACACTATGATAAGCATAGGTGCATGTACTTAGTGAAAGGTTAAGTCAACTAAATAAGGTATGATGGTGATGTGTGTTCCTAGTACATGGAACAATGATAAGTATGTTTTAATACTTAAATAGTGCTATGTTCTCCAAGATATTAGGAAGCACTGATTTAGGGTTTGGATTAATGAGGTAATCACAAAACCCTAATCAATGGAGAATGGAAACCCTAATCTATAAGGAAAATTACAATACATAAGTATGAAGGTATTATGTAATTCTAGACATGTGGAGCAATGAGTTAGGTTTTGGATATTAATTGTAATATCAATGCATTCTCCAAGATGCATGGAGTTTTGAATTAAGGTTTGATCTTTGATAATGTGATCATGAAACCCTAATCGAGAAGATGAGAAACCCTAACCCTAATTTTGGGTAATGGGTTGAGAAACCCTAAATAAAATGAAATAGGAAACCCTAACCCTAATATAGGGTGATGTTATGTGAAACCCTAATATAGGGTGATGGTATGAGAAACTCTAATTATAAAGTTGAGAAACCCTAATTGAAATGAAATAGGAAACCCTAACCCTAATATAGGGTGATGTTATGTGAAACCCTAATATAGGGTGATGGTATGAGAAACTCTCATTAATAAAGTTGAGAAACCCTAATTGAAATGAAATGGGAAACCCTAACCCTAATATAGGGTGATGTTATCTGAAACCCTAATATAGGGTAATGTTATGTGAAACCCTAATATAGGGTGATGTTATGTGAAACCCTAATATAGGGTGATGGTATGAGAAACTCTAATTGATAAAGATGAGAAACCCTAACCCTAATCAAGGAATAGTGATGTTATCTTTTTATTGCATAATGTTGATATGTAATTGATATGGTTGTTATCAAGTATACTAACATTGCATGTATCATGAGATAATGAGCATAACCATGTATGAGCTATGATGATAATGGGTCTTGTGAGCCATTATTTTATTTTTTGCCTAGTGATAGGTGACAAGAAGTTTAATATGCCTGGTGAACTATGTGAGATGCTTGTGTAACAAGTATCATGAATACCTTGGTCAGATGACCTGGAGGTAATAGTTACCTGATAGTCGTAACCATGTTCAGTGATGAACTAAGGGTTTGAATAACCAGATCCAGTAAACATGATGATGGTATTGTTGAGGGATGTGAATTCCCAATAATGAGATAAGGGATTGAGATCCCAATGTTTTATAAAGTTTTGAAAAGTACTTGATATAAGTATTACATGTTTCTTTGTAGCATTTGTCATAATAATTCTTGTTTGAAAACTTGACTGATGCTAAAAGAATATGGTAATGTACTTAAATAATCAGTGTGATTTTATCATGTAGAGCCCTGGCCATAGATCCATCAGCGTCAGTAGCTGGTGATGGTGAAACGGATTCTCCTACGGGTTAATCCGGAGCGTATATTGTTGAATATGTAGGGTTTCTCCTAGCCAAAAATGGGAGGATTAGAGTGCAACTTCGGTTGTAGACTCAAGATATGTATAAGAGCATGGTGAACAGGCCCATGGCTTAGTGTGATAGAGCATGAATGCGGTCATGGCTCAGAGAGCACGGTGAATTGGCCCGTGGCTCAGATTTACTAGCACCGAGACCTGTACCAAGGCGGGCTAGAGAATGGGTAGCCTATGAGAGCTAACCCTGTGACTGAGGTCACTTAAGCAAGAGACTGCGGTCCTGCTTGTGGTCTCGTACTGACTGAGACGGATGAGATCGTGGAGTCTGACTCTTCCATTGATCTTGTATGGCACCGGCTTTGGGTTTCGCAATCGAAGGTTGGACTTGAGCGGTATGGCTCACTTCCTCAGGGCATAAGTATGATTGTAAAATGTAATCAGCCGTGTAGCGTATTTGCTTAAGGATGAAATACAAAAATCATTGGTTGATGTTACATTTCTTACTATATCCTAAATGGATAGATGTTATACATGTTCTTCATATTCCTTATTAAAATGGATAGATGATTTACTGCTTTATCATTTATAAATGTAATGCTTTAAAAGATGATGTTGCTCAATTCTGCTTAATATTGATTAAATCCTACTTTTCAATAGAGAATCCTTTGCTCAGTTTATTACTATTTATCTACAATAATAATATTTTTGGCAGAGAGTTATATCTCTCGCTGGGACATGGGTCTCACTCCGTTGGTCACCAACATTTTAGGTGGACGCGAACGAGGAGGTAGAGACCAAACAACATGGGAAGGACAACAACATCAGGGAGAACAGTAACATCTCAGGTGGAGATATTGACTGTCGTGTCTTGTAGATATGAGTCCTATGTGTCGTCTCTATACTCTCAAGTCCTTGGAGTTAGTACTTAGTGTTTTATGATCGATATGAGATTTTGGCATTGAATGCCTCGAGGTTTTATGTTGCTTATGTGTAGGTTTGGCAAAGCAACTGTTGTAAATATATACCTCGAGATGAGATGGTACATGGTATGTAAAATGTAAATCAGAATGTATGCAGTACTCTGGTTCTCCATATAAGAGTTTCCTGGAATTGGATCTCTTTGCAAATGGTTTTAATTTTTAGTGATTTTTGTTAATCAGTTGTTTATGTTTGATTCCGCAATTAATTACACAGTGACAGTCTGATTTGTGGTCGGGTCATCGCAATTTAGTGGTATCAGAGCTTAAGGTTCGCTGAGTCTACAAAGACATAGGATTAAGGTCGTTGAGTCTTTTCTAGTGTCTTTGAGTTTATCTGATAGTGACTTCTACTCTCAGGAGAAGAAGTAAAGCTTGAAGATGGTTGGATCACATGAAGAACATGCGGCTGAAAGCAGTGCTGCTGCACCAGGAGGAGGTGCAAGGGATCATGCTAGAGAAGAACTAGTACCTGAACATCCCCAGCTTGACCAATCTACACTAGAAAACCCAGCTTTCCATGCTCTGTTTGGGCAGTTCATCGCGACTATGACACATATGGCTGATAGGATGCCACCACCTGCACCTAGGGCACCAGCTCACAATGAGGGACATGGAGCTGGAAAGACTTTTGAACAGCTTCGACGGGTAGGAGCCACTGATTATGTTGGTACAGCTGACCCAGCAGACGCAGACTTGTGGCTGACTGAGCTAGAAAAGGCCTTCAGAATTCTTAATATCCCTGAAGCTAAGAAGGTTAGGCATGCGGTGTTGTTACAACCCCAATTTTTGGGTTCATTTGCCGAGAAATGCGATTTCTCATATTAAAGATAAATGAACAAATAATGATGTCTTGGATTGAATGCATGAATTTCGTTACAATAGCCTTGATGGTTGTTTTGTGGGCTTTATTGGATATTGGGCCCAATAACAAGGAAATTCAATTAGTAAATGAATAATTGAGAAAAAGAGAAAAGAAAGATGTAGAAACCTCTAGAAGGCAAAATAATATAATACAAAGGTGGATTATGTGCCTCTTGGGTTCCTTGGGTTCCAAGGAGTCCAAAGTTGCAAAGATAATGTAGTAAGAAAAGAAAAGATCAATTAAGTATTTCTTTTTTTTTAAGAAAGGAATTGAAAATAATGATAAAATGTGGAAAATATGGAGAAAGAGGTATAATTGAGTTATCCTTGACCTAAAGTTAAAAGGAATGCTAATAAGGAAAATAAAAGAGAAATAAAGAAAAATCCTCAAAAGGAGATATTTTAATAAAGAAATAAGTGGGATAATGAGAAATAATGGATAGAAGATAATCAAACGGCTAAGGAACTTTCCCAAGATGGGATTTCAAGTCATTAAGGTTCCTTAAGGTCCAAGGAAATCCAAGATAATAATTTAATAGCAAAGGAAAGAGAAATTAGGTTAGAAATATACCTAATTGAGTATAACTTGTATCTAAATAAAGGGACCCTATTTCTTTATATAATGAGACCAAAATTTGGCATGATAATAGATTAAGTTATTAATAAGATTCTCTCAAAATTTGGGATTAAACGGAGCCACGGTTGGAGAGTTACGATTTTCCAAAGTTATCTTAGAATTTGAAGGATTTTCCTTTAAAATGAAAATCTGGTTTTCCTTTGTTAGGTCGCAAACAGTGTGGACCGTTGGATTCTGATCCAACACGGGCCGTACATCTTCTAGTTCTAAATGAACTAGGATTCAGGCAGTGAACAGAGGATCTTCCCACCTGTTTTTCTCGCAAATCTTTGCATGTGCGAGGATAGAGATCTCATAGTTGAATCCGGGAGGACTTTCCGCGCATCATAGACCCTAGTTTTTTGAGCTATGGATGTGTCTAGAAGAAACGCCTTTTTACTTCACAAGGCAGGTGACAACGGGGGTTAGGAAACCCTAGATTCGACCCTCAATCCTATAAATAGGATCGCTATCTGCTTTGGAAGGATCTCGCGATCACAACTGGCCTTTTTCTTTCTTCCCATGTGTCCCAGAACCCTGGATTGGCTATGCTCTGATGAGCTTCAGGTAGCAGCACCGCCGTGGGAGGCTTTGCTAATCGAGTGAGGACGAAGAAGCAGTTGCCCTTCGATCAGGATCTACTGTGGATCCAAAGCAACGATCAACAATCCTAGTTTCTTCACGCCTTCAGTAAGTCGTGAGTGGGTGCGATTAGTAGGAGACGCGCGATCGCGCACAGTCAACCGAGATGGGCGATCGGATAGTCAAAGTTTTTTCAAAAAAATAAAAGATATTGCTGATTGCTTGTTGCTTGTTCTTTACTCTTTTTGCTTGGACAATCAAGTTACTCTGGATCAGGTACAATGAAAAGAACAAACAGTAAAGTGGCATATGTGGTACTAAATGAGAATTAAAGTGCAAAGGGGGATTATATAGATTAGTATTTGTGTGGATAGAAGTTTTGAAATCCCAATTTTAAAAGGTATGCAAAGTTTTTATTTTTACCATATTTCAGTATAGTTGGTAGAATTTAATAATTGTTAATGATTATTTGTCGAACCTTTGATCCGGGTTATTGGTTAACGGCTCTGACCTTTCGGTCTCCCTTAATTGGGGGTTACCGGGAGGCGGGGTTGTTACAGGTGTACCTGTTGAAGGGGAGTGCTGGCCATTGGTGGGCTATAGAAGAAGGCAAAAGGCCAGGTGTTGAAGTCAGATGGGAAGAGTTCCGACGGGAGTTTGTTAGTAGATATTTTCCCAAGACTTACCTAGATGAGAAAATCTTTCAGTTTGAACGGATAAGGCAAGGACCAATGAACATTAGTGAGTAAGGAACTAAGTTTATGGAGCTTCTACGGTTCTGTCCGCACATGGCTGCTACAGATGAGGAGAGGATTTGGCATTTTGAAAAGGGTTTGAACGCTGATTTAACCACACCAGTATCTGCTCTAGAGAATAGAGAGAGGTTTGCCACCTTTGTGGAGTCAATTAGGCGGATAGAAAGGTATGTGACTGAGAACCGTCAGGCCAACAGTAAGAAAGTGTATACACAGTTCCAAGGACAGAGGTCCGAAAGTTTGAAGAAACTAAGGTTTTCTGCACCACTAGCACCACCGAGGTTTAATACTCAGACACAATGGACATCCAGCAAGGGTAGAGGTTGTAGTTTACCACCAAAGGGAGTCCACAGCTCAGCATCAATGTCAGTAACAAGACCATCTAGACCACAGTGGGAGAACAGAGTCCGTTATAAATGTGGGAAGATGGGACATCTGATGAAAGATTGTTTAGCTAGAGACGTGAGTGTAACCCAACCACCAAGGCAGAGTCAACAAGGCTCTCAGAAGTGACAGTTTAGCAGTGGCACACAAGGATGTGGACAGGCGTCCCAAGTTGGCTCATCTACATCCAACAATAGGGCGAGTGGTCAACAACCAGCAACGACAAGATTCTATTCTATGAATCAGCAGGAAGCAATGGTCAACCCACGAGTTGTGACAGGTCAGATGGAATTGTTTCATTCTGATATGTCTTCATCCTGCTGCATATCTGTTTTAATTGATCCGGGTGCTACGCATTCCTTTATCACTCGAGAAGTGATTCATGACTGCAATATGACTGTCAGTTATAAAGCAGATAACGTGTTATTAGAAACTCTGTTAGTTGGATCTACAGTTTTGCGGGAGGTATGTTCTCCCTGTGTTCTTTCTTTTTCAGAACATAGCATTCAGGTGGATCTTATAGCACTTGAGATGCATGGGTTCGACATAATCCTTGGGATGGACACCCCAGAAAAGTATAAGGTTGTCTTGGATTGCAGTTTCAAGCATGCTATGTTCACAGACAATGGTGATACACGGATCTTTCAAGGGGACAGAAAGATTCTTCCAACCTATCTAGTGTCTGCTATGGTAGATGAAAAGCTAATGTGACAAGGATGCTTTGCATTCTTGGCACATGTGGTAGATACCAGAGCAGAGAGTCCTAGTCTTTCTGAAGTTTCGATTATTAGGGAGTTTGAGTATGTGTTTCCTGAGGAACTTCCAGGTGTTCCTCCACCCCGAGAGATTGATTTTGAGATTAATCTAATCCCGGGCACACAACCAATAGCTCAAACACCTTATAGAATGGCACCTGCTGAGATGGCAGAACTTAAGAAACATTTACAGGAGTTTCTTGAAAAGGGTTTTATTTGACCGAGTACTTCACCATGGGGTGCTCTGGTTCTTTTCGTTAAAAAGGAAGATGGGTCTATGCAGTTATGCATCGACTATAGACAGCTAAACAAAGTAACCATAAAGAACAAATATCCTCTGCCAAGGATAGATGACTTGTTTGACCAGTTGCGTGGTGTAACTATCTTTTCTAAAGTAGATCTGAGGTCAAGATACCATCAGTTATGCATCAAGGAGAGTGACATACTTAAATCAGCCTTCAGGATAAGGTATGGTCACTATGAGTTCATAGTTATGTCATTTGGACTAACTAATGCACCAGCTGCATTCATGGAACTCATGAACAGAATCTTTCGACCATTCCTAGATCAATTCATAGTCGTCTTTATAGATAACATCCTGATTTACAGTAGAGATGATCGACAACATGAGCAACACCTTCGTTAGGCCCTGACTTTACTGAGAAAGCATAAGCTATACGCCAAGTTTAGCAAGTGTGAATTTTGGTTATCAGAAGTGTCTTTCCTAGGACACATAATATCTGCCTCAGGTAGGGATGGTAAAACCTGACCCGACCCGCTCGACCCGACCCGACTAAAGCGGGTTCGGGTCTTGATTTTTTCAACCCGACCCGAAATGACCCGAACCCGAAAAACCCAAAATTATTTGCGGGTCGGGTCCGGGTTTGCAATTCTCGACCCGCAAAACCCACTCGACCCGAAATTATATCTTTGTATGTATATATATTTTTCCATATTCTAGCCATATAAATTTTTAACACATACAAACATAAAACAATAATTAATTAGCAAATTCTACAGCAATTTCGGGTCTAGCGGGTTTGAATTTTCGGGTTTCTATTTTCGGGTTTTTCAGGTTTGCATTTTTGGGTTTTTTGGGATTGCATATTATATAATATTTTCGGGTCCATCGGGTTCATCGGGTCAGACCCGCAAATATGAATTCCGGGTTCGAGTCAAGCAGGTATGACCCGTAATTATTTTCGGGTCGGGTTCGGGTCGAGTATATTTGATCTAACCCGAATTGACCCAAAATAGGACCCGATCAACCCGGACCCGATTTCCAGCCCTAGCCTCATGTATCCGTGTTGATCCTAAAAAGGTAGAATCTATCTTGGAGTGGGAACAACCAAAGACCCCAATGGAGATACGCAATTTTCTAGGACTGGCAGGCTACTATAGGAGGTTCATTAAGAACTTCAGTTCTATAGCATTACCTCTAACCAAGTTGACCAGAAAGGAGGTTCCTTTTGTCTGGAATGACAAGTGTCAACATTCTTTCCAGTTGTTAAAAGAAAGGTTAACAAGTGCACATGTGTTAGTGTTACCTGAGCAAGGGAAGGGGTATATTGTTTTTTGTGATGCTTCTAAGAATGGTCTAGGATGTGTGTTGATGCAGGATAATCAAGTAAATTCTTTTGCCTCTCGACAGCTTAAGAAACACGAGGAAAATTATCCGACACATGATCTAGAATTAGCTGTTGTGGTTCATGCGTTGAAAATCTAGAGACATTATCTCTATGGAGAGACATTCCAGATTTTCACAGACCATAAGAACCTAAAATACATCTTTTCACAGCATGAGTTGAACATGAAACAACGTCGTTGGATGGAGTTAATCAAGGACTATGATTGTACAATTGATTATCATCCGGGAAAGTCTAATGTAGTGGCTGATGCACTAAGTAGAAAATCATCATCACCAAACATGGACAAAGCACTGTTGAACTCTTTAGTGTGCTTTAAACGAGATATGCTTGTCTCTTTGAGGCAAAACAATGTACAACTTAAAGTATCCTTGTTAGATGGACTATTAGATGAGATGCACATAAAACCTACTCTAAAATAACAAATCAAAGAGGCACAACAGGCTGATACTGTGATTCAGCAGATTAGATCAGAGTATGGTAGTGAGAAACGAGATGGGTTTCATGAGTCAGATGATGAGGTAGTCTGTTACCATGGTAGGATGGTAGTACTTGATGCCAATGACTTAAGGAAGTTAGTCTTGGAGGAAGTTCATTCATCTATGTATGCAATGCATCCAGGGAGCACAAAAATGTATCATAACCTGAAAGATATGTATTGGTGGCCCGGATTGAAGAAAGATGTAGTTGATTTTGTTATGCGGTGTCTAGTGTGTCAGCAGGTTAAAGCTGAACATCAAAAGCCTGCAGGAACAATGCAACCTTTACCTATACCACAGTGGAAATGGGATCACGTAACCATGGACTTTGTGGTTGGTTTTCCAAGAATAGCCAAAAGTCATGATTCCATTTGGGTGATCGTTGATAGGTTGATTAAGTCAACACATTTTCATCCTGTCAAAACAACCTGTACTGCTGAGAAACTTGCACAGATCTATATAGATGAGATAGTGCAGTTGCACGGGGTTCCAGCTACAATTGTTTCTGATAGAGGTCCCCAGTTCATGAGTCATTTTTAGGAACGACTACATAAAGATTTGGGTACGCAATTAAGATTCAATACCGCCTTTCACCCACAGACGGATGGACAATCTGAGAGGACTATACAAACTTTGGAAGATTTTCTTAGGGCATGTGTCCTTCAGTTTGTAGGAAGTTGGGATATACACTTGATCTTAATAGAATTTTCTTACAACAATAGTTATCAGCACAGTATTGATATGGCACCATATGAAGCATTATATGGTAGACATTGTAGATCTCCATTGTGCTGGTATGAAACAGGGGGATATCAACTTTTGGGTCCTGAATTAGTGCAACAGACAACTGAAAAGATTAAAGTAATACAACAACAGTTAAAGGCTACACAAGATAGACAGAAATCATACTTTGATAAACGGCGAAGACCTTTAGAATTCCAAGTTAGAGATAGAGTATATCTCAAAGTCTCACCTTGGAAATGTGTTCTTAGATTTGGGAAAAAGGGTAAGTTAGCTCCTAGATTTATGGGGCCTTATCCAATCACTGAACAGATTGGAAAGGTAGCCTATAAGTTGGAGTTGCCACCTGAACTACATAAATTGCATCCAATATTCCATATATCCATGCTGAGAAAGTGTCACCCTAACACGGAGTTAGTTTTACAATTTATGGAGGTAGAATTAAATGAAGATATATCCTATGTAGAAGGACCAATGATGATTCTTTACAGAAGAATCAAAAAGTTGTAAAAGAAAGACATCATGCTTGTGAAAGTTCTCTGGCATCATCATGGCATTGAAGAGGCTACGAGGGAGCTGGAGGAAGAGATGAGGAGGAAGTACCCTTCTCTTTTCTCTTGATGATTTCAGGGACAAAATCCCTATTAGGGGTGGATAATTGTAACATCCCTGACCTGGGTTATGCCCTAACCCTAGAAGTTTTGCTTAAGTAAGTCATTTAGATTCTTGTCTTTATCTTTTGAAAAGTAAATAAGACTAAAGGAGAGCTTATGCTTCAATTTTGGTACTATTTGAATAATGCTGAAACAATATTTTACCTGTTTTGGACTAAAGTGCCATTTACCCAATTTAAGGGGGTTACCTTGCAAATGTTACATGATAAATGTTCCTCAAGTGTTATAGCATCATAAGGATTAGAATGATGCTGAGGTATGGCTTCCATGAACCTAAGTTCCAAGAAGGAGCTTGTTTGAGTAATGCTTGTGTATTGAATGCTAGTTTTGGTGTAATTTGCAAATTACCCAAAACCTAGGGTTGGATATGTAAAATACCGCCTCTATTATGTCCCTATTATTTCTTTGTATCATTTATAGAAAAGAAAAAGAAAGGGGTGTTTTGTTTGAACTACTTTTGAGGAGAGATAATCTTGATAATAAAATAATCAAGAAATAAGCATAAATGAAACCCTAATTTATTTTGTAGCAAACATAAATATATTAATTGAAGTGCCTATTAACTAAAAAGGCTGTGGTTGAAATCCTATAGTAGGAGGACGTCCAAATGCCATGAGTGGCGCCGAAATATCGTAAGAAGGTGAAGCAATCCACTCACATTTGTTAATTAAAAAGTAATGTCCACTAAAAATGGATAATAGTATTATAATGATTAAGGTGCTTAAGTGGTTGCTTTTAATTCAAGGATAATTGAGATGATATTGGGGAAAAAGGAAGATGGCTTCGAAGGCAAGGAAGGTAGGGGGCATGTGGCAAGAAAGTGGATGAATTTTCTCCTACTTTCTCTCTCCTAGAAAATCAATTATATGTACTCGATTTTCTCCTTACTTAAAAGGCTATTTTTGAAAATCACTTTCTTTCCTTGCTTTGGATGATGACCAAGGAGCTTAGGAGCAGGAGGAAAACGTTCCTTAAGCTGAAGGTAAGCTCCATGATCATCTTCAACCTATGATTTGTGGTTGAAGTTGGATTTCAACACTTATTTTCTTCTCTCTTCCATCCAATGCTCAACCTTGGCTATCTTTTGCATACAAAGAGTTGGAAATGAACCTTGGTTAGTTGAAGGAGCTTCTTTCACCATTAGAGATGAGAAGCTTGAAGCTTTGAAGCTACTTTGAAGGCGGGTTATATAACTTGAACCCATCAATGTTATTATTGATTTCAATTTCTCATCATATGTTGATCTTTTATTTCTTCTTGAATAATTGGTGAATTCATCATATATATGACAGTAGAATTTGGAGGTCTGAAGCTTGATGATGATGACATCATCTTAGCACACACCTCAAGAATATCAAAAAAACAAACAGTTTCATTTTGTTGGTCAAACGGTTTCAAACCGTTAGAGACCAAATGGTTTGGTGACCAAACGGTTTCAAAACCGTTAGAGGTCAAACAGTTTCAAACCGTTAGAGACCAAACAGTTTCAATAGATTCAAGGATCAATTGGTCTCATGACCTAATAACTTCAAACAATTAAACTCAATTGATTTCAGAACCCTAGCTCAATTGGTTTCAAAACCCTAGATCAATTGATATCAAAACCCTAATTTAGGTTCAAACAGTTTCATCTCTGAATTGACCAAACGGTCTCAAACCGTTTGAGGACCAATCCGTCTCAAACCGTTTGAGGACCAAATGGTCTCAAACCATTTAGGGTTAAAATGATTTCAAAGTTGATTTGATCAAACAGTTTCAAACCTTTCAAGGGTCAAACGGTTTCAAACCCTAATAAGATCAAACGGTTTCAAAATCGATTGAAGATCAAAGGGGGTCAAAACCGTTTGAAGATTCAATGGTCTCAAAACCATTTAATATATTAAGACCAAGACCGTTTGAAGGTCTAAACGGTCCCAAACCGTTTGAAGGTTATGACCAAGACCGTTAGAAGGTCTAAACGGTCCCAAACTATTTGAAGGCTTAGACTAAGACCGTTTGAAGGTCTAAACGGTCCCAAACATTTAGAAGGTTTAGACCAATAACGTTTGAAGGTCTAAACGGTCCCAAACCATTTGAAGGTTTAGACCAAGACCGTTTGAAGGTCTAAATGGTCTCAAACCGTTTGAAGGTTTAGGTCCAAACCATTTGAAGGTCCAATTTATTCAAACCATGTAAGTACTAAGAACCCCATAAGTGGTTGGAGAGTATCTCAAGGTTGATTTCAATGGAAGCACCTCTAAAGTACTTAGGTGATTAGTATAGTTAGAGTGATTATTACTTAATGCCTATGAAAGTAATAAATTCAATACACTATGATAAGCATAGGTGCATGTACTTAGTGAAAGGTTAAGTCAACTAAATAACGTATGATGGTGATGTGTTTTCCTAGTACATGGAACAATGATAAGTATGTTTTAATACTTAAATAGTGCTATGTGCTCCAAGATATGAGGAAGCACTGATTTAGGGTTTGTATTAATGAGGTAATCATAAAACCCTAATCAATGGAGAATGGAAACCCTAATCAATAAGGAAAATTACAATACATAAGTATGAAGGTATTATGTAATTCTAGACATGTAGAGCAATGAGTTAGGTTTTGGATATTAATTGTAATATCAATGCATTCTCCAAGATGCATGGAGTTTTAAATTAAGGTTTGATCTTTGATAATGTGATCATGAAACCCTAATCGAGAAGATGAGAAACCCTAACCCTAATTTTGGGTAATGGGTTGAGAAACCCTAATTGAAATGAAATAGGAAACCCTAACCCTAATATAGGGTGATGTTATGTGAAACCCTAATATAGGGTGATGGTATGAGAAACTCTAATTAATAAAGTTGAGAAACCCTAATTAAAATTAAATAGGAAACCCCAACCCTAATATAGGGTGATGTTATGTGAAACCCTAATATAGGGTGATGGTATGAGAAACTCTAATTAATAAAGTTGAGAAACCCTAATTTAAATGAAATGGGAAACCCTAACCCTAATATAGGGTGATGTTATGTGAAACCCTAATATAGGGTGATGTTATGTGAAACCCTAATATAGGGTGATGTTATGTGAAACCCTAATATAGGGTGATGGTATGAGAAACTCTAATTGATAAAGATGAGAAACCCTAACCCTAATGAGGGAATAGTGATGTTATCTTTGTATTGCATAATGTTGATATGTAATTGATATGGTTGTTATCAAGTATACTAACCATGCAGGTATCATGAGATAATGAGCATAACCAGGTATGAGCTATGATGATAATGGGCCTTGTCAGCCATTATTTTATTTGTTGCCTAGTGATAGGTGACAAGAAGTTTAATATGCCTGGTGAACTATGTGAGATGCTTATGTTACAAGTATCATGAATATCTTAGTCAGATGACCTGGAGGTAATAGTTACCTGATAGTGGTAACCATGTTCAGTGATGAACTAAGGGTTTGAATAACCAGATCTAGTAAACATGATGATGGTATTGTTGAGGGATGTGAATTCCCAGTAATGAGATTAGGGATTGAGATCCCAATATTTTATAAAGTTTTTAAAAGTACTTGATAGAAGTATTACATGTTTCTTTGTAGCATTTGTCATAATAATTCTTGTTTGAAAACTTGACTGATGCTAAAAGAATATGGTAATGTACTTAAATAATCAAGTGGAATTTTATCATGTACACCGACTTTGGGTTTTGCAACCGAAGGTTGGATTTGAGCGGTACAGCTCACTTCCTCAGGGCATAAGTATGATTGTAAAATGTAATCAGCCGTGTAGCATATTTGCTTAAGGATGAAATATAGAAATCATTGGTTAATGTTATATTGCTTACTATATCCTAAATGGATAGATGTTATACATGTTCTTCATATTCCTTATTAAAATGGATAGATGATTTACTGCTTTATCATTTATAACTGTAATGCTTTAAAAGATGATGTTGCTCAATTCTGCTTAATATTGATTAAATCCTACTTTTCAATAGAGAATCCTCTGCTCAGTTTATTACTGTTTATCTACAATAATAATATTTTTGGCGGAGAGTTATATCTCTCGTTGGGACATGGGTCTCACTTTGTTGGTCACCAACATTTTAGGTGGACACATACGAGGAGGTAGAGACCACACAGCAGGGGAAGGACAGCAGCATCAGGGACAACAGTAACATCTCAGGTGGAGATACTGACTGTCGTGTCTTGTAGATATGAGTCATATGTGTCATCTCTGTACTTTCAGGTCCTTGGAGTTAGTACTTAGTGTTTTATGATCGATCTGAGATTTTGGCATTGAATGCCTCGAGGTTTTATGTTGCTTATGTGTAGGTTTGGCAAAGTAACTGTTGTAAATATATTCCTCGAGATGAGATAGTACATGGTATGTACAATGTAAATCAGAATGTATGCAGTACTCTAATTCTCCATATAAGAGTTTCCTAGAATTGGATCTCTTTGCAAATGGTTTTAATTTTTAGTAATTTTTGTTAATCTGTTGTTTATGTTAGATTCCACAATTAATTACATAGTGACGGTATGATTTGTGGTCGGGTCGTCACAATTTATATGGATTTGAGCTTACTGGGCCCAATTGCAGAGTGCGGCCCAGCAAGGGTGGCGCCCCTCCACCTTTGCCAACTCGAAAATCCTTACTTTGTGTTTGTATCAAGTGATCTTGTGCATTGGATCTCTACCCATGGATCTGCCACCCCCCATCGAGCGGTTGTGAGTGGGTCTTATTCCTCCGTACACACCACCAGTGCCAATGGCGTCAGCTTCACCTACCCCTCAACAGCACCACCAACTGACAGCCTAAGCTGCATCTTATTACCCGAATAAAACTCCCAATCATCTCATTTCTACAGCCTTCTTTTTTTTCCCTATTTTTTCCCTTTTTCCACACCCTAGATCCCCCCACCTTCTCCCTCTAGTCTTGTTGGCACTGTCGCTCTTAAGTTTAGGGCTTCTCGCCTTAGGCTACCTTGGCAAAATCCAAGGCTTCCTTTGAGTTTGAGGCACCATGCTGGCCCTGGCGGCCGCTTTGAGAGAAAGTTATAGGGTTTCTCACCCTTTTCCATGTGACTCCGGCGACCCTGTCGTAGCAGGTGGAGGGTCTGTGTCGCAGAAGAGGATGAGTTGGGGAGACACACATCGGCCGTGGGATCTAGTAGGACTGTCAATGGGGAGGGTATGAGGAGGGTAAGGCCTTACCCTTACCCTTACCCACCAAGGGTGGCGGGTAAGGGTATGGGTAATTCCCCACTCCACCAATATGTTTACCCTCCCCTTACCCTTACCCTCTTACCCATAGGGTAAATGGGGAGGGTAAGGGTGAAGCGGGGAATTTATATGTCTTCTAAAAATTTGTGCTAATATTACCAATAATGGCTTATATTTAAGTTAAATATCAAGATGCTCCATAATAGCTATTAATTATTCAACATGATTCTAAGTAATTTCTTACAAGATTATATACATGGTTTGCATTGAATTGAAAATAAATTGTTGTTGCATATACAAATAATAGTTCTACTAATGTATGTTTATCAACAAATAAGTCATCCTCGAAACAAAAAGATGCTACACTAAAATGATATTATACAACAATATGTCACAAAAAAGTTATTGCTACGTATATAAATATCTTCTAACCCTCCAAAATGATGTTTATAACAAAAACAATTAAGCATAAATGATGTAGATAACACCACCAAATATGTATTAGATGGTACATTAACTATTAAATCTTTTTGGTAAATCTATTTGTGTCTTACAACTTAAGATTTTGTATCATACTTGATCAATAACCACATAAAAAAGTATACAATGGTGCATAAACGATAAAATCTCATTACTTCATACAAATGTGTCTTATATCTTTAAAATGGGGTTCCAAATTATCTATATATGAAGTATATAAGAATATCATATATTGTATAAAATAATGACCGCATAATCTCGAATAATACCTAGACCTAAACAACACAATGATACTTAATATATTTTATAGAAATATAGGCGGGTAGCGGGTTAGAGGGTATGGGTAATGGCTTACCCTTACCCTTACCCTTACCCACTAAGATAGCGGGTTATAGGGTAGCGGATAGGTGGGTAAAGGATAAGAAAATTCTTTGTCCTTACCCTTCCCCTTCAGGGTATGGGTAAAAGTAAGCGAATTAACTCTTACCTATTGACAGCCCTAGGATCTAGGGTGATGGAGCAAGATGCATCGCCCAGAGCGACCCTTCTACCTGGTCAAGGGCAAGATGCGGCAACAACCAGAGATCGGCGGGGACGGCCATGGTTACGGTTCGGCCAAGAGAGGCAACGAGCGTCTGCTTTGGCGACTACGGCTCCGTTTGGCAAAGCAATTGTGATTATGGACAACAGCAGATGAACCGTCGCTCGGTGGTTCACAGTCGCATTAATGTCTGGCAAAGTGTTGGGTAATCACTTGGTCATCAATAGGACGTTTCAGTTGCATGGTGGGTAACCGGTTGGTAGAAAAAGTAACCAACTTTTAAAATATCAAAACACAAATGCCTTCGACATGGGTATGGGTACGTGGATAATCACGATGATGTTGCAAAGAACTAAGAAGATACGTACATTTTAATTAATTACATGTAGCAAGTTTAGATTTTTCATGTAGAAAACAGACGGTATGCTCATGTGCATATATCACATATGCATGTGCTAGGGCCGATAGGCTTGTCCATTATTTTGATTGAAATATTGAGATACTACAGAAATAGATGGTATTCAAGTGAGAAAGAGTCACCTTTGACGAAGATATTGTTCTGCACCATAGTGGTTCTGATAATAGAGTTCGTAGGGCCACGAGAAAGGAACAGACCCATCAGAAAGCAAGATACGACCACTGGAACTCGTATATGATGACTTGAAGAAGACTGTGCACATCAGAATACTTAAGAGAATTTCACCGACTGGGCCGTGGAAAAAAGTAGTAGGCTTTCATTCTGGGCAGGCAATGCACAAGACGCAACATGTACATTCTTGCTGTCATGAACTCCTGTTTCTCCTTCATGGAAATCCCTCTCTCAGACCCCTCTTTTTCAGCTAGCATTCCATTACCACGAGCTTGGATATATCACAAGTTCGACATCTTGCCGGGAACATGCATGATAAACATTGGGCTCCGCTCCTTCCAGGTGATGGTCTCATGGTCCCTCCCCTCCGAACCAACCTGGGGCAAAAAAAACTCCCATCCTCCTCATCTCAAAAGGCTGGAGCGACATACTTGTTGAACTGAAGCTCAAGCCTGAGTGGTCGATTTTCATTCAACCGATGGAAATCGTACTTTCCGAGCCTGGGTGCGGGACTTCATCAACGCCACTCCTCCATAGTTAGCCTATCTTTATAAAAAACACGATCAAGCTAGCTCTTCATCATCGAACTCAGCGGACCAACTCTTCATCAGGGATGAGTACCAACCCCCTTGGGTGCAAGATCATGGCCTATTTCCATCTCCTCAGGCTCTGAGGACGAAGACGATGCAGTCACATCTACAATAGAACAACAACAAAGTTCTATCACGGAAAGGTACAAACTTTTCCCTTCCCCATCGATTAAGAAAAACAATCGGCCCAATTTGTCATCTTTACATAAAACCCTAAAACCACGTCCCTCCCTGGTAGAGGATATTATCCCCAAAGACTTGGATCTCCTAAACGTAGCCTTTTCTGTTCTAGGACATGCAAAATCGTCCCTACTCATAAACAATCTCCTAGAAAAAAAAATCCCACCGCCCAAATCTGGACTTTGGTCCCCCCCCCAAAAAAAACCTTTCCGAGCGCTGCTTTGTTCTCTTTGCCACAGAAGCAACCACTCGACATCGAGATGCTTTTCCCGCCTCACCTGTTTTGGATGTCATCAAATAGGTCACATAAAAAGATTCTGCAAGGTGTGCCACCCCCCAAACCAGGGCAAACCCCATGCAGACCCAGCTTCCTCCTCCATGCACTCTCTCTCAGATAGATTTCCACCTTTTCACAAAACCTCCACAGTCCCAAAAAAGTCCTATTCAGATCACAGGCAAAATACACACCCCCTATCATCATTTTCTGTCAAAAAACACCTTTTCATGCCTCGCAAATCTCCCGCCTGAACATGCAGACGCTACCCCTCCACGCCCCCTGATCTCAAACCCCAGGACTCCTCCTATATCTAAACCCTACCACAAGCCGAAGAACCATTCAGTCTCAACGCTCAAACCTCACCACAAAAACCCTCTCCTTTCAATCCCATCTCAAACCCATAACACAATTTATCCATCTGCCTCTTCAAACATGAAAACTCCTGATCATTTGGAATATGCGATCACTCTTGACCTTCCAGCCAACTCAATGCGTCTTCTCAAGGTTCTCATCCTTAGAAGCATTCTCATATCAGTTGAAAACAACCTTGACAATAACCCCATTAATGTCCTAGACATTACGCGTGCCTTAGCCCTACTCATTCCCGGTCAAACCATCCTTAAACCAAAAAATTTCTCTCCTACCCAACTCATCTATACAGTCCTAGAAGGAACAAAGATAAACCACCTCTTCAATCAAGTTCTCACTATACCCTGTGGATCGATTTTCATTACAGCCAGACTATCAAAATGGTCTGCCGACTTAGGTTCTTTTCCAGCCCCCGCAGGTGGCTCCGACTGGGTCGCCATTACAAACCTACCTCCTCACCTTTGGGAAATTGAGATCTTCAGAGGCATTGTCCATTCAATCGGGGCAACACTACAATACATCAGCCCTGAAACCTTACACCCTTCACAATACATCAAAGCTTATTGTCTCCTTTCCGTCAAAGCTGCTATCTCCCTACCTCCCTCTATCAATATTAGAATTGGCAAATCCATCTACAATATAAAACTATCTGCTGCACATCCCACCGAGAACAGTTCTGCCTTCTCAGACCTCACAAAACATCCACCCTCTTGGTTTAGCCCAAATAAAGATAAAATGACTAACATGCATTCCAGGTCATCAAGCGATCGAAATCATGTTTGGATCCGGAAAAACTCTACCCCCTCCGAAAACCCATACCTCCAGACAAGCAAGAAAAGAACCAGATCACCCGAACCATCATTTCATGATAACACATACATACCAAGAGGTTCCACCTTCCCATCTCCTTCCTCTACTAAGGAGAGCTACCCATCACAAAACCAAAAGCATCAAACAAAAAAAGACCAAAACTTTTCTCAGCATAAGGATGGAAATTCCTTACAGAGTTCGGAACAGGAGAGCCCACAACAAAGGCATTCCTCCAGCTACCTCCAGAAGATCATGAAGACAAATCACAAAGACTCAAAAAGTACTATCATCGTCAACAGAGCAAAGACAGGTAACCAAGTCGAAGGAGGACATGATGAATCTGATGAAGGAGAATCTGAAGCAAAATTTTTGTGTGATCTCAAAGCTATGGTTGATGATGAAACAGGTGTCAGTATAGTTCAGCAACAACTTTGATAAATTTTCGGGTGGAAGCTTTTTCAAAAAAATTGGGATTATCTTATTTATTTCATCTAGAGGCTTGTTAAGGGGTGCCTCCCCCACTTCATCAAAACATTACTTATATCTCATCAAGGCATGAACGTTTTTTTAGTTTTTAAATTTCTAGCTTACGATATTTTCAACATCTTGTAAGGTACTCACACAAGCAGGTGTTTGCTTACTTTGATGTGATTTTTAATATATGACGTAACCTTTCCTCAAAAAAAAAGGGTACGCGAGATGAAAAAGCACGCCGGCGCTAAGAAGACGGCTACGGCAGTTGTTATATACGCACAAAACAGTCCCGCGCTCCCC
The DNA here is from genome assembly GCA_963693085.1 of Alisma plantago-aquatica. NCBI lineage: Eukaryota > Viridiplantae > Streptophyta > Magnoliopsida > Alismatales > Alismataceae > Alisma > Alisma plantago-aquatica. The sequence goes on from OY856411.1 coordinate 1,352,273,378, forward strand.
CGCCAGAACCAAACGCCCCAGAAAAGCCGAACGCTCGATTCCACCGCATGAAAAACCTCCGGTGAAAATCGGATTCTACCGGACGCTTGACAGCGCTCCGAAAACAACGTGTCGCTCATCTAAACAGTTCCGGACAACGTTTGCGGCGAAACAACGAGCGATGCATCCTAGCAACGCGTTGCCAAACGCTGCCTTTTTTTAAACCAGCGTCCTCTGTCACAATGGAATCTGGTGGTATTAGGCGTAACAAGTAGCAGTCTGAGGCTTCAGATCGCCGACGAGGTGTTCAGAATTCACCCCGTCAACTAATTAAGCAGCTGCCAAAAAGAATTTCAAATGCCCGATGCAACTAATTAAGTAGCTGCCACCGCTACTAGCTGTCTCGCGTCCCCTGCTACTTCTAATGGCCTGCTTCAGTTTCCCTCTTTAACAAGCCGCAGCTGCTTCCGTGCCTAAGATCTGCGCTAGACCTGTCAAACGGGTGGGTGGGTTGGGTTTGGGTTGGGTCATTGCGGGTTTGGGTCTCGCGGGTGCGGGTCAAAAAGATCCAATGTTAAACGGGTGGAGAAGTAGCACACCCAAACTTGACCCAGCGGGTTGCGGGTCGCCCGCGGGTGCCCATTTAATATGTGTACAGTGAAAAGATATTGCTGATTTCTACACTACGACAAAGAGTCGAATAATTCATTAATAATTTTCAGTGTAAACATAAAAAATGAGGGCAACCTTCCACTACTTTTTGTGTCAAACACAATGTAATATTTGATGTTTTGAAATAAAATGTAAGAGACAAAATAAAAAACAACCATTTCTGCAATGTACAATGAAAAAAACTAAATGATATAGATGTTACAAATAGCATAACATATTACCATAACAACACTATATTTTGTCATTATAAGTTCTTGATGTTTCATGTTATGATTGTCTAATACATAAAGTGAACAGAAAGAGAATATAATTGTTGTGATTGAATATAAAACATGAATTACACTATATATTCATTAACATAAAAATAATATAGAAGTTAACGAATTTGTTTCCACTAGTGTAAACAATTAACAAAGGATATCAATAAAGAAAGTTAGACTTTAACTCTTTATATTATATACATTACACGTCATCAACTTAGTTGATTGATAAATGAACAAGTGTTGCATGTCTTAAGAGTCATATAGATAATATATTTATATTAATATATTATTTAATTAAATGGGCACCCGCGGGTGCCCGCGGATCAACCGTGAAACTAACTAAATAAACAGGTGGGTATGGGTTTGGGTGATTTCTAGCGGGTGGCAAATTTCGCCACCCAAACCCAACTTAAACGGGTCGAACCGTGAGCGCCCGCGGATTTTGACCCAGTTTGACAGGTCTAATCTGCGCGCGCCATCAACTTCGATGGCTCGTCATCCAAGGATGGGTGCTGTTGTTGTTCTTCAATGGCATAGTCAACAACAAATTCCTGATGTCGCTGCTACAAACCTAGCTAGATGCCAGCTAACAAAAAAAAACTGGAATATTATCTTTTGACTCATGATCGTTGAGTTGTAGCTTGTAGAATTTCGTAACTCTTTTGTTCCATACAGGACGACACACATCTCCAGTTCGAATCAGCGATATTGGAAAAGTTCCTAGCCGTCCATAATGGTGGCAGCACCATCCTTGCGAATCGGTGTTCAAAATGTGAGGGGTCAGCGAGAACAGCTTCCAAGTCAGGGTATTTAACGGGCAACTACCCGTTTTGGGGTCTGGGTGGCGACAGCAGCAACAATGTCGCGGCAACTGCCACCCTGCCGGGGACGTCTGAGACGTTCCAGATAGAGTGCAGTGTTACGCTTCTTTGTTGTATTTCAAACAAAAAGGCAAAATGTTTATTCCATATTGCTTGTGTTGGAGACTTCCCTCCTCCTTCTATATAACTCTTTTCCATAGTACAATTCAGGAATGAAAGGAGACAAGCATGGTAGGCCTTGCCAACTGAGTTTGGGCTGGCCCTATCTGGACGACGCGCACGTCGCATCCCGCGCGCAGGGGGGTGCAAATCTGGAGCCATTTGCGTGGGCGCGGCCCCGGCTTGGTTTTGCCCTTCGGTTTATTGAACCATTTTTAACCTGGGCCGCAGTGCATCTGTTCGTTTGGCAGTTCCAAACCGCACCGCATTTTTACAACTAAATGTATCCTTTCACGCTTCTTTTTCCTGGTTATTTATGTTCTCTTTCCGCTGTCATTCGGAATATATGAGAAACTTCTTTTGTTTCTTCTCCCTCTCTTCTCCGCCGCCTACAGTCTGCCCACTAGAAGAACGATCGCTTGCCTTTCGCCTGTCGTTGTGACTGCGTGTGCAGGCTTCACGTTGACACACACTGTTGGATCCTGGGAGAGTAGCCGCGCAGGAGACTACTGCACAGACGTTCACCGTCGGGTACCGCAGAAATACTCTTAAGGACAGTACATCTCGCACGCCTCAGCGATACTCTGGTATACTCTTATACGTTTATGCCTTTTCATCGTGGATTGTATACGAACAACATGCATTACCAAAGACCTGAACCATGTGCAGATCAAAGCCCCCACGTTCTATACCTGAGTGTAAGAATATGTCGATCAACATACCCCTCCTCCCTCCAATTGGTCGATTTTGTTAGCACAATGCGTATTAATTCTTCTCTCCACTTCCGTTGTCGTTGTCGTGAGTTGAGATAGCTGATTGCAATTGAAGGCACACTTTTCCATTCATGACGTATGCAGTATTTATACACGAGTGTTTCATAGAGTTTACATAGATTACATGAGTAGGAGCGTGGAACTACTGCTCCTTAGTATTAGGCTTATGCAGCGGAACCACTACTTTAGAGACCCGGTTGACACGGTCTTTGTTGTTGATGGTTGCAACCGTGTGCAAATATCTTCAGTAGATGTTGTTGGTGACGTAGACGGCAGCATCGGCTTTTCCGTTGCTGCTGGTAACGGTGGTTCAACACTCCCCCACAAGTGAGGCATGTCCCTGTTGGACATCCGTAACTTGTTGCACAACGAGGTGAAACGTGATACAGGTAACGGTTTTGTAAGAATGTCCACAACCTGTTCTTTGGTAGATAAATATCGAACCTGTAGAAGTTTGGCAGCAACTTGTTCCCGTACAAAGTGAAAATCAATCTCCACATGTTTGGTGCGAGCATGAAAAATAGGATTAGCCGTAAGATATGTGGCTCCTAAGTTGTCGCACCAAAGTATAGGTGGTTGTGGAAGATGAAAACCCAATTCCTCTAATAAAGATTTAAGCCAGATCAACTCAGTGGTCGTATTTGTCAGGGCCTTGTATTCTGATTCAGTTGATGACCGGGAGACTGTCTTCTGTTTACGAGCGGCCCATGAAACCAAATTGCCACCAAGAAAAATGGCGTATCCGCTTGTTGACTTGCGATCAAGGGTGCAACCTGCCCAATCCGCATCCGAGAATGCATGAAGAAGTGGGGATGGAATATGTGGTGATCGGGTTATGGAGAGAGAGAGATTGAGGGTGTGTTTTAAATAACGAAGGATTCTTTTGACAGCTTGCCAGTGATCAATGCTAGGGTTGTTCATGAATTGACAAACACGATTTACAGAAAAAGCAATATCTGGTCGAGTAAGGCACCAATAATTTGACGGTAAAGTGTAGGATCATGAAAGGAGGTTTGGGTGCACTGGGCAAGGTCTATGGATGTAGATAGTGGTGTGGAGATTGGCTTGGCGGAATTCATGTTGGAACGGAGAAGGAGGTTGGTGATGCAGCGGCACCACTACTTCAGAGACCCGGTTGACACGGTCTTTGTTGTTGATGGTTGCAACTGTGTGCAAATATCTTCAGTAGATGTTGCTGGTGACGTAGACGGTAGCATTGACTTTTCCGTTGATGCTGGTAACAGTGGTTCAACATCGTGTGCAGGCGATTTTCGGTGACAATAGAGGCGGTGGGGAAGGGACCAAGCTGGGGTCAGAGATGCGCGGAGAGTTCCCGCTGACGCATGGGTATGGGCCCGAACGAGAGCAGCTTCGGTGTTGCGGGTACTGAATGACCAATTTAGCTATGGCTAATAACCACACCAGCCAGTGTCATACTCTTCGTAGATTAATTTCTCGTCGGTATGCTTACTATGAACGATCTACATTGAGGAAGGTGATTGCACAATGTGGGCCTTTAAGGCTGTGCGCATGTGCACCCCGCCGGGTGGTGGATGACATACGACCTGATTGGGCTGAGTAAGAACAAAGCAAACACCATACTTCTTCGGACCTATTTCTACTATTTCCATTCTGCTCCGCTTTGTCTTTTAAATTCAATTGACTGGTTGTAGCAAATACGGGTTGAGTGTGATCGTGGACCTGCACTCTGCCTCTGGCGGCCAGAACCACAATAAGCACGACAACTCAAGGGACGGGACATTCTCCTCCAACCAAGGGATCCTGAAGACAGTCCAAGCTATTAACTTGTTCATGTCAAAGTCAAGGTACGCTAACAGGAAGATACTACTTTTGTTTACTGCTGAGATCACTCAACTCACCTGCAAAACAACCAAAACAGGTAGATCACTCAACTAACCAGCAAAACAACCAAAACAGGTAGAGACTACTTTTGTTTACTACTGTATGGCCTCGAACCAGTCCATACAGCCCCGCCCACACGGGG